>CM076582.1:1060973946-1061573946 GCA_034641835.2 Pinus albicaulis
TTGGTCATCTAACCTATTATCATTAGATGGACCCAAGTACACCATGTAAGACCAATTTTACCCTAAGTAAAATTGCTTTCACTATGTAAAATAACTTAATAAACCACATTTATTAGGTTGTTTATGGTCTAAACAGGAAACCCCAAAAGGAAATATTAAACAAACCTATTTTGTTTAATTTTTCTCATGGAATAATTAATTAAACCATAGTTTAATTATTATTCCCAGTCATGTTTAACCCAAAAACAAAGAAATTAATTAGATAAACCTTTATTTATCTTATTATTTTCTAGGAATAATTATTTAAATCTTATTTAGATAATATTCCTTGTTAAATACGACCAAATCACCCACAAATAATTAAATAAATCATTATTTATTTAATTATCTTTCAACCACTTCCTTAAATAATTAAATAAATCATTATTTATTTGATTATCTTCTAACCGCTTCCTTAAAAAGATAAATAAATCATTTATTTATTTATTTTTGACAAATCAAGGGATTTGACCCAAGTCAAATACCTTTCCCCTCCAACAAATATAATAAAATATTCCATAAAAAGTGGATCTAGATCTGGTTAACCCATGCACCAAGATCTGGAATGACCCAATATTTTGATATAAATAGGAGGGTTTTTCCTACCACTCTTCACCTTTTGTTGCCTATTAGATCACTCTGGATCTATACACTTGGTCACTCTTTTCTACCATTTGCTATGTGAGCTCCCTTTGAGTTCTATTCTTTGTGTGGGTTTTCTACACCAACAAGAGAGAGAAATCTTAGATCTGAAGTGCTGAGGACTTCCAAGAACCCATCCCACCGAGGAGAATTGGATACGCCTTCTTGTTTTCCTCCCAGGTGCCCAATTAATATAAAAATTCTTTCAAAAATTGTTCTTGTCTTGTCTATTGGTATATGGAGCAAACCCTTTTTTTTACTGCTTAATGTCTTTCCATGCATAGATCTGGTTTTTTATATGGTACTTCTTTATGTTCACCAATCCGCAGACCAAGATATTAAGTACCACTTTTGTTGTTAGGCTATTAGTTATGCGTAGCTAAAGTGGTCCTTTTTCGTACACTTCGACAAAGGATTCATACTAACAAATGGCGACTCCACACGGTTTTAAATACACCGTTGTCATTTTTCATATTCTCGCATATCCAGTACTCGTACCCTAGGGTTTTTCACTGTTTATTTTTCTCCTATTTTTATGTTTTTTTTCAAATACAAACCCCTAAAAACATCAAAATTTCAACTTCCATGTGTTTGCCCTGCCGCGTTAAGTAAGCGACACCAAAATGCGCAACCGAGACGACAGGTTTCTTCGAAAATCTCGCCGAAGTGACAACCGAACGGTCGCACTTTGGCCCATAACCTCGCGACTGGACCTCCGTGTCGCACTTTTCTACCCCTTTTTCCGCGCTCCGCACCGAAATGCCGCCAACCTCGCGACCCGCCCTTAGTGGTTTTTCTACAATTTTTCCGTCTTACTAAGCTTCACAGTCAGGTTTTCCACTGTCTCACCGTTTCGACCTTAGTCCTGACCGTTTACTCATCTAAGTGGGAACCTAGCCCCCTAGGGCTTTAGTACCCTCCACTTTTTGTGGAAGAGTTTTAGCTGTTTCATCCGTCTATTCTTCAGAGTTTCAACCTTCCTTTTTTCAGATCTGGAACCTCCTCTTCAGATCCCTTAAAATCAGCCTTCCTTCCTTTCAAATCACCTCTTGTCATTTTTCTTGGACCTCTCTTTAGGACCTCCTCCCTGTCCTTTCCGCTTTTTGCTGATTTCTTCCCTCTTTCCAGCCACCTTGCCTCTGTCTCTTGGCTGTGATCTGCACCTCTTTTCAGCAGCTTTATCCTTTATATCCCTGTCCCTTTTGAACCTAGATCTATTGGCCTCTTTTTAAGTGTGTTTTGACTCGATTTTTTCCCTTTTTTAGATTAGTTTTGAGCGGCCCGCCTTTTTGGGTTGAAGCGATGAATTAGTAGCTGTTATTTTTCTGTTATTTCAGCATTATATACTGTTCTCTGCAGATTTATTTTCAGTTACGTATCACACATTTTATTTCTCTCAAAATGGAAAGGGTTTAAAAATTAAAATTAACGCACGCCACACACTGACCCTAAGTGAAGAAGTGCACAGTTGCTCTGCTTGTAAAGACCTGCAAAATCGATTGTCCTTTGCCATTTTACGCCCTTGACCTCACTTGATTCTGTCCCTTTTTTTCCCCTGTCGATTTCCTTCTTCCCGTCATCATTGTGCCCCCAAGGTGCCTTTCCCAGAGACTTCTTGGCCTTTACCCTCAGTTTCCGGTTGATCGACCTGCTCCGTCCCACCGTCGTCGAGCCAGTCCTCCTCCGAGTCCGCACTCCGACTCCTCTTCTGATTCATTGGGTTCTCCCTCTCCTCCTTGTTCTCCCCCTGTCACCTTCACTATGTTTGGTCCAGGGCCTAACGTTAGCGGTGCTCCAGGCCCTAATGCCGAAACCACTACTAGCGGAACCGCCATAGGAACTACTTCGGCCATACCCTTGCTCACAGTAAGTGTAGGCGTCGGCCTCCCCCGTTCAATCGGTTGATCAATGAACCCTATCCACCCACTGATGTTGGTTGGCTTTGTTATGCCAACAAGCTCCATTCAGACATCCCCAAGTTCGAAGGCCTTCTTGGAGAAGATCCAACCAATCATGTTCGATCTTTCCACATGTGGTGTTCCTCCAATTCCATTACCGATGACTCCATTCGTCTTCGTTTGTTCGAATGCACGCTTACTAGTGAAGCTTATAAATGGTATGTTGACCAAACCACCTCTTCCCATACCACCTTTGCAACCCTTGCCCAAGCCGTTTTGTCTTATATCCAGCTCCCTCTCCGATACAATACTGGGACAGAGCTCTTGACTTCATTCAAGAAAACCTCTTCGACCCGCCTTTCTGCCCATGTTCAGTAATCGCGACAAAGACGGAGCTTATGTCGAGCCCCCCCCTTCGAAGATCGGGTTTACATGGACTGGTTCCTTCGCACCCTCTTAGCTCCCATCGGCAAATATGTCGCCTCTCACTTTCCTCAAGCAGGTGAAAGCGCCCTCAATGTGGCAAATATGACACGATCTACGCTGTCGATTATGGCTATACAGTTCTTCTGACCTCACATATCGGCGGCGCGCCCCGGGGGAATCTCATTCCGCCAACGGTATCGTTGGAGCCCTTTCCTATCCATACGCTCAACCTCCTATGGGCTATGGTCTCCCTCAGGGAGGGGCCAACTCCTCCAGCACTCTTCCCCCTCCCGGTAGCATGTATCCAGGATACGGCATGCCTCCTCCTTTTGCCCAACCTCCTGCTTACCTCAATGTTGCCCAACCTAACCATTACCTTTATCCGCAGCCTGGTGCGCCAGCTCCTCCAGCATATGTGCTTCCCTCTCCCTTGCCTCCTCCAAACCCGCAACAGCACTTACAACTCCCTCCAGGGCAAGTATTTGCACAACAGGGCGTGACTAATCCCCCTTCTTCTCAAAGAAGGTGGAGAGGCAACCCAAACCAATCTGCCCCTGGTACCCGTGGACCCAATCCTGGTGTTGACCCTAACACTGCCAACCAGCAACAGGGCACTCAGCCCAAGCCAGACAGGCCGCTTCGCACTAATAAGCCTTGTTCGTGTTGCGGTGTTTATGGTCATTACACCCACGATTGTCCCCTCTTACCCCAGATGCGGCAGATGTGGGAGTCTCAAGCCACATTGCGCGAACAACATGCCTCCCCTCATGCTCCTCCTAATGTGGCCACTACCCAACCAGCTGTGTTTACTGATCCTTTCCCTCAGCAAGGATTCGTGGCTACCCAACCGCTTGACAGCCAGGTCGCCACTCCCCCTTCCCTTTCTGGTTCCTCTAATTACCAGATCCTTATGATGCACTCCGATCCTTCCCCGACCGTCGACCTTCACCTTCAAACTCGGTCTCGCCAATACCCCAAGCCTCCTGCTCAGTCTGCCCCCGAGCCTCCTTCTTCAGGTTCTACAGAGCCTCTTTCGACATCCAGTGGCCCCTTACATATCCCTCAACCCAAAGTTGAGGTTCATACCAAGATGCCTAAGGGACCCCTACGTCGAAACGCTGCTTCTGGTCGAGCTACTCATTCGTATAGTATAGTAGATGATTTGGCGCAATCCCCTGCTACCATTTCCACACTGGAACTCCTCCAGTTGTGCCCTTCCCAAAAGAAGGCTCTACTATCTACCGTGGGCGCTGTAGATCCTGCTGATGACCAAATGATTGTTTTCGACGCCACTCAATCGGACCATCCTCCTCTCCCTCCTTTCGTCGCCTTCCAAATCCCAGTCAAAATCCAGAATGCCAACGTTTCCCGGTGCATAATTGATGAGGGGGCATCCACCTTCGTAATGTCCGCTTCGGTTTGGAAGAAACTCGGATCCCCTGAATTGGCCCCTTCCACGATCACCCTTCGAGCGTGGGACGGCCATGCCTCCCAGCCCATTGGCCTGTTTCGTAATTGTCCTATCACCCTTGCCGGTAAGACTGTTTGCGTTGACGTCGAAGTCATCGACGCCCCGCTAGACTACAACATCCTATTGGGGCGAAGCTACACCTATGCTATGTCTGCTGTCCCATCCGCGGTTTTCCGCAAGATGTCTTTCCCCCATAATGGAAAGATAGTCACCATTGACCAGTTGACATATCATGAGCCAAAATCTCAGACCTCACCTGAGACGACCATCTCTTCTGTAGCCAACAAAAAAACCGTCGATTCCTTGACCAGTGTCTCCCCCAGCGTTTACAAAGATTCCTCTCTTCTTGGAACTTTCCCGAACCTTCCCCCTCCTCCTATCAATGATCTCAGGCTACCCTTAAGCGGCCTGCCTCGGCTAGTCAGCAACCTCCCCCTCGCCCTCCGCAACCCGCTCCTAGCCATTCATCTCAGCCAGCTAGACCTCCCCCTTCTGGCCCTCCCCCTACAGCTGGTATCCCTGAACCCCTTTATCCTCCTAGATCAGTTCCCCCAGGCCTTAACCATCTCGGAGCCGTCCCTCCTAGTCATTACCCTGTTGGGCAGATACCTTTCCTGGCTCGCCCTCCCGGAGTATATTTTGTCCCCGTCATGGCCATCCTCTCTCTCCCTCACCTGACCTTGGGTATACCTGTCTGGTACCTTGATCCTCCAGCAGCTACCCCTCCTAGTCACCCCAAACCCTATATAGCTTTGACACCGGTTCAACCGGTCCCCCTCACTTCCTCCATTGCCACTGTGCCCCCAGCACCTCCACAAGACCCTTCTCCTGTCGTGACGACTCCCGGGAAGAAAGGAAAAGATCGCAAGGGGGAACCCAAAGACAAGACCACCACGACTGACCCGGCCCCTCCTACGCCCGCAAAACCTTGCGCCTTGTGTGATGTCGCCGGTCATGCCACCCATGCTTGTCCCGAGTTGCCCCATATTCAGCGCATGGTTAAAGTCGCGTTCCCTGAATCTGCGGTCCCTGAAGCCTCCATTCCTTCTTCGTCTGTAACCAAGAACCCCAAGACTCTCCGCACCAATAAACCTTGTGCTTTGTGCGGTGTTCATGGCCATTACTCCCACCATTGTCCTCACCTGACGCATTACCGCTCCTCTTTAGAGGTAGTTCGAGAGTATGAGGTTGAACAAAATCAATCCGCCTCTCCCATACTCGCGCAGTATGCTTCAGGCCAGCATGAGGATCCCCCCGCCCCCATCGACATTCCCCCCCCTGATGTTCAGATGACGGAGTCTACCACAACCATTCTTTACTTATCCTCCTCTGCGAGACACTTGGAGCCCAGTCCCCCTGCATCCTCCCCTGTTGTTTCACCTGGCCACCCCTTTTCTACCCATACCCGAGATCACTCCACCTGTGTCTCTATTGACCTCCGCAGCCCGAGTCCTCACCATACTTCCGATAGCCCTCATATACCACCCTCTAGTCTGTATATGAGTCATAGTCATTCTGCTCCTTGCACTCCCTCCCGCAGTTGCCGCTCGATGTCTTCTGTCCACTCACGCTGCCGTCATTGTCTCTCCTCCCCTCATTTGTTGTCTTGTAACACCATTCCGCAGGACCCCCCGTCCACACCCTTTATCGGTTATGCCGATGGTGCAAGTCGTTACTCCTGGAATCTAGCCTCAGCAGGTTGGGCCATCTTCACCCCCTTGCATGCCCTTGTTCTCTCCAACGGGGTCTGCATTGGTTCTGCCACCAACAATCAGGCCGAATATGATGCAGTGCGTGGTCTCTTAGTCGATGCCCTCTTCCATCGCATCCTCCATCTGCACGTTCGTTTGGACTCCTTACTTCTTGTCATGCAACTAAATGGTGTTTATCGTGTGCATAACCCTGTGTTGTTTAGACGCTATTTACAAGTGAAACTCTTGATACGTGCATTTGAAACCATAACTTTCAACCATGTACCTCGAGAACAGAATCATTATGTAGATAGTATTGCAAACCATGTTCTAGATTGGCATTTATCACACGCATTTCATACAAGACAATAACATTTATAATCATTAAAAACAATGCATATCCATAATATGTGTCGCAAAACATGTGTTTAGAGTCCATCTACTCTGATACATATGACATGCCCATAGCATGTTACAAAAAACCCAAAACTGGGGGCACCACTTGCCCCTACATACACACTAGGGGGCACCACATGCCCCACAACTACTCACTATCTGGCGGATCTCGAGCCAATGGCTCTGCCCCTGCAGCCCGTAGATCACGTATGCCTTGACCGGCCATCGTCATGCGCCGCATGACACCTCGCCATTCCGAGGGTAGACCAATGCACGCCTCCACGTACTGGTCGTCTAAGTCTTGCCACCCGCGCTTTGAAACTCTGGTCAGCAACATCTTGCATCTACGTCGAATTTCCTCTAGGAGGGCGGCCGCATCCTCATTGTGCACTGCTCTCGACCCACTCGGACCTGTAGCTCCAGATGCTGCCGGTCGTCCCATATATCCGGCCGGTTTTACCGGAGCTATATTTGCATACCAAAAGTACATGAATCAGTACCCTATCTACTATTCAAAATATTTAACATGCCCACACAAGAATAGCAATCTGTCACTTACCATTGGGCCCCCATACTTGACCAGGTGGAAGTGCCAGGTCCGGATCTCCACAATAACGCATCCCACTATAGGGATAGTCGTCTATGTATAACGGCATCTGATCCCAATGGGCAAAGAACTCAGGTCGAAACACTCGCCCGACCGCCCCTCCTCCTCCTCTGCACAGTAGCCGCCCCCACCGGCACATCTTGGGCTCTCTCAGGCCCCCATCTGGAAGTTGTATATGAGGCCGCAAGGTCGGGATCTTCTCAAAGAAGAAGGCACACAATAAAGTCCCATACGAGCAATTGTGGTTCACTTGCTGCTTACAGAGCGACAACTGTCGTTTTAACGACACCAACATCATTTGGGCCCACCCATAGTAGGTCCCACTCAACACACTCTCTACAAGCATCATCTGCCCCCCGGTGATGTGATGGAATGCCTGGTTGCCCAGGATACGCAGCACAGTTGCGGCCACTGCACGGGTCTCTAGCCTCTCTAGATCCCCGATCGGTATCCGAGTCCCCTTGACTTGGAGACCCGGTCGACAATGTCGTTCCACAAACTCCATGATATGCCGCCCCCGCGGTAATACTGGCTGAGTGTTTCCCACCATCCCCAGTGGTGGGAGGCCCATCAGGAAATACACATCCTGGACTGTCAGTTCGATCCTGTGCCCCTGCACTACAAAGATCCCATTAACTGATAATCCGGGCCAACAAAGGCTCCCCTGCTCTCATCAAAGGGTTCTCCAAAAACTTTAGAACCCCAAACCTGGCCACCACACGCTGGACACCCTGATCCGCCTGGATCTCTGCCCGTAATGTACCCAGGTCTCTCTCTCTCCAGTTAACCCGTAAATCTGCCATACCTGCACAAAAACATCATCTTTGTCAGCATACAGATCGGGAATACCATAACTAAACACAAAAACCCAACTCTCAGGCATAAAACAGCACCAAAATCCTATCATCTCCCAGGTCGCAGTTTTCTGCCCAATTTTGGACCAGGTCGCAGTTTTTGCCCTGAAACCTGCGTCCCAGGTCACACTTTTTGGCCCAAAAAGTGTGACCCGGCCGTAGAGATGAAGGAGGGTCTTTTTCTGAGATTTTGGGCCCTAAAATGAACTTTCAATCAATCAAAATGAAAGAGTAAGGTTAGGCCTCTTACCTGCAACTGACGGATCTCGATTCCAACGGTCGGTTTGTCCGCTATGCTCGCCGCAAGATTTAGGGCCTTCTCTCCTCTCTACATTCACCACAACAACAATAGCAAATGAGTGAATTTGGAGGGAAAACAACCTTATTAAAAGAGAACCCATGTTTCTTCTTTCGACTGCTACGACCATACCGTAGCCCCGTTTGACAAACCGTCTATACCGTTGGAAAGCTCTCACCGAGCCCTAAAATGGTTATCTGTTAGTTTTTTGTGATTTGATACTTCACCAGGACACATTCTTTCCAAGAAGGGTCACTTCACCTCTCCTTAAAATCGAATTTCCTCACCTACGACACTTGTACTTGGGGCACCACTTTGCCTCCTTACTTGTCTTTGTTCGTGTCGATTTTCGTCATGAGTTACCATCTTGTACTCATGTTTTCATGGTCCCCCGTTGGGCCGTTACTGTGTGGCAGCACCATCGAGTCGCCCTTGTTTAGAGCATCCAAGTTGAGTCACCATCGCCTTCATGGAGTCTATCCCGAGTCCCTTTGTACCCCGCTATAGCCCTCCATCCTTCATTGCTTGGTCTCTCTCTTGTGTTGCACATTATGACCTTCAGTCCCACTGTCCCCTATCCCTTATGATATTGTGTTAGTCGCTGCCATGTCATTCATGCCCTTTATGCTCTAACAAGGGAAGTCGTCCATTCGCTACTCAGTCCTTTCCATTTCACTATCATCATTAGTGTCAGTCTGTCCGTCGCTCTACTATTTTCTCTCGTGCCTTAGTTGGAGACATCTCAATCCCTCAACTATGGCGGACCTCCTTCTTTCAACATCAGCACTTTCATTCCAGAAGTCAGGTCTAGAGGGCGGTGTACCTTGGTTCCAGCTTCCACTCTTGTTCAGTGCATCGGATCAGGCCAAGGGATCTCTCATTTCCCTTTGACTTGATTGTTTCTCCAGCTCCTTTCAGCATGATCGAGATTCGTATACTTGATGGTCCAGTGATCCAGCAGCAGCTCTTGATGATTCCCGGGTATGTGTGAGATGTCTCAACCCTCATGAGGGGGTGGCCCTGCAGGTAGCCCCCCACATGCCCGGATGACCTCCTCCTTGCAGCCTTCGATGCAGCTCCAGATATTTGATGATGTTGGCCTTAGCCACTTGCAGCGCCTCTTTGATTTTCATGTATCAGTCAGATTTTGTGAGCCCTTCCCCATTTACAGTGGGCATTTGGGTTGTATTTGTATCTCATGTACTCAGATATTATTGTACAAGTCCCGGTTGTTATCCCACAACATGTATATGGATTCCTCATTGTATTTTTATCTCGGGGCTCATGATTATGCCAACCGTACTTTATGGTTCGGTCCCTTGTTTACTGGACACACTATTCTTTTGTACTTCCCTTTGTCTCACGTGGGCATAGGTATGCCTCCCTGCCGCCTTCAAAGATTGTGTACCCTCTCATAAAAAGAGACTTGTTGCACCCGTAAGTCTCGTCTCCTCAGGGTCTAGTTCTTCAGCACATTATTCTACCTCACATTTCTCTCTCTGACTTCCCTTTTGATGTCTAGTGATCGATTTCTTACAACGTACTTCGACGGTCATATGATTTTATCCTAACACTCGCACTCTGGGGGGCAATCTGTTACACCATTTTTTGGTCATCTAACCTACTACCATTATATGGACCCAAGTACACCATGTAAGACCAATTTTACCCTAAGTAAAATTGCTTTCACTATGTAAAATAACTTAATAAACCACATTTATTAGGTTGTTTATGGTCTAAATAGGAAACCCCAAAAGGAAATATTAAACAAACCTATTTTGTTTAATTTTCCTCATGGAATAATTAATTAAACCATAGTTTAATTATTATCTTGCAATTATGTTTAACTCAAAACAAAGAAATTAATTAGATAAATCCTTATTTATCTTATTATTTTCTAGGAATAATTATTTAAATCTTATTTAGATAATATTCCTTGGAAGCACGATAGACCACTCCACAAATAATTAAATAACCATTATTTATTTAATTATCTTTCACTACTTCCTTAAATAATTAAATAAATAATTATTTATTTGATTATCTTCTAACCGCTTTCCCTTAAAAAGATAAATAAATCATTTATTTATTTATTTATTAAATTAAGGGATTTGACCCAAGTCAAATACCTTTCCCCTCCAACAAATATAATAAAATATTCCATAAAAAGTGGATCTAGATCTGGTTAACCCATGCACCAAGATCTAGAATGACCCAATATTTTGTTATAAATAGGAGGGTTTTCCCTACCATTCTTCACCTTTTGTTGCCTATTAGATCACTCGGGATCTATACACTTGGTCACCATTTTCACCATTTGCCGTGGTGAGCTCCCTTTGGAGTTCTATTCTGTGTGGGTTTCTACACCAACAGAGAGAGAAATCTGCATCCGAAGTGCCGAGGACTTCCAAGAACCCATCCCACTGAGGAGAATTGGATACGCCTTCTTTTTTTCCTCCCAGGTGCCCAATTAATATAAAAATTCTTTCAAAAATTGTTCTTGTCTTGTCTATTGGTATATGGAGCAAACCCTTATTTTTTTGGCTTAATGTCTTTCCATGCATAGATCTCGTTTTTTCAGCTCTTTTATGTTCAAATAACCGCAGATCTGAAGATATTGGCAGCCACTTTTGTTGTTAGGGCTATTAGTTATGCGTAGCTAAAGTGGTCCTTTTTTGTACACTTCGACAAAGGATTCATACTAACACCCATCATGGCATGCTTTCAAAATATCGAATACCTCGTCCTCTCGGACGCATCTCCTTATTTGCATATCTGACCATGTATGAAACAGGTAGCCCCCATTCCAAGAGAATCAGCTACTACGCTGTATTATTTGCTTTCGTTCATTAAGGGTTAGGTGTTTAGGTAATTTACCTATTGCCAAATAATTTGCTATATCAGCATACCATGGGGTTCTGACAGTAACAACGAACAAATTTTCATCTGGGAATTGGTCTTCAACTGCTTCTGTATCTGTTGGCTTTGGAATTCTTGAAATAAAATTAGCTATAGGGTTCTCTTTTCTAGGTCGATCTTTAATCGTAATGTCAAATTCCTGCAATAAAATCAATCATCTTGTCACTCTTCCATTTGTAACAGATTTATTTGCTAAAAATTTAATGGCAGAGTGATCAGTATATAGTACTACAGGATACCTAGCTATATAATGTTTGAACTTATTTACAGCATGTACTACAACTAAAAATTCCTTCTCAGTCATAGTATAATTTAGTTTAGCAGGAGATAGATTTTTGCTAATATAATAGATTGCATATGGTTTTTTATCTTCCTCCTGCCCAAGCACTGCTCGAATTGCTGTGTCTGAGGCATCAGATGAAGTTTGGAATGACAAATTCCAATTTGGACCCCTCGGCACTGGGGCTGTTGAGACAAGCTTTTTCAGATCATTGAAGGCATTGTCACATTTATCTGTCCAAATAAAATCAACATTTCCAGTTAGTGCATATAAAGGTGCAGCTATTCAAGAATAATGTTCTATAAATCTTCTATAATAACCAGAAAATCCAAGAAAGCTACGTACCTCTGTTTGTGTGGTGGGTGTGGGTATTAACCAAATTATTTGAATTTTAGCTGGATCCACCTGAATTCCAGCTGCTGAAATATAGTGCCCTAAGATAACGCCTTCGGTCATCATCATATGACACTTTTCATGGTTTAGACAAAGCCTAGTGTCAATACATCTTTGCAACACCTTTTCTAAATTTTCTAATGCTGGCTCAAAATCATCTTTGTAAGGTGTGAAGTCATCCATATATACTTCGAGCCCTTCATTTATTAAATCCGCAAAGATGCTGAGAATGGCCCTTTCAAATGTAGCAGGGGCATTGCATAGGCCAAAGGGTAAGACTCGGTAGGAAAATGTCCCCCAAGGACATGTAAAAGTAGTTTTGTCTTGGTCTTCAGGGGCAATCTGGATTTGATTTTACCCACTAAAGCCGTCGAGGAAGGAAAATAATATCTTTCCTGCCAATGTGTCTAATACCTGATCAATGAAAGGAAGGGGAAAGTGGTATTTCTGGGTTTCCTTGTTAATTTCACGGTAATCTACACATATTCTCCACTTCCTGTTCTTTTTTGGTACCACTACTAATGGAGAGACCCACTTGCTATCAGATATTGGGTAGATGAAATTGACATCTAATAATTTCTGTAATTCAGATTTCACAATATCTTTAAGGTGAGGGTTTAGTCTTCTTTGGGGTTGGCGAATGGGTCTCGCATATTTTTCGGTGTAGATGTGGTGTGTGCATAATTGGGGGTCAATTCCCTTCATGTCTGGGTAATCCCATGCAAACGCTGCTTTGTATTTCCGTAGTAATTGGACCAACTTCTCTTCTTGTTCAGCAGTCAGATTTTTGTTAATGTTTAGAGTTTTTCCCGGCTCAATTTCTACAATCTTGCTGTTATACACAGAAGTAGTGGGTATTACTTGATCAGGAATGTCTTTCAGAGGATTTTCTTCTTCTTTATTGTCAAATGCTGCCTTGAACATGTGACATTGCAGATGGGAACTGATTTGCGGTTTATTAATAAAACTATTAATGATATCATCCTCTATTTGGTCTTTAAAATCAAGAGAATCTTCCATAGTTAGAGGTGATCTCATATTTTCCATAAGATATGATACAGGTTGTTTTCTTGTTTTGATTATTGATAGGCTTGGTTGGGCTAGGGGATATAAAGCTAAGTTCTTGACATAGTTTCCCCTTGTTATTGTCATGTTGCCTTGTCGGCATCCAATATAGGCATCAACAATTGCCAACCAAGGTCTACCTAAGATTAATGGGTGTCCTCTAGTCGGTTCTTTGGATTGATAACTAGGAAGTCAGCAGGGTATTCCCAGGAATCTACAGATACCATTACATCTTTTAATGTACCCTCTGGTTTGACTACCGATCGGTCGACCAATTCCAATAAGGTTGTTGTTGGTTCAAGCGATGTAAAGCCTAGTTTTTGACAGGTGGTGGTTGTTAGGATATTGATTGTTGCTCCCAAATCAACTAAGGCATTTGGAAACAATTGCCCATTGATTTTCACTGTCACTATAGGATTTTCTGGGTCTTCATATTTTACAGGTGTTTCCATTCCTGATAATAAGTCAGATAGAGTACCGACTATTTGGACAGTTGGGTTGGTGGTTGTTATCCTCTTTGGCTTCTTTATGCATAATTCCTTAATGGTTTTTGCATATATAGGGATGTCTTGGATAGCTTGGAGGAGAGGGATTTTTATACACAATTTTTTTAATTCTCCCAAAAGATCAAAATCAGGATGTTCTAATGGGCGCGGTATGATTAATTGTTTTGGAAATGGTGGAGAAGAGGTTGTTACTTGTTGTTGATTTTGTTGTTGAACCTCCTTCTCTTTTTGTAATGTTTGTTCTATAGGTAACAGATCTTCAATATGAACATTTTTGTTTCTCTCTGTTTCTACTATACGCCCAGACCTTAATTGAAGGTCATTACACTCCGTCAGTTCAGTTTCTAATTATGGGGGTTCCATTATTTGGACAGACTGAACTTGCCTATTGTTTGGGTTTGGGTTGGGTTGGGCTGGGAGTTGTGGTCTTAAGTTGGTCTGGGGGTTTGTATAGGGAGTTGACAATGTAGGTTAAGAGAGAGGAATTTTTCTAACTGGGTGATTTGTAGGTCTTTGCCAGTTTGATTACTAGGCCTGAATTTGTGAAGTAGAGGGGGACCATTGTGTTGGATAAGCATTGTTTTTCCAAAATGGTGGGCAGAAAGGAAGATTTGGCCAATTAGCTTGATTTGTTTGATTTGGCCATGATGATGTAGGGAATGGTTGTTATGACCAATTGGGGAAATGTGGTTGATTTTGCCACATTCCATTATATTGCTGAGCATTGTATTGAGGAGGCTGAAAAGAAGAAAATGGATCAGTTGGCATCCCTGATTGTCGTGGCTTCCATTGTCGGCACTGATTAAGTAGACATACCACTTTTGATTCTTCTTTTGCCTCCTTATAAACTAATTTTAGGCTAGGAAGCGAGGGACATCCTTCTGTGGGGTGATCTTTCGCGCAAATGGCACAAACTTTCATTACATCCAGCGAGCACTCTCTGTGGCTGTGTTTCTTCCTGCATCTAGGATAGAATACTACCAAATTTTTCTCTACTTCTGCTTGATTTTTTTTGGCTTGCATAATGTCTAATTGCATTGTTAGAGTCCCTAGTATGTCTATTTTAAAATCTTCCAGCAGGTTTCCAATCTCTGCACGAGTTACACCTTCATTGGAGGTCTTGTTGTCCCTTATAATCATGTCACGTTTTGCTGATTTTAGCCTTGTGTTTCCCCTCGAACTCCTGATACACAAATCAATAATGTTAGCATAGCTTTCTTGATATATATCACCTTTTCCCATAATATTCAATGCTTCAACCCATTGATCTTTCATTCCCCTAATTAATGTAGTTTTCAGCACATTATTAGGTAAGGGTAAAGATGCATAAGGAGATCTCTGAAGATTGTATTGAAATCGTTCCACATATTCTTTCAGGTTTTCATTTGGTTTTGCTGTCATTTGGAATATTTCATCTTTTAATTCCCGAGATCTGAAATAATCTTGATATTTCTTTAAAAACACAGCTTTCATCTAATCCCAATTAGTTATGACACCCCCACCTAACCCCATAAACCATTGTAAGGCTGCTCCTTTTAATGTGGAAGGAAATAGTTTTAATTTTTGGGGATCGGTGGTATAGTCATACCCCCTGCATAACACATCAAATTCGAAAAAAAATGCATCTGGATCTTCTGATGTTAAGCCATGAAATGTGGGAATATGTTGAAGAGGAATGGCTTTCATAGGTGCATTAACTGCAGTATCTAATATCGGATATTGCAGCGTAGAGGTTTGCTGGGGGGTTTGCTGGTTCTGGTTTTGGTTCTGGGCCATTTGGTCAAAGATGTGCCAATATCCTTCTGGGATCTCAAGGGAATTCCTAGGTTGACTAGAAGGAGTAGGAATGGCCTTGACAACACTCCCCTGGTCTGGAACAATAAGTATTCCTTGCTGACCTACTGTTTGAGGTGATTCAGGACCTTGGTTTTGAACAAATTTAACAACACTTCCCTTATCTGGATTGCTTATTGTTTGGACTATTTCAAGAGGAGATTTTGGTTCTTCTACTTCTGCTATTTCCCCTTCTCCTTCACAGAGATTACTAGAGTTCCCTTCTTGAGGGGAAATTAGGCAGGGATTCTCAATTTCTTGGGAATCTTACTTAATTCCCACTATTTGACTATGTATCTCAGCAAAGGCTTCAGATGGTGACTCTGTAGCCTGAAGGGAACTAGTAGGCCGTCTAGAGATAAATTTCCTAGGTCCTACTGATGGCTGAGATTCAGTATTTTTAAGGATTTCTTCAATAAAATTTGTTCGCCCAAGGGTCACCGATCCCTTAGTTTTTTCAGGTTTAGGAGGAATTTTGTTTTTCTTAGCTGGTTTATTCATTCAAGAAAACAAGCCTTCATTCCTACCTAAAGAAAGAAGCTTACCTAATTCTGCTGTGAAGCGGGCTGTGATCAAGTGTTTTCCTTTCCCGGTGCGTAGGTTCTTACCTTCCGTCTTTAATACCCAATTCTTCGCGAGCAGAAGAAAATCAATTGTGCATCACTCCTTTGAAATGGCATACACTCTCCCTAGAAACGACACCAAAATGTTGGGGCATAAAAGGTGTCTTTTTTAATGCCTATTTATCCTACATTAATTATCAATCCGGGAGCAAATTTTTATTTCAAGAGTGTACTCTGTCTGAGACTGCAATTAACTAAGAGTAATGCTATGAAAGATGTAGTACAGTATGCTAGATACAAGAGTAAACGAATGCTTGTAAAGAAATCTAATTACAGTAACATAAATGGAATTGCTCTGAAATCTTAACTACATCAATCTGCAAAACATCAATCAGGGATATAGTAATGATAACTCATTCCCTTAGAAATCGATGCAACTGAAATCACACTAAGACAAGATAACCAATTTGGGAACTTGGAAGCAGTAACCAATGTCCTCTACAGTTGGTGGTCCTGTTCTTTAAGCAATCAAAATAAAATCAAACTTGAACTACTTGCTGATGAAAATAACTGAAAATAACTTCTTCTAAGTAACAACAGTTGGAAAGGAACAACAACTTGTAATTCCTATGTGTACACAGCAACTGTAAACAATCTATCTGCTAATCTGCACCTATGAATCAGAAATGAACAATAAACAGGAATGGAACAACAAAAATTAATTGAACAACAAATGTAAACTTAACGCAATCAAGCAATGAATCTTCTTAATACTTCAACCCTATCGACAGCCAACACTATGAAACAGTCAATCAGAATAAACCATAAATAAATGGAACAACAACTAGAATTAAGTATAGAAAAACAAAACTTTATAAATGATAGCAAGATGAATAAGACCGTAAATACAATTCTTGCTAAGATAGAATAGTAGTGCAATTCATTAACACTCACAACAAATCCGAATTCAATCCAATAACAATCAATCAACTCTGTAATCATAATGAAACTAAACACAACTATCAAAAAACAGTAAGCAAAGGATAGAAATACAAACAACAGAGTAATTCCACCAGGGCCTGGCCCTTAGCACTAGTGAAACACTGTTGGGTTACTTCAGAACTTGAAAGACAAAATGAAACACACCTTTCTATTAATCGAGCATAAAGTATTACAGAGACCGCTCTCTACAGCCGAGAATCAATAAAGCATAATATTACAAAAGAAATGTTTTGAATCCAAAGATCTCTGATCCCTCTAATCACTAAAGGTGTTGCCTTATATATCAGACTCTGACGGACAAGACAAGGAATAAGATGAGGCTTGAACAACGATCCCTCAGGATCGAAGGATCTTGAGGGATTCGCTTCCCTTATTTTAGTTATCACATGATTTACTTTGACCGAAGCTGAGCTGTCCCCTGCCTTTTCGTAGCGATGCGTTCATATTTCCTTGTCTTTGGCAGGATTTGGTCTAACGCTGGAGGAACAACAATTGCTTTTATCTCAGCCTCGCCTCTAATATAGCTGTTCACCTCGTCTAATTCCTGTTTTTAGCAAAAAAAAACAATCTTTAGTCATATTTTTACAATAAACATAAATATTTACAATTTTTCCATAATTATTGCAATAAATCATCTTTCTAAGGTAAAAAGTGTTATGTCTAAAGTAAAAGAATGAGAAAACTCATAGTGAATTCATACCTTTTCCACTGCTCAACAGACATTATGGAAGCATTTACCACCCCTGAATTTATCTTCCCCCCCTTACATAGAAACCATGCATTCGAACCACATACACCTTGTGGTCATTACATTGACACCCGATGTTTTGGTAAGGGGGCACCCATATTTTAGAGTCCAGGAGAAGAAATTCTCCACAACCCTCTAAGTGCATCTGGTAGTGTCGACTCTAGTACCATTATTAGTCCCCATTTAGAAGAACCTCTAGAGTCCCATATCACTTCAGATCACTCTAGGGATGATCCCCCTCATCATTCCTTCATCTTAAATAAAAAACCCAGTCCCTTATACATTGTTGTTAACTAACCTCTATATTTTCTCAGTGAGCACTAGTTCATTATCTCCAAAGACACTCTTTGGTATAGTGACACCATATATGGTGCTCCATAAACTCCTCTGTCTAGGGGCATCATTCCCACCTCTACATACCAGATCAGTCCCCTCCATCGCACATGCTTGGGGAAAGTATCCCATGCTTTAGGGCATGATGGCACCCCTGGCCATCTTCTCATATGATTACCATAAGTCTCGACCTAGACCCCATCAATCTAGGTATGGTTGATTATCCTCCCATTCCTTGGATATTTGGACCTATCGGCCTCTCCAGTGAAACATATATCATAGATGTTTGATACCCTATCTTCAAATATTCTACTTTGTGTGATACCATACTTACCACTTGGTCCCTCTATTTGACTTGGTGGGTAGGGATGATTCTAGACCTTCTCTAACAGTTCATTCTCGTATTATTTTCTTACCTTGATTATTCATCAGAACCATCCTTCCAAGAAGCATCAAGGCCATCCTTAGAAAAGCAAGGGATATCCTTCCCTCATTAATGGGTTCTCCACAAATTTCATGACCCCAAACCTAGTTAATGCAGGGCGGACTACATGATCCTCTCGAATCTCAGAACATAACGTGTCCAGGTCTATCTCTCTCCATTTGATCCTCAATTATGCCATACTTGCACAAAACCATCATGTTTGTCAGCGTACAGAAATGAAAGACTTCATCATAACCATAAAATCCCAGCTCTCAGCCAAAAACAACACTAAAAATCCCTTTCCCTGATAGGTTGCACTTTTCTGTCCATTCCTGTGATAGGTCGTAGTTTTCTGTCCAATACCTTCTACCCAGGTCACAAAAAAGGCCCCAAAAAGTGTGACCTGACTGTGAAGAGGAGCAGGGGTGTGTTCCTAAGCTCTGGGTGCCTAAAATGAAATTTTAATCCATTAAATTGAACGAGTATGGTTAGGCCTCTTACCTGCAACTCACGGATCTCGATTCCAATGGTTGGTTTACCCGCTACGATCACCGCAATATTTAGGGCCTTTTCTCCTCTCTACATTCACCATAGCTACACTTGCAAATGAATCAAATTGGAGGGAAAATGCCTTATTAAAAGAGAAACCCGAAATTTTTCTTTCACCAGATGTGACCAAACCGTAGCTCGGTTTGACATACCGTCAGTATCGTTGGAAAGCTCTCATCAAGCGCTCAAATGGGTATCCTTTCATTTTTGGTGATTTGATGCTTCATCTGGATGCATATTTCCAAGAAGGGTCACTTCACTACTTCTAAAAATCGAATATCTTCACTCGCAAAACTTGTACTTGGGGCACCACCTTGCCTTCATACTTTTCCACACTCGTGAAAATTTTCTTCATGAGTAACCATATTGTACTCATGTTTTTATGGTCCCCATCAGGTATGTTTTATGTGGTAGCATCATTAAGTTACCCTTTTTTAGAGCATCCGAGTTGAGTCATCATCACATCCATGGAGTCTGTCTTGAGTCCCTTTTTTCTCCCGCCACAGTATTCCATCCTTCATTTATTTGTACCTCTCTCGTGTCACACATTTTTGCCTTCAGTCATACTATCCCCTATCCTCTTCGGAGTCGAGTCAGTAGTTGCCAGGTCATTCATGCCCTTTATGCTCTAACAAGGGAAGTCGTCAGCCCGCTACTCAGTACCCCCCATTCCACCATCATCCATGGTGTCAGTCTATCAGTCGCTCCACTATTGTCCCTTGTGCCATAGTTGAGGATTCCTCATTGCCTCAGCTATGGAAAACCTCCTTCTGTCGACATCAACTCATTAATTTCAGAAGATAGGTCTAGAGGGCGGTGTACCTTTTTTCTAGCTTCCACTCTTGTTTAGTGCCTCAAATCAGGAAAAGGGACCCTTTCTTGCCCTTTGACTACTTGATTGTTTCTCAGTTCCAGATCCTTATGGCATGAACGAGATCTGTATACTTGATGGTTAAGTGATGCAATAGATTGTACCAGTGATTCCTGGGCGTGTGTGAGATGTTTCAGACCTCATGAGGGGGTGGCCCTTCAGGTAGCCCCCCACATGTCTGAATGACCTCTCTATTATAGCCTTGAATGCAACTCCATAGATTTTATGGTTCTACCCTCAGCCGCGTGAAATGCCTTTTTAGTTTGAATATATCATTTAGATTTTTAGAGCCCTCTCATGTTTTACAAGGCCTCTTTGGTTGTACTTATATGTCATGTACTCATATATTATTGTATAAGTCCTGGCTGTTGTCCTAGGGACAATATGTATGTGGGATCCATTATCATGTTTTTTATCTAGCCCATGTTTATGCAAACATGTACTATATAGTTCAATCCCATGTTTGCTGGATGCATCATTATTCCTTGTACTTTGTTATCTCGGCGGGCATAGGTATGTGTCCCCCGCCTCATGTAGAACAGGTACTCACTCATAAAAGAGACTTATCACACCTATAAGTCTCGCCTCCTCAAGGTCTTGTCCTCTCTTGCTTCAGTCCGCCTTATATTTCTCTCTCCCTAACTCCCCTTTGGTGTTTAGTGATTGAGTTCTTACAATGTATTTCGGTCATACGATTAGCTCCTAATGCTCGCATGTTGGGGGGAAATCTGTTACATCAATTTTAGGTCATCTAACCTGTTACTATTAGATGGAACAAAGTACACCATGTAAGACCAATTTTTCCATAGTAAAATTGCTTTCAATATGAAAAATAACTTAATAATCCATAATTTATTAAGTTGTTTCTGGTCTAAATAGGAAGCCCCATGAGGAATAATTGAATAAATCCTTATTTGTTTGATTTTCCTCAAGGGATAATTAATTAAACCACTGCTTAATTAATATTCCTGGTCATATTCAACCCAAAACACGGAAATTAATTAGATAAATCATTATTTATCTTATTATTTCCTAGGAATAATGATCTAAATCATTATTTAAATAATATTCCTTTTTAAATTTGACTAAATCATTTATAAATAATTGAATAAATCAGTATTTATCTAATTATTACCTAACCATATTCTTGAAATAATAAATAAATCATTTATTTATTTATTATCTCTAAATAAAGGGATTTGACCAAATTCAAATTCCTTTTCCCTCCAACAAAAATAATAAAATATTCCATAAAAGTAGGATCTAGATTTGGTTAATAATGTTTTAACTATGCACCAATATCTAGACTAGCTCAATATTTTGTAAGGGTTTTTCCATTCATTCACTACCTTTTGTTGCCTAGAGATCACTCTTGATCTATACTTTTGGTCTGACTTTGATCCTCCCATCATTGTCATATTTTTCTACTTTTTGCTTGTGAGATCCCTTTGAGTTCCATTTTTTCTGGGTTTTCTGCACCATCAAGAGAGAGAGATATTAGATCTGAAGCACTGAGGACATACAAGAACCCATCCAATTGAGGGGGACTGGTAACATCTTTCTATGTTCCCTTTCCAGGTGTCATAATACAAAATATTCTTTAAACATTCCTTTATTGTTCATTGGATGTGTTGGCTTGTGGCTTCTAGGAGTGATAAGGCAACATGGGAAGCTAAGAAAATGAAGAGCGAGAATGGCTGAAGTGAAAGCCAAACACTCCAAGCGCGGGTCAGGCAGACACCCCGCAGTCAAAAGAAGAAAGAGCTCTTACCACTTATCTTCTCGCATCACTCACCTCTCCGCTCATCACAAATTGCACATCGCAGAGCTTAACCTTTACCCTCCATTCCTCACAACAAAACTCCCCGACTTGTGATTTTCGATATAAATTGGGTTCCACCTCCTCAATCCAATACCACAAGCCGGATAGGCCCCCCTTCAAAAACCGGCCTTCAGTTTTTCAAGTCAAACGCAGCATGGGTTCTTGACGGGACAAATGCAGGTATGGTGTATTCAATTTGTCCAAGAGGTCCCCATCAAAGATCTAGGCACGCGCAACACGACTAGTTGTTTCGTAACATTTAGAGGAAATTATGAGAGAAAGGGAGTGGGGGATTTCGACAGTAGATGGAATCATGTGATGGAAGCCATACTGCCCACCTGTTCACCATTACTCCTCGCCGACCCATTTTGAAGATTCCAAGATTTGGCTTCCACGGCCAACTATGTTTTTCTTTTACTGTTTGATTATGATGTTTTTCTGGTGAAATCTCGATTTCACCCGATCCTGTTTTGATTCTCTAATTATGGTAGTGATTTCTTGATGCACGCTATGCTAGTTGGTTAGGATATTTTGATTTTCACATGTGTGGGCTGATCATGAATGATGATTCGATATTAAACCCTGAAGGACAACTCTATATGTAGAGAGTTCAGAGATGAAAGAAAGGTTCTGAATTTTGGAGAATTTTTGTTGTATTTATATATGACTGTGCTCTTTATGCTCTGAGATACATATTTGGGAGAGTTTTTTTGAGCATAATATGATATACAAAATTGTTTATTTGGATTCCAGATGGAGCAATGAGCAATACGTATCTGTAATATATTGTTTATCAGTCATCTCCTGTTTATGTATAATCATCTTTCAATGCTATGTTGCTTTGATAATTCATGTAATGTAGATACCAGTGGTATGCATTTTTATTCATGAATTTGTGTATGAATAACTCTCATGTATTAAACTTGTTGTGCCCCCTTAATTCATGCTCCACGAATCTCTATTGTTGGTCACATTCCACTTACATTTGATTTATCATAGTTCATGGGAGACAGATTCTTAATACTTCTAAGCCTGTCTCTCGCGAGTTCCTCCTCCATTCCTTCTCAACACCTCTGCATATTTTGAAAGCCTCTGCTCATTGTTTCATACTTGGCCCATTTGAAAATCCACCATGCCATACAACCTCCTGAGCCCTCTCGCAGTATAGGGTAATTCACATGAATTAGACACCAAAGTCTTCATCATTCTTGAACCACCACAACCGTTATTCTCTTTATCCATACTCTGTCACAGGCACCCTTAAAATTGTCTACACATAACCTCTAATTTCAAGATATCCTAGGAACTGCTCTTTTACCACTCAAGGTTCTCTCTAGGAGCTACAACATCCTTCTGGTGCCGATTCTGGGGACCGAATTAGAAAATATTTTCCCTGGGATACGACATTATCTTCACCCTCCAGTCAGGTGAGCACGAAGGGTTGAGAGTTGCATAGCCCTCACCTTGGAAACTCCACTATTATCAAATTCCAAATTAGTTGTAATTCTAGATTATACAAGGCATCATACTCGATCAAATACTTCATAGCTAAGAACCCCTTCTATATCCGATCTAGAAAATATCATATCCTAGAGAATATGGAAGGAAAAGCAACCAAGCCATGCTGACCTACCCTCATTTTCTATAGAATATTCGCCCTCATCATCGCAGAAAGTTGAAATATTGGCCATGGCTCCACATCCCGTGTACTTGGGTATACTCCAAAAGTCTCAGCTTTAGCTAGTTCAGTCATAAAATATGAATTCGAATCCGCTGATACTTCTCTACCTCTCTTGCACCCTTCTCCCGAGGCTGAAGAAGTTAAAGAGGTTGCAACACTCCAAAGCTTTTTAGAGGCAAATATCCAAACCTCTCTTCACCACATACCCATTATACATGAAATAAGTCATCCTCATAACCCACCACCACCACCCCTCATGGTTGTACCTAGTTTCCTCCTTAACAAGTATGTTACATTGGCTCTACCTCAAGTAATTAATGACATGCCACAAGATTATCTAAAGCTCCCACCTTGGTTCACTGGGTAAGATAATACTTCTGTGCAGAGACATATTGAAAAATTCTATGCCTTTGCTGAAAATGTGAATGTAGAGCACTTAGATGTTGTGTTAAGGATTTTCATCCAATACTTTGATGGAGAAGATTGAAAATGGTTCAAGTCTCTAGCTGAAAACACAGTCAACACTTGTGAAGAAATGGAAATTTTCTTCACATTTAAATGGGGAGAAAAGAGGGACGATTGATACATTCTCACTAAGTTCAATGCTCTAAAGAAGAGACACAATGAGGATGTAACCTAATTCATAAAGAGGTTCAATAAGCTCTATAATAATCCTTTTGCTGAAATAAATCCTCCCCAAGCTGTTGCTAAGGTGGTCGTCACTTGAGCTTTCGAACCGGAGTTTGGGTTCACCCTAAGAGAAATAAAATCCACATCTCTAGATCAGATCCAGACTGATGCATTGGAGGTGGAAGCCAACTTTTATTCTACTGGTAAATTTAAGGGGAAGGCAAAACATGAAGTTCGAAGAAAGAACAGGGAGGAGGCTTCTACTTCAAATCAGGAGAGGGAATCACAATAGTATAGAATGGAAGAAATGAATAAGCTAATCAAGAACCTTTCAAATAATTTGATTAAGCTTGAATTGGAGGCCAAGAATTCCCCTCCCCATCCAAACCAAATGACTCCTAACTAGGGGTTTAATCCTCAATATTGGAAGCCTCCTCTGTAGCTGTTGCAGTGGGAGAGGAAGGAACAACAAGACCACATTCAACCTCCTCTATACTTGGAGGAAGAAGTGGAGGGACAGGCCGAGGAGGTCATAGAAAGCCAAGAAAATCAATTCCTCACTTACTCTGATGATGAGGAGGGGGAACTCATCCTACAAGAGGAGGAAAAGGAGAAAGAGGCCCCTCCAGAGGATCAAGATATTGACAATTACTGCAGACAGTTCGTGGATTTCATGCAAGCTCAACTCCACAAGAAGTATGACCGCAGGTCCTCCAGGAAGAGAACCCGAGTGCTAGAACAAAATCAAGAGTCAACTTCAAGAGAAAAAACCCCTCCTAGTCTTGCAAGTAAAGGAAAAACTCCATTATAAGAGTCAACCGCTTATAAGGCCACTGCATCCACTTCCACAAAGCAAGAAGCTGATCCTCCCAAAAATGAGAAATCCTCATCTATACCCTTGAAGCTTCCTGACCTGACTAAAGAGAAGTTCAAAGAAGCCACTATAGAAAAAGGGTCCACACCCTTTAATCTCCAGAAAGAACTAGATAAGGTCAAGATCCATGTTCCCCTGATTGAGCTCCTGAAACAGCCTTCATACAAAGCTCAAGTGTCCCAATTCATGTAGCCCCATGGTGTAAGCCCTCTGCCTGAAAACCTTAATCTCCAAGAAGAGCGACCCATGGTAGTTTTTGGACTTCATGCATAAGATCAAGACTCAACCACTCCCCCGTTCTATGTGACTCTCATGATTCATGACTTAATATTTCATAATTGCATGCTGGATTCTGGGGCTTCACTTAATCTGTTGCCATTTTCTATCATGGAACAATTGGGATTATAGATTACAAGGCCTTATAAATATCTGTATTCTTTTGAATCCAAAAGGGTGAAGTGCTTGGGTATGATAAAAGACCTGGTAATGATCTTGGCCCAAATTCTGGCCAAAAGTGTGGTAATGGATATTGTTGTAGCTGATATTCGAGCTCGGTTTGGAATGTTGTTGTCCAAATCCTAGGGTTCCAATATTGGAGGGTCAATAAAACTAGACCTCACTTACACCACTATCCCAGTGTTCAGTGGGGAAGAAATAAGATTATACCATGAGTCCAGGTTTTTAAAGATGGTCACCAAAGTTGATGGTTCGACCATCTCTTCGGTGTATGTCAAGGAGGGTGAATTTTCCTGTCTTATGCTCGAGGAGGATGAAAATTTCCTGCATGAAAAAAATGGTCTACCCTCTAAGATAGGGGCATCCTATAAGTAGAGAGGAAAACAATATTTGGACCTTGCAATTTGATGGGGTTTACTCACAAGAAGGAAACAGGGTAAGGTTACTCTTGATATCACCTAAAGGTTGATTAGTTCCCCTCTCCTTCAAGCTGGAATTTGAAGAAACAAACAGCGTGGCCGAGTATGAAGCCCTGCTGTTGGGATTACAGGCAGCATGGAACATGAACATACAAAACCTCAAGGTATTTGGAGATTCAGAGCTAGTAGTGAGGCAAGTCAGGAGCTAATGTCGAAATAAGCACCCACAACTTAGAGCTTATAGGAACAAGGTATTAGATTTGGTTGAGAACTTCTTCTCTTATTTTAATATCTAGTTCATGCCAAGGGATAAGAATAGAATGGCCAACTCACTAGCTGTAGCTGCTAGAAATTTCTACCCTCCACAGAATCCATTGCTCGAATACGAGGTGGAAGTGAGATATCGCCCTTCCATTCCATACAATGTAAAAAATTGGCAGGTCTTCAAGGACAAAGAGAAATTCAAGCGTTTTATGGAGATGGTGGGCGAATTATTGAATTTGATGATTGACTCAGTGTTCAAGGATGATAATGAAGAGCCGAAAACCAGATGGGAGGAGACACTGGCTGGCAACAAAGTCTTGTAATTAAAGGGAAATGTGATTCCTAGGGGTCTTGTGCCATTGGAGAGGTTGTTTGATAAAAAATATATCACGGTGAACTCCAAAAAACTAACCCCTGATGAGCCAGTCAGGGATTTGAATATTAGGTTGGAGGAAGAGCCGAAGGTGGTGAAGATGTCAAAAGGAGTCCCTGAAGAATATCAAGCACAATACCTGAAGCTCTTTCGATCATACAAATATGTCTTTGCTTGGTCATACCAGGACTTGAAGACCTTTGATATTGATGTCATACAACATAATATACCCCTAAAAGAAGGCGGTAAGCCTCATAAACAAAAGATGACGCAGATCAACCCTCTTCTTCTCCTAGTTATTGAAAAAGAAATAAAGAAGCTATTGAAGGCAAATATCATTATCCCTTTGAGGTATTCTGAATGGGTGGAAAACTTGGTTCCCGTAAGAAAGAAAAATGATGAGATCAGGCTTTGTGTAGATTTCCGCAATATGAACAGAGCCTCACTCAAGGATGACTATCCCCTCTCGAAGATGGACCACATATTGCAAAAGGTGGTGGGATCCTCTCGCATGTCCATGATGGATGGTTTCTCAGGATATAATCAGGTGGCGATGCTCCCAGAAGACCAAAAGAAGAAGACGTTCACTACGCCTTAGGGAACCTTCATGTATGCTGGAATGTCGTTCGGCCTAATAAACATGAGTGCCACATTCCAGCGTGTGATGGACATCGCTTTCATAGGAGATCAAGATAAGTTTGTGGTGATTTACCTGGATGACATCACTGTCTTCTCGAAGAGTGACGCTAAGCATATAGATCACATTCGACGAACTTTTGACAAATTTCAAAGGTATGGTATGTCTCTTAACCCCAAAAAATCCATGTTTTCCCAGGAAGAAAGAAAACTATTAGGGAACATAGTAACCAAAGAAGGGGTAAATATTGACCTAAAGCAGGTGGAGGTGATAAACGACATCTCCCTATCAAGAAACAAAAAGGAAGTACAGGTATTCCTGGGAAGAATAAATTTCCTCAGAAGGTTCATCTTGAACTATGCCAAGGTCATCCGAAACATCACCGAAATGATGAAGAATAATAGTGAAGTGAAATGGACTCCTCAATCCAGGGATTGTTTCAACATTATCAAGCAGGCCTTTGTAGAAGCTCCAGTGCTAGCGGGTCTAGGTTATGGAAATCCATTCATGATTTTTTCTTTCACCTCCCCTCATATAATAGTTGCGGTGCTGCTACAAAAAAATGATGAAGGGCATGAACAACCTATTGCGTTCTTCAGCCAAGTCCTCCGAGATGCTTAGGTAAAATATAATATCCTGGAAAAGCAAGCATATTCTCTAGTCAAGTCACTTAAAGAATTTCGGGTGTATGTGTTACACTATGTCATAGCAGCTTACGTACCCATTTCAGTAGTGAAGGATATTATGGTGCAAGGCGGAATCGAAGGAAATGGGGGTAAATAGATAGCTAAGATTCAGGAGTACAAGATGGAGATAAGGCCTAGAAAACTCATCAAAGGCCAAGGGCTAGAAAAAATTCTATTTGAATCCAACTGTCAAGATCTAGGGATAAATCTGTCCATGACAGGAGGAGAAGCGCAATAGGATACAGGTGAAAATCATGGCATGGAATCTTCCACACAAAAGACACATGTAAAGTACATTCTATCCTTATGGTTTAAATATATAGTGGAATAACTGTTAACCTTGAGGTGTCGCACTAACTATGACAAGACCAAGTATCACACTTTAAAGTTAAGAACTCAAAAGTATGCTATGGCAAACAGGTGATTGTATTGGAGAGACCTAACTGGGATTTTATTACAATGTTTAATAGAGAAAGAGGTTGATGAAGTGATGACAGAGTTCCATGAAGGGATATTTGGTGGGCATTATAGCTGGCGATCCACTTCTCACAAGATGCTGAGAGCAGGATTCTTTTGGCCCAATTTATCTGGTGACGTACATGCTCACGTTCGGGCCTGTGAAAGGTGTCAGACATTTGCCGAAAAGCAAAGGTTCGCACCTCTCCCCTTGATCCCAGTTAATTTTGAAGAGCCATTTAAACAATGGGGAATCGACTTCATAGGTGAGATTCACCAGTCTTCTAGCAACCAACATCGATAGATCCTCGCCGTCATAGATTACTTCACTAAATGGGTTGAGGCTGTGCCCGGAGGGAATGCCAAAAATTTGGTGGTGATCAAGTTCTTGGAGGAAAACATAATAGCCAGGTTTGGATTCCCTGTTAAAATCATAATAGTTAATGCCCATGCTTTTAAGTCATATAGGTTTGTGAAATTCTGTCAGCATTATAATATCAACCTGGGGCACTCCACTGCATATTACCCAAAGGGGAACGGGCTGGCAGAGTCATCTAACAAGACACTAGTGAGGATCTTGAAAAATGCCATCAATGAAAATCAAAAGAATTGGGATTCCCAGCTCAATTTTTCACTTTGGGCGAATCACATCACCACTAAAAGATCCATAGAGAAGTCCCCTTATGAGCTGTTGTACGACAAAGCAGTAGTCTTCCCTATTTAGCTCGCATTACCCGTGGCTCGATTCTTACAAGAGAGCGAGGAAGAGCCAAATGACCTTATTAGAAGAATGAACCAATTGGTTGAACTAAATGAAACAAGGAAACAAGTAAGCCTCAGACTAGCAGAGTACCAGGAAAACATGAAAGGCTTATTTGACCAAAGAGCTAAAGACAAGGAAATCCAAGTAAGGGATTTGGTGCTGTGATGGGATGTTTGGCGATCAGACAAAGGGAAACATGGGAAATTTGACCCCCTTTGGTTTGGTACATTCAGGGTGGAAAAGGTCAAAGGCAACAATACCTTTGCACTAGATAATTTGGAAGGAGACACACTCGAGATGCCTATCAATGGACAATTTCTTAAGCCTTACTTCCAACAATGATAGTGGGCTACGATGGTCCATTGTACATATACTCAAAGTGTATATATGTCGTTTTTTATTTCTGCATGAATTCCTATTTTGTTTTTGGTTAAATATGCTTGAAAATGTTTCTAACGATGATCCCAGGCACATTAAGAAGAACACAAGCAAGTGGTCTACGAGTTCGCGACACACTCGAATGAGTGCGTCGTCCCTAATGGAGCTAATGTTGGCTTGTGGTTTCTAGGAGCGATAAGGAAAAATGGGAAGCTAAGAAAATGAGGAGCAGGAATGGCTGAAGTGAAAGCCAAACACTCCAAGCACTTGTCGGGCGGACACCCCATAGTCAAAATAAGAAAGAGCTCTTACCACTTACCTTCTCACATCACCAACCTCTCCGGTCATCGCAAATCACATATCATAGATCTTAAACTTTACCTTCCATTCCTCACAAAAAACTCCCCGACTTGTGATTTGCGATATAAGTTGGGTCCCACCTCCCCCATCCAATACAAAAAACTAGATAGCCCCCCCTCCGAAATCCGGCCTCTGGTTTTGCAAGTCAAATGCAACATGGGTTCTTGGCTGGACAAATGCAGTTATGGTGTATTAATTTTTTCCAAGAGGCCCCCGTAAAAAATCTTGGCACACACAACACGACTGACCGTTTCGTAACGATTAGTGGAAATCATGAGAGAAGGGGAGTGGAGGCTTTTGAAAACAGATGGAATCATGTGATGGAAGCCAGACTGCCAACCTGTTCATGGTTAATCCTCGCCGACCTATTTTTGAAGATTCCAGGATTTGGCTTTCGTGGCCAACTATGTTTTTCTTTATTTGTTTGATTATGATGTTTTTCTAGTGAAATCTTGATTTCACCGGATTTTGTTTTGATTCTCTGATTACATGAGTGATTTCTTGATGCACGCTCTACTAGTTGGTTAGAATATTTTGATTTTCACATGTGTGGTCCGATCATGAATGATGATTCGATCATAAACCCTCAAGGAGAACTCTATTTGTAGAGAGTTCAAAGATGAAAGAAGGGTTCTGAATTTTGGAGAATTTTTGCTTAGTTCTGTATGAATGTGCTCTTTATGCTCTGAGACAGATATTTGGGAGAGATGTTTTGAACAAAATATGATATACAAAGATGTTTATTTGGATTCCAGATGGAGCAATGAGTAGTATGCATTTGTATTCTCTTGTTTATCAGTCATCTCCTGTTTATGGATAATCATCTTTCAATGTTCTGTTGCTTTGATGATTCGTGTAATGTTGCTGCCGGTGGTATGCATTTTTATTCATGAATTCGTGTATGAATAATTCTCATGTATTAAATTTGTTGTGGCCCCTTAATTCGCACTCCACGAATCTCTATTTTTGGTCACATTCCACTTACATCCACTTCCTCAGAGTTCACGGGAGATAGATTCTTAAGACTTCTAAGCCTGTCTCTCGCGGGTTCCTCCTCCATTCCTTCTCAATACCTCTGCATATTTTGAAAGCCTCTGCTCATTTTTTCGTACTTGGCCCATTTTAAAATCCACCGAACCATATAGCCTCCTGAGCCCTCTCGCAGCATAGGGTAATTCACATTAATTAGACTCCAAAGTCTTCATCATTCATGAACCACCACAACCATTATTCTCTTTATCCATATTCTGTTAGAAGCACCCTTAAAATTGTCTACACCTAACCATTATTCTCTTTTTATTTTTATGTTAGTAAAATGAAAAAGTAAAAACAATTAAATAAAGTAGCTCAACAACTCTAATAAAATTAATTAAATAAAGAATCTCAACAATTCTGAATTATCATAAATCAGAAGGCATTGTATGCAAAATTGGTTCTACTATTAATACAAATGGATAATGAAATATATGTACACACTGATTGTGAAAGTGAACACCAATATTGATATATGATTCAATTTTATAGCTACTAGTTAATTTCTTTTGCAAATTAGAAAAATAATATTGTAAATGGAAAATAATTGAATAAAAAAAAATAAAGATGCTCTTAAATTTTAATGCAGTAAATTTGAATAATAAAGAATAATTGAGCTAAAGATGAACCCGCTCAGGAATTTGGAGAAATATCATATTATAGTGTTTTTCATGCAATGGAGTTAGTGAATTTTGTGGATTTTTTTTTAAATCACACCGTTTCACTTTGTTGATTATCCTCTTACTTTATCTTGAATTTTAATGAGTTTACTACTCCAATTATTCTTAAAAAAACATAAACTTCTATACAAACTTTGTAATGAAATTCATGTGCAACTTCTAATATAAAAAATAAAATAAAAGCAAAGCAAATCCATCCATATACATTAAAGCAACCCTTAACTTATGAGCCCAATACTCTGAAGATTAAAACATTAAAAGCAATTGCTTAGATAATTCAATGAATGCAACTATGAAACCTTTACCCATTGGCCAATTCAATGAATATCGAAGCCACTCATTTGCAAGAGAAGATCTATAAAAGGAAACATACTATACGATTCAAGGGGTTCCCTATTTTTACACCCAGATGTGAGTGAGGGTGACTAGTATTTTTATTCCTAATTTTCCATCATCGTGCATCTAACATCATATCTGTGTGATGTCATTTAGGTTTGCAGTATCCCTCTTTTGAGTGCTCCTCGAAAGTGAATAGATGGCTCTACTTGTTTACAACATGTATTGCATTCTTGGAGGAATTGTTATTGCATTTGTTTCATTATTCTATCATTTAAATTAGTACATTACTTTGTGAATGTGATGCAGGAAAAATATTCTTACTTTAAATCGATTATGTAACATCTTTTATTTCTTTGTATGGATGTGTACTGGGTTGAGAATGCAATAAAATAATTTTTTTTTCTTAGATCAAATCTCTCACTAATATTCTATGGCACTGGAGCTTTTATTTCTTCAATAATTTTCAAACTTTGTATAAATGTTTTAATCTTCTTTTCTTTTTTAACAGTTGTAAATTTCTGTATTTTCCTTCATGTTATGTAATTTTTTCTCTTTTACCACATTTTACTATTTATCACATTCACCTTAATTTCCATATATAATTATGTCTTGATCTTTAGTTTATTTTATATGTGTTTTAGTTAGCTGCCTTTTCAAATTTTGTTTTGTTTCAGTATATACTTTAATTTTGTTTAATTTTACCAACCTTTTTTCATTGGCTACAAGTTCTTTTAACATTTAGTTGTTGCAACAAATAAATATTATTCATTAAAGAATTTAATTATACACTTGACATAATGAATTAAAATTTTGTTTTCAATAAAAAGAAATACAAATACAACATCTTATCTATATGATTAAAGTGCTAATTTCACAAGTTAGGTATGTAATTCAATGGTAAAGTCAATAAGCATGCAACTTGGGAGTTGTGGTTTTATAGCCCAATAAGTTCTTTTTGCTTAACTAAATTTATATTAATAAAGGGGTTAATCATTACTCTTTTTAGCAATATTAGATTGTTGTACCATAAAGATTTGTTCATTATGAATTAACAATATACATCATATTAATGTTTAAGGTTTTTCATATCATAATATAAGTCTATCAAATAACAACTAAAATATTATTGATGAGGAACATTAAGTTAGAAAATTGCCTCCATTAATTTATCATTTACCCACTTATGTATTTAATGTCCGACATTACAAGAGGGACAATATTTAATTAATTGTTCATGCATAAAACTTTGTAGTTGTTTGGTGTGTGTTATATTCTTTCTACGACTAGCTTCACGCGTTGTACGTTGCGTCGGGTGCAACAGGGGGGTCATAAGGTAGGCGGTAGCCCCTCTGCACGGGGTTTGGGGCATCGACCCTGGGAGATTTTTTTTTATGCGGACCCAATAATAGTTGGACGAACCCAAGGATGAGGTGCAGACAGATGGTGGGCAGACCTACCCATGGTTTTGTGCATGGGTTTTGCACATGGTTTTGGGCCAGATGGTTTTCTACCCATGGTATTTTGTAGATCCAGCCAAGGGAAAGACGATTATGTTCTAATTCGGGGTTAAAAAATTTGGGTTTATGAATTCTTTAGCATGTATATATATCTATTATAACATTGAAAGGAACATAATGAAAAATCAATCTGGTAGTCCCAGTTTTGGCATCCAAGGGATAATCCATGTATATATATTTTTATGTTCTCTCCATTGTTTGTTTTTTCTATTTTTAAGAATTAGTTTGCAGGTAATTTCTATATAGGGTTAAAACCTACAATATCAAATCTATTTTATTATTTTATAAGTTTCATGCAGCTTAGTCCCTATAGTGATCTATGGCTCCAAACCTTAGAGAATTGATTGGTTTCGTGTTTTTGTATATATTTTCGTGTTTAGGTTAGTGTGTTAGATTTTTATTATTTTTTTCCTTGATTACCGAGTAGGTTGAGTTATGTTATTATTAGTGTGGACTCAACTCTTACTTAAGTGACTTAAAACTGTGGGATAACGTTCTCATTACTCCTTGACAATCACCAATGAGTCTAAGATGTTTATGTGGGTGTAGTTCTTGAGAGAGAATCACATTCTGAAAGATCAATAGATTTGTCTCAAGGCCCTAGAATATTCCATCACTTTAATAAAGTCATCACCTAAAAAATAAAAAAAAATCCTAAGAAAAGTTCAATTGGAGGCCCATCTAACCCAAGGGTTTTATCCATCTTTCAATTCCTTCCATTATAATTTCAGACATAAATTGGTTGTTCCCTTCTTGGTCTATGAATTTTGGTAAATGTGAGGCCACTTGGAGAATGGCGATTATGGTTTCCCTTGCTTTTGGTTTGAATAGATTTTGAAAGTATTGGTTTCCCTTTGTTTCTATATCTTCGAAGGAATTGGTTTTATATATGTCAGATATCGAAATTTCTAGGACAAAATTTATATCTCTTTTGCGATTGGAAAAGTGGTGGAAGAATTTGGTGTTCTCATTCAAAGCTTGTGTCTAGAGGGTTATGATTTTAATTCTCCACTCTTTCTCTCTATCCAATATGATTTTCCATATTTTTCCCACAAGAGATCTTAATATGTACCTACTATTGACAAATGGTTATGTTTAATCATTACCTTCCATGATTTATCTAATATGATTTTTGATGTATTTAAGGTCTATAGGGCGGTGTACCTTGGTTATAGTTTCCACTCTTGTTTGGTCCCTCGGATCAAGAAAAGGGACCCTTTCTTGCCCTTTGACTTGATTGTTTCTCAGTTCCAGCTCCTTATGGCATGAACGAGATCCATATACTTGATGGTTCAGTGATGCAACAGATTTTATCAGTGATTCTAGGGTGTGTGTGAGATGTTTCAGACCTCATGAGGGGGTGGCCCTTTAGGTAGCCCCCCACATGCCCGAATGACCTCTCTACTATAGCCTTGGATGCAGCTCCATAGATTTGATGGTTCTGACCTCAACCGCGTGCAACGCCTTTTTAGTTTGCATATATCATTTAGATTTTCAGATCCCTCTCCTGTTTTACAAGGCCTATTTGGTTGTACTTATATCTCATATACTCAGATATTATTGTATAAGTACTGGTTGTTGTCCCAGGCACAGTATGTATGTGGGATCCATTATCATGTTTTTTATCTGGCCCATGTTTATGCCATCATGTACTATATAGTTCAGTCCCATGTTTGCTGGATGCATCATTATTCTTTGTACTTTGTTATCTCGGCGGGCATAGGTATGCCTCATCCACCTCATGTACAACAGGTACTCACTCATAAAAGAGACTTGTCACACCTGTAAGTCTCGCCTCCTCAAGGTCTTGTCCTCTCTCGCTTCAGTTCACCTTATATTTCTCTCTCTCTGACTCCCCTTCTGTGTCTAGTGATTGAGTTCTTACAACGTACTTCAGTCATATGATTAACTCCTAATGCTCGCATGTTGGGGGGAAATCTGTTACACCAATTTTTGGTCATCTAACCTGTTACTATTAGATGGACCAAAGTACACCATGTAAGACCAATTTTTCCATAGTAAAATTGCTTTCAATATGAAAAATAACTTAATAATCCATAATTTATTAAGTTGTTTTTGGTCTAAATAGGAATCCCCATGAGGAATAATTGAATAAATCCTTATTTGTTTGATTTTCCTCAATGGATAACTAATTAAACCACTACTTAATTAATATTCCTGGTCATATTTAACCCAAAACAGGAAAATTAATTAGATAAATCATTATTTATCTTATTATTTCCTAGGAATAATGATCTAAATCACTATTTAAATAATATTCCTTGTTAAATTTAACTAAATCATTTATAAATAATTGAATAATTCATTATTTATCTAATTATTACCTAACCATATTCTTGAAATAATAAATAAATCATTTATTTATTTATTATCTCTAAATAAATAGATTTGACCAATTTCAAATTCCTTTTCCCTCCAACAAAAATAATAAAATATTCCATGAAAGTAGGATCTAGATTTGGTTAATAATATTTTAATTATGCACCAATATCTAGACTAACCCAATATTTTGTTATAAATAGAAGGGTTTTTCCATTCATTCACTACATTTTGTTGCCTAGAGATCACTCTTGATCTACACTTTTGGTCTGACTTTGATCTTCCCATCATTGTCATATTTTTCTACTTTTTGCTTGTGAGCTCCCTTTGAGTTCCATTTTTTCTGGGTTTTCTGCACCATCAAGAGAGAGAGATATTAGATCTGAATCGTTGAGGACATACAAGAACCCATCCCATTAAGGGGGATTGGTAACATCTTTCTATGTTCCCTTCCCGGGTGTCATAATACAAAAAATTCTTTAGAAATTCTTGTATTTTTCATTGGATGTGTTGGCTTGTGGTTTCTAGGAGTGGTAAGGCAACATGGGAAGCTAAGAAAATGAAGAGCGGGAATGCCTAAAGTGAAAGCCAAACACTCCAAGCATGGGTCAGGCAGACACCCTACAGTCAAAAGAAGAAAGAGCTCTTACCACTTATCTTCTCACATCACCAACCTCTCCGCTCGTCGAAAATCACACATCGCAGAGCTTAACCTTTACCCTCCATTCCTCACAACAAAACTCCCTGACCTGCGATTTTCGATATAAATTGGGTCCCACCTCCCCCATCCAATACCACAAGCCGGACAGGCCCCCCTCCGAAATTTGGCCTTTGGTTTTTCAAGTCAAACACAAAATGGGTTCTTGGCGAGACAAATGCAGTTATGGTGTATTCAGTTTGTCCAAGAGGTCCCCGTAAAAAAGCTAGGCATGTGCAACACGACTGGCCGTTTCGTAATGATTAGAGGAATTCATGAGAGAAAGGGAGTGGGGGATTTCTACAGTAGATGGAATCATGTGATGGAAGCCATATTGCCCATCTGTTCACAGTTACTCCTCGCCGAACCGTTTTGAAGATTCCAGGATTTGGCTTCATTGGTCAGCTATGTTTTTATTTTACTCTTTGATTATGATGTTTTGCTAGTGAAATCTGGATTTCACCCAATTCTGTTTTGATTCTCTGATTACGGTAGTGATTTCTTGATGCACGCTATGCTAGTTTGTTAGGATATTTTGATTTTCACATGTGTGGGCTGATCATGAATGATGATTCGATCGTAAACCCTCAAGGAAAACTTTATATGTAGAGAGTTCAAAGATAAAAGAAAGGTTCTGAATTTTGGAGATTTTTTTTTGTAGTTCTATATGACTATGCTCTTTATGCTCTGAGACACATATTTGGGAGAGTTTTTTTGAACATAATATGATATACAACATTGTTTATTTGGATTCCAGATGGAGCAATGAGTAGTACGTATCTGTAATCTCTTTTTTATCAGTCATCTCCTGTTTATGTATAATCATCTTTCAATGCTATGTTGCTTTGATAATTTGTGTAATGTAGATACTAGTGGTATGCATTTTTATTCATGAATTCATGATGAATAACTCTCATGTATTAAACTTGTTGTGCCCCCTTGATTCGCGCTCCACGAATCTCTATTATTGGTCACATTCCACTTACATCCACTTCCTCAGAGTTCACGGGAGACAGATTCTTAATACTTCTAAGCCTGTCTCTCGCAAGTTCCTCCTCCATTCCTTCTCAACACCTCTGCATATTTTGAAAGTCTCTGCTCATTGTTTCATACTTGGGCCATTTGAAAATCCACCAAGCCATGCAGCCTCCTGAGTCCTCTTGCAGTATAGGGTAATTCACATGAATTAGACTCCAAAGTCTTCATCATTCCTAAACCACCACAACCATTATTCTCTTTATCCATATTCTGTCACAGGCACCCTTAAAATTTTCTACACCTAACCTCTAATTTCAAGATGTCCTAGGAACTTCTCTTTTACAACTCAAGGTTGTCTCTAGGAGCTACAACATCCTTCTGGCATCGTTACTGGGGACCGAATTAGAAAATATTTTCCTGGGATATGACATTATCTTCACCCTTCAGTCAGGTGAGCACGAATGGTTGAGAGTTGCATAGCCCTCACCTTGATGACTCCACTATTATCAAAGTCCAAATTAGTTGTAATACTAGATTATACAAGGCATCATACTCGATCAAATACTTCACAGCTGAGAATCCCTTCTGTATCCGATCCAGAAAAGATCATATCTAAGAGAATATGGAAGGAAAAGCAACCAGGCTATGCTGACCTACCATCATTTTCTCTAGAATATTTTCCCTCCTCATCTCACAAAGCTAAAATATTGGCCATGGCTCCACATCTTGTGTACTTGGGTATACTCCAAAAGCTTCAGCTTTAGCTAGTTCAATCATAAAAGACGAAGTCGAATCCGCTGATACTTCTCTACTTCTCTTGCACCCTACTCCCAAGGCTGAAGAAGTTAAAGAGGTTACAACACTACAAAACTTTTTACAGGCAATTATCCAAACCTCTCTTCACCACATACTCGTTATACATGAACTAACTCATCCTCATAACCCACCATCACCACCCCTCATGGTTGTACCTGGTTTCTTCCTCAAAAAGTATGTTCCATTGGCTCTACCTCAAGTACATAATGACATGCCACAAGATTATCTAAAGCTCCTGCCTCGGTTCACTGGGGAAGATAATACTCCTGTGTAGAGACATATTGAAAAATTCTGTGCCTTTGCTGAAAATGTGAATGTAGAGAACTTAGATGTGGTGTTAAGGATTTTTGTCCAATCCTTGGATGGAGAAACCTGAAAATGCTTCAAGTATCTAGCGGAAAACACAGTCAACACTTGGGAAGAAATGGAATTTTTCTTCACATTTAAATGGGGAGAAAAGAGGGACCATTGATAGGTTATCCCCAAGTTCAATGCTCTAAAGAAGAGACATAATGAGGATGTAACATAATTCATAAATAGGTTCAATAAGCTCTATAATAATATTTTTGTTGAAATAAATCCTCCCCAAGCTGTTGCTAAGGTGGTGGTCGTAGGAGCTTTCGAACCGGAGTTTGGGTTCACCCTACGAGAAATAAAATCCATATCTCTGGATCAAATCCAGAATGAGGCATTGGAGGTGGAAGCCAACTTTTCTTCTACTGGTAAATTTAAGGGAAGACAAAACATGAAATCCAAAGAAAGAACAGGGAGGAGGCTTCTACTTCAAATCAGGAGAGGGAATCACAAGAGTATATAATGGAAGAAATGAATAAGCTAATCAAGAACCTTTCAAATAAGTTTATTAAGCTTGAATTCGAGGCCAAGAATTCCCCTCCCCATCCCAACCAAATGATTCCTAACTGGGGGTTTAATCCTCAATATCGGAAGCCTCCTCTGCAGCTGTTGCAACGGGAGAGGAAGAAACAACAAGACCACATTCAAACTCCTCTATACCTAGAGGAAGAAGTGGAGGGACAAGACGAGGAGGTCATAGAAAGCCAAGAAAATTAATTCCTCACTTACTCTGATGATGAGGAGGGGAACTCATCCTGCAAGAGGAGCAAGAGGAGAAGGAGGCCCCTCTGGAGGATCAAGATATTGACAATTACAACAGACAGTTAGTGGATTTCATGCAAGCTCAACTCCACAAGAAGTATGACCACAGGTCCTCTAGGAAGAGAACCCGAGTGCAAGAAAAAAATGAAGAGTCAACTTCAAGAGAACAAAGCCCTCCTAGTCTTTCCAGTAAAGGAAAAAATCCCTTAAAAGAGTCAACCCCTCATAAGGTCACTGCATCCAATTCCACAAAGCAAGAAGCTGATCCTCCCAAAAATGAGAAATCCTCATCTATACCCTTAAAACCGCCCGACCCGCCTAAAGAGAAGTTGAAATAAGCCACTACAGAAAAAGGGCCCACACCATTTAATCTCCAGAAGAACTAGATAAGGTCAAGATCCTTGTTCCCGTGATTGAGCTCCCAAAACAACCTTCATACAAAGCTCAAGTGTCCCAATTCATGCAACCCCGTGGTGTAAGCCCTCTGACTAAAAACCTTAATCTCTAAGAAGAGCGACCCATGGTAGTTTTTGGACCTCATGCAGAAGAGAAAGACTCAACCACTCCCCCATTCTATGTGACTCTCGTGATTCATGACTTAATATTGCACAATTGCATGCTGGATTCAGGGGCTTCACATAATCTGTTGTCGTTTTCTGTCATGGAACAATTGGGATTGCAGATTACAAGGCCTTATAAAGACTTGTATTATTTTGACTCCAAAAGGGAGAAGTGCTTGGGTATGATAAAAGAACTGGTAGTGAACTTGGCCCAGATTCTAGTCAAAAGTGTGGTAATGGATATTGTTGTAGTTGGTATTCAAGCTCAGTTTGGAATGTTGCTGTCCAAATCTTGGGGTTCCAAGATTGGAGGGTCAATAAAACATGACCTCACTTATGCCACTATCCTAATGTTCAGTGGGGAAGAAAGAAGATTATACCATGAGTCTAGGTTTTTAAATATGGTCACCAAAGTTGATGGTTCAACCATATCTCCGGTGTATGACAAGGGGGGTGAATTTTCCTATCTTATGCTCGAGGAGGATGAAAAGTTCCTGCAAGAAAAAAAGGTCTGTCCTCTAAGACAGGGGCATCCTATAAGTAGAGAGGAAAGCAAGATTTGGACCTTGCAGTTTGATGGGGCTTACCCACAAGAAGGAAATGGGGTAAGGTTACTCTCGATATCACCTAAAGGTTGCTTAGTTCCCCTCTCCTTCAAGATGGAATTTGAAGCAACAAACAACGTGGCTGAGTATGAAGCCCTATTGTTGGGATTACAGGCAACACAAAACATGAACATACAGAACCTCAAGGTATTTGGAGATTCAGAGCTAGTAGTGAGGCAAGTTAGGAGCCAATGCCAAACTAAGCACCCGCGGCTCAGAGCTTACAGGAACGAGGTATTGGATTTGGTTGAGAACTTCTTCTCTGCTTTTAACATCTAGTTCATGCCAAGGGATAAGAATAGAATGGCTGACTCACTAGCTGTAGTTGTTAGCAATTTCCACCCTCCATAGGAATCCGTTGCTAAGATACGAGGTGGAAGTGAGATATCGCCCCTCTATTCCAAAAAATGTAAAACATTGGCATGTCTCCAAGGACAAAGAGAAATTCAAACATTTTATGGAGATGGTGGGTGAATTCTCGAATTTGATGATCGACTCAGTGACTGAGGATGATAGTAAAGAGCCGAAAACCAGATGGGAGGAGACACTGGATGGCCACAGTGTCTTGTAATTAAAGGGAAATGTCATTCCCAGGGGTCTTGTGCCATTGGAGAGACTATTTGATAAAAATTATATCCCGGTGAACCCCAACAAACTGACCCCTGATGAGATGGTCACAGATTTGAATATCAGGACGGAGGAAGACTCGAAGGTGGTGAAGATGTCAAAAGGAGTCCCTGAAGAATATTAAGGACAATACTTGAATCTCTTTCGATCATACAAATATGTCTTTTCTTGGTCATACCAGGACTTGAAGGCCTTTGATATTGATGTCATATAGAATAAGATACCCCTAAAAGAAGTCGTTAAGCCTCATAAACAAAATATGACGCAGATCAACCCTCTTCTTCTCCTGGATATTGAAAAAGAAATAAAGAAGTTGTTGAAGGAAAATATCATTGTCCCTTTGAGGTATTCCGAATGTGTGGCGAACTTGGTGCCCGTAAGAAAGAAAAATGACAAGATCAGGATTTGTGTGGATTTTCACAATATGAATAGAGCCTCACTCAAGGATAACTATCCCCTCTCGAAGATGGACCACATATTGAAAAAGGTGGTGGGATCCTCTCGCATGTCCATGATGGACAATTTCTCAGGATATATTTAGGTGGCGGTGCTCCCAGAAGAACAAAAGAAGACGACGTTCACTACTCCTTGGGGAACCTTCATGTATGCCCGAATGCCTTTCGGCCTAATAAACATGAGTGCCTCATTCCAGCTTGCGATGGACATCGCTTTCATAGGAGATCAGGATAAGTTTGTGGTGATTTACTTGGACGAAATCAATGTCTTCTCGAAGAGTGATGCTGAGCATATAGATCACATTTAACAAACTTTTGAAAAATTTCAATGGTATGGTATGTCTCTTAACCCCCAAAAATCCATGTTTTCCCTGGAAGAAAGAAAACTATTAGGGCACATAGTAACCAAAGAAGGGGTAAATATTGACCCGAAGCGGGTGTAGGTGATAAACGACATCTCCCTACCAAGAAAAAAAAAGGAAGTACAGGTATTCATGGGAAGAATAAATTTCCTCAGAAGGTTCATCTCGAACTATACCGAGATCGTCTGAAACATCACCAAAATGTTGAAGAAGAATAGTGAAGTGAAATGGACCCCTCAATCCAGGGATTATTTCAACATTATCAAGCAGGCCTTTGCAAAAGCTCCAGTGCTGGCGGGTCCAGATTATGGAAATCCATTCATGATTTTTTCTTTCGCCTCCCCTCATATAGTAGTTGCGGTGCTGTTACAAAAAAGCGATGAAGGGCATGAACAACCTATTGCGTTCTTCAGCCAAGTCCTCCAAGATGCTTAACTAAAATATAATATCCTGGAAAAGCAAGCATATTATCTGTTCAAGTCACTTAAAGCATTTCGGGTGTACGTGTTACACTATGTCATAACAACTTACGTACCCACTATAGCAGTGAAGGATATTTTGGTGCAGGGTGAAAATGAAGGAAAAGGGGGTAAATAGATAGATAAGATTCAGGAGTATGAGATGGAGATAAAGCCTACCAAACTCATCAAAGGCCAAGGGCTGGAAAAAATTCTATCTGAATCCAACTGTCAAGATCTAGGGATAAATTTGTCCATGACAGGAGGAGAAGCGCAGGAGGATACAGGTGAAAATCAGGGCATATAATCTTCCACACAAAAGACACATGTAAAGTACATTCTATCCTTATGGTATAAATATATAGTGGAATAATTGTTAACCCTGAGGTGCCCCACTAACTATGACAAGACCAAGTATCACACTTTAAGGTTAAGATCTCAAAAGTATGTTGTGGCAAACAGGTGACTATATTGGAGAGACCCGACTGGGATTTTACTACTATGTTTAATAGAGCAAGAGGTTGACGAAGTGATGACAGAGTTCCATGAAGGAATATTTGGTGGGCATTATAGCTGGCAATCCACTGCTCACAAGATCCTGAGAGCAGGCTTCTTTTGGCCCAAGTTGTTTGGTGACGTAAATTCTCACATCTGGGCCTGCGAAAGGTGTCAGACATTCGCCGAAAAGAAAAGGTTCGCACCTCTCCCCTTGATCCTAGTTCATTTCGAAGAGCCGTTTAAATAATGGGGAATAGACTTCATAGGTGAGATTCACCAGGCTTCTAGCAACCAACATCGATGGATCCTCACCACCATGGATTACTTCACTAAATGGGTTGAGGCTGTGCTGCAGGGAATGCCACAAATTTAGTGGTGATCAAGTTCTTGGAGGAAAACATAATAGTCAGGTTTGGATGCCCTGCTAAAATCATAATAGTTAATGCCCATGCTTTTAAGTCAGATAGTTTTGTGAAATTATGTCAGCATTATGATATCATCCCGGGGCACTCCACTACATATTACCCAAAAGGGAACGGGCTGGCAGAGTCATCTAACAAGATACTAATGAGGATCTTGAAAAATACCATCAACGAAAATAAAAAGAAATGGGATTCCCAGCTCAATTTTTCACTCTAGGAAAATCACATCACCACTAAAACATCCACAGAGAAATCCCCTGATGAGTTGTTGTATGAAAAAGCAGCAGTCTTCCCTATTTAGCTCGCATTACCTTTGGCCCGATTCTTACAAGAGAGCGTGGAAGAGCCAAATGACCTTATCAAAAGAATGAACCGATTGGTTGAACTAAATGAAACACAGGAACAAGTAAGCCTCAGACTAGCAGAGTACCAGGAAAACATGAAAGGCTTATTTGACCAAAGAGCTAAAGACAAGGAAATCCAAGTAGGGGATTTGGTGTTGCGATGGGATGTCTAGCGATTAGACAAAGGGAAACATGGGAAGTTCGACCCCCTTTGGTTTGGTCTATTTAGGGTGGAAAAGGTCAAAGACAAAAATACCTTTGCACTGGAGAATTTGGAAGGAGACACACTCGAGATGCCTTTCAATGGAAATTTTTTCAAGCCTTAATTCCAACAATGATAGTGGGCTACGATGGCCCATTGTACATATCCTCAAAGTGTATATATGTCGTTTGTTATTTCTTCCTGAATTCCTGTTTTTTTTAGTTAAATTTGCTTGAAAATGTTTCTAATGATGATCCCAGACACATTAAGAAGAACAAAAGCAAGTGGTCTGCGAGTTCTCGACACACTCGAATGAGTGTGTCATCCCCAATGGAGCCAATGTTGGCTTGTGGTTTCTAGGAGAGATAAGGCAACATGGGAAGCCAAGAAAATGAAGAGCGGGAATGGCTGAAGTGAAAGCCAAGCACTCCAAGCGTGGGTCGAGCGGACACCCTGCAGTCAAAATAAGAAAGAGCTCTTACCACTTACCTTCTCGCATCACCAACCTCTCCGCTTGTCACAAATAACATATCATAGATCTTAAACTTTACCCTGCATTCGTCACAAAAAATTCCCTGACCTGCAATTTGCGATATAAGTTGGGTCCCACCTCCCCCAACCAATACCAAAACCAGACAAGCCGCCCTCTGAAATCCGGCCTCCGGTTTTGCAAGTCAAATGCAACATGGGTTCTTGGTGGGAAAAATACAGTTATGGTGTGTTCATTTTGTCTAAGAGGTCCCTGTCAAAAATCTAGGCACACACAACATGACTAGCCATTTCGTAACGATTAGTGGAAATATTGAGAGAAGGGGAGTGGAGGCTTTTGACAACAGATGGAATCATGTGATGGAATCTAGTCTGCCCACCTGTTCACAGTTACTCCTCTCTGACCCATTTTTGAAGATTCCAGGATCTGGCTTCCGTGGCCAACTATGTTTTTCTTTATTTGTCTGATTATGATGTTTTTCTAGTGAAATCTTGATTTCACCGGATTTTGTTTTGATTCTCTGATTACGTGAGTGATTGATGGATGCACACTCTACTAGTTGGTTAGGATATTTTGATTTTCACATGTGTGGTCCGATCATGAATGATGATTCGATCGTAAACCCTCAAGGAGAACTCTATATGTAGAGAGTTCAGAGATGAAATAAGGGTTCTAGATTTTGGAGAATTTTTTCTTAGTTTTGCATGACTGTGCTCTTTATGCTCTGAGACAGATATTTGGGAGAGATGTTTTGAACATAATATGATATACAACGTTGTTTATTTGGATTCTATATGGAGCAATAAGTAGTATGTATTTGTATTCTCTTGTTTATCATTCATCTCCTGTTTATGGATAATCATCTTTCAATGTCCTACTGCTTTGATGATTCGTGTAATGTAGCTGCCGGTGGTATGCATTTTTATTCATGAATTCGTGTATGAATAACACTCATGTATTAATTTTGTTTTTCCCCCTTAATTCATTCTCCACGAATCTCTATTTTTAGTCACATTCCACTTACATCCGCTTCCTCAGAGTTCACGGGAGATATATTCTTATCTCTCGCGGGTTCCTCCTCCATTCCTTCTTAACACCTCTACATATTTTGAAAGCATTTGCTCATTTTTTCATACTTGGCCCATTTTAAAATCCACCAAGCCATATAGCCTCTTGAGCCCTCTCACAGTATAGGGTAATTCACATGAATCAGACTCCAAATTCTTCATCGTTCATGAACCACCACAACCATTATTCTCTTTATCCATATTCTGTTAGAGGCACCCTTAAAATTGTTTACACCTAACCTCCAATTTCAAGATGTCCCAGGCACTAGTATTTTGCAACTCAAGGCTTTCTCTAGGAGCTATAACAGGATGCATGGATAAAATTTTGCTTATTATTTTCTATTTAATGTGTTTAAATGCATAGATCTAGATTTCTATTTCATTTATTCTGATCACTAACTGCAGATCTAAGGAAATTGACATCCATCTTTGATGTTAGGGTTGTTTGTTATGCACAACTAAAGTGAGATTTTTTTCGTACACTTGTGATTAGAATTCACACTAACACCAAGATTTATTTGTCTTCTTCCACTTGTGCGAGTTCCTTAGATTTCACATGCTCACTACTTGACATATTCAATTTGTGCCTTAAATCCTGCATTTCTGCTTGGGAATTTTGGAGAAGGGTTTCAAAAGTAGCTTTGTCTTCTGGATTTACCCCCAGGTTCACAATCAACTCTTTGAAGCTCTCGTTTTTCATGTGTAGAGCCCTGGAGTTGTCTCTCTCCTGCATCTCATTGCAACTTTCTGTAGCATAATTTCAGTCTTGTTGATGGTCATTGTATTGATATTGAGCTCACTATAAAACATTTCTCCAACTTACCTGTGGAAGTTGATCTTATCTGGAAGAGGGAAACTTTTAAAATCCAGAGAAACATCCAAGTCTTTGAACTAAGAGCCCAAAGGAAATGAGTTTGCTATTGGCTGTTGGAGTGATAAATTCATTTGATTTCTCTCTTAGTCCATAGCAGCCAAAAGTATGGTCTGATATGGGACTGAATGAGATGCCATTTGCTGCCACATCTATTCCCTTACCTTATTATTTCTTTCTTAAATGGACTTTCCAGTAGGACAACTTGACTCAACAACAATTTTAATTCCTTTTGAACCTAAAATACCTACCTCTCAAGAGGATGAGGCAAAAGCCTGTAATGGGTCTTCCAAAGTCACTTGGAATCCTGGTTGATCTGGTCTTGTATCCATAACTCGATCTCAAATTATTCTACTTATGTCTCTTGGGCCTTTTCCTTTTACTAGAGTGTACACCCTCCATCTTTGCATCTCTATTTTGATCAAGGGTACTTTTCTTTTCTTTTTCCTTTGTTGTTGGAGTCTTGATCTCCATCTCTATGTTAATAGGCCACAAATCAAAGTTAGCATTCCATTCGATCTCAAACCTATATTCATGCTCATAAGTTGAAGACTTTATATTCTATTTTATCTTGGCAATGAAACCATGAGGTTCATAATCCTAAACATCCCCTAGATCACAATTCATATTTTTGAGTGATTCCTCAACTATCCTGAAGGCCTTCCTCGAATTGACAATAAAAGGCTCCATGGGATTTCCCAATTTAAACATATATCCCTCATTAGCAGGAAAAAAGTGAATTTGGTCCACATTAAGGCTCTGTATGATTAATTATAAAGAGAAAATCCTCATGGGCATAAACACAGGCAAGCAGTAAGGAGGGAGCTCACACCCATAGACCCTAATTTTTGTGTAATCCTAAAAAAGGTATCAATCCCCTGCCCTGGTGTCATTGCTAATTTTGAGAATATATTTTTGCTACGGGATAACTCTAGAGGGGAAACGCCATGGATAATCTTATAGGAAATGGCCATATAGGAGGATATAAACTGAGAATACCCATTAACATATGGTCTCTTTCTAAGAACAATATCCCAATCAAAAACAATTTTCCTTTATTTGTTGGAGGCCACCAAACTGAGACCTAGGCACTCAGAATCATCCACATGAGTGTACAAAAATATGAAGAACAATAATAAATAATATCTGAAATAGGAGGTGACAGGGAAATGGCACATATGAAATCTTCTGGCCTCAGTTAGGTAAGCAGGGATGTCAAATAAATTTCCAGACTGCATCATTTTCCTCAGGAACCCTAGATTTTATTTATTAGCTATATTGGCATCGTCATCCCCTTGCAACATATGAGAAATTAGGGACATAATGGGTTGAATTGACTCTGCAAAGAGGGATATAAGGAAACTGTTAGTAATAGGTAGAGACTATAGGCCAGGGGGCAGGACCATTTGTAGAAATGATTGCTTCTCATCAGCTGCAAGGGTAGCGTAATGATAGACCAATGTGGTTTTTGTAAATTGTTGGGGTTTAGGAGAGATAGGGTAAAGTATGGGTTTTGAATTATCTTTGTGGTCACCTCAAGGATTTTGACCTGAGTAGAAGAGACAAAATTGTTTTTCTTATCTATGTAAGTAGTGGTTAACCAGGAGACAAACTCAGGAAAATGGTGTACTAAGGGTGCAATTTAGTAGTACATGGCTGAGTTGACCACCTGAAATGGGTCAAACTTCTCTTCTGACGTGGTTACCATATAACTTGAAACGAAGGTCAACAAGGTCATAAGCATAAGAGGGGTATGCAAATTGTGCCTTCGTGTCCATGAGATGGTCAACATTGGAGGAGGGTTTGACCTACTAGGATGTAGGGGACTTGGGGGCCGCTTTCTTCATGTTCCAATCAATATTAAAATTAATTGCAGGTGAAAGGGACCAACTAGTTACCTAGTTTTCTTGGAGCTAGCTGAAAAATACGTTGGAGGGAGGTTCTGGACCGGTTGAGTGCTCAAACGAAGTTTCAAAACAAATGACTGGTGGGAGATGCTTGCACCAGGAAACAATACAAACTTTTAAAAATTTGAGGCGGGAAGGGATTTTATAAACGGAGAGAGGGAAACGGTCAGCTGACATGGGATGACGTCACAGGGGGACATCTAGTAGAATTGGATTGGGTGGTGACAAAGGACAGGTGGAGAAGAGCGAGGGATAGACTTGTTAGTGTTTACCTTTTGAATTCATCACTTGTTTGAATTGGCACCGACAGATTGTCCCTCATGGTGCATATTCCCCACCATCCTTCGGAGGGTAGGAGAGTGGGAGGGCCGATCCATCGGTTACCCCTAGAATGAATCTAGGTCGTTGCATCAGAGAACTCGCTAGTTTAATCGTCAAATTCGTGGGGTAGTTCCTGCTTAGCATCCATGTAGGTTATCCCCCTGAAAAGATTCTAGGGGTTGGTCGGGTAGAGATGAATGAAAATTTGCCCCAAAAATGCTTGACCATTAACCAAACCATGTGCTCGTTCAAAAACTTCTGCTTAGCCTGTTGTGCTTACCTGGTAGGTATTTTGTGAGTTTTTTTCTTGGCCTTAGATATTTTTCCATGGCGCTAGGGTCTGATAATTTTCCCCCATCACCAATTTAATTGGTTTTTCAAGCTAGGAGCTTTGAATTCAACCTCTCAGCCTTTCTAGAAAATTGATGAAGGGAAATAACAGAATCGATGCTGGAACATTCAAAATTACTCCATCCAATTGTGCATTCTTCACATGACCAGATGCATTCACTCATGATCACATAAACATAATTTCTCATGATCAAGAATTAAGGAAATTAGTTATGGTATGAGACTTTCCATCAATGAATCCATCGAGCTTGATGATACATTCCATTTTGGTCCATGAATTTAAAAACTATCTCAACTCATCATTTATGTGTTTGAAATCATCCTCTAAAAGTGCCCCCCTTAGGGCATGAAATTAGGGATTTTCAAGATTGAATGACATTCAACTATGACATCTAACACTGTTACCGATGAAATAGGTAACCGCATTGTTACCTACTTTTTTTTGGTAGCATAAAAAGCACCCGATTTTGAAAAGTGGTGATGTAGAATAACCCTTTTTTTTTAGCACATTTTTGACACTCTAATATTTTTATTTATGAAGTATGAATATTTGTTTTAAAATGTTAGTGATTTTCATGCTAATTTTGAAACGTATTGATGTAGCATCAACTTTTTTTTTTAGAGCGGTGATTTTCAAGCTAATTTTGAAACGTATTGATGCAGCATCAACCTTTTTTTTTTTAGAGTGGTGATTTTCATGTTGGTAATAAAACACAAAACTTAGATAAAAAAATATATATAAAAACAATAAAAAAAACCAAAAAAAATGTAAAAAAAAACAAAATTAACTCGTAAAAATAAAAAATTTAAACAAAAATAAATAAGAAAAACAAAAAAGAAAACGAAAATATTCGAAAATTATATTAAAAGAAGTGACAAAATTTGAAAAAAAAAACACATAATTTAAAGAGAAAAAACAAAAATTAACCAAAAAAATAAAAATAAAAAAAAATCAAAAACATTTTTTCCAAGTTATTAAAAAAACCATATAATTATTAAAAAAAAAAAATCAAATAGAAAATTTAAAAATAATTTAAATTACAAAATTAAAATTTATATAATAAAAATAAACTACAAAATAAATAAATTAATTAATTAATTAAAAAAATAATAATAATACGAAAACAAAAATACAAATTTTAAAATTAACAAAAATAAAAAAATAAAAAAATAAAAAAACAAAATTGAAAATTGAAAAAGAAAATTAAAATAAAAGAATTAAAAAAAAAACTATCATTAAAAAACAAAAAAATGAAAAAAACCACGTACAAATAATTAAAAAACAAATATCCATAAATTTATTGTTTTTTTTTAAATGAAACAATTTATAAATTTTAAAAATGAAAAACTAAATAAACTAAAAGATTAAAAAAAAAAAATTTAAATTAAAATTTAATAAATTTAATAAATAAATTTTAAATTTTAAAAAATAATTAATCTAAAATATTAAATTTAAAAACAAAATTAAAAAAAAAAGAAATTAAATTAAAAAAAAAAAAATATTTTTAAATTTTTTGAATTTAAAAAAAATAAAAAGTAAAAAATTAAAATCAAATTAAAAAAATAATAAAAATAAAAAATAAAAAAAATAAAAAAAAAAAGAATTTTTTGATCGTGTAGTGCTCTGTAATCGACCTCACTTCGGTGTGGCGTGTGGCCATTGGTAATGACGATTCCGAGAATCGGCCTCCCGCGGCGGGAGGCCGATTCTGTGAATTGCCCTCTCGTGGCGGGAGGCCGATTCCGGGAATCGCCCTCCTGCGACGGGAGGCCGATTCCAGAAATTGCCCTTCCACGGCGGGGAGGCCGATTCTGGGAATCGCCCTCCCGTGGCAGGAGGCCGATTCCGGGAATCGCCCTCCCACGGCGGAAGGCCGATTCCGGGAATCGCCCTCCCACGGCGGAAGGCCGATTCCGAGAATCCCTTCCCGACGCGGGAGGCCGATTCCGGGAATCGCACTCCCGCGGCGGGAGGGCGATTCCTGGAATCGGCCACCCGTGGCGGGAGGGCGATTCCCGGAATTGGCCTTAGGGCGATTCCCGGAATCGGCCTCAAGGCGATTCTCGGAATCAGCCTCCCACCGCGTGAGGACGATTCTTGAAATCGGCCTCCCGCCCAGCGGCCGACCTCCGCCGTCACCTAGGCGGGAGGCCGATTGGCGGCGCCACCATGATCAAAATTTTTTTCTTTTTTTTTTTAATTTTTTTAATTTTTAATATATATATTTTTTACTTTGATTTTTTTAACTTTTTTTTTAAATTCAAAAAAATTAATTTAAATTTAATTTTTATATTTGAAATTTAATTTGTTTTAATTTTTTTGTTTTTGTTTTTAATTTTATTCATTTTTTTTGCTTTTAATTTTTTTTTTCTAAATTTTGTTAATAATTTTTATTAAATTTTGTATTTTTTTTTTAAATTTAATTGATTTTTTTTTCATATATTTATTATTAAATTTTATATTTAGTTTTTTCATTTAATTTTTAAAATTTAGTAAATTTTGTTTTGTTTTTTTTTTGTTTTTTTAATTTATTTGAATTTAATACTTTTTTTAATTTTTAATTTTTTTTTAATTACATAAAAATTTTATATTTCTTTTATTTCAACTAAAATTGTGTATTTAAAATTTGTTTTTTTTTATAAATTAAACTTAATATTTTCAAATTAATTTGATTTTTATTTAATCTATTTTATTTAATTTATTTTTTTCAATTTTTCAATTTTAATTGATTTTTAAAGTTTTTTAACATTTTATTTTAACCATGTTTTTTTCTTTTTTTTTCTTTTATATTTAAAATTTAATTTTTATTTCAAAATTTATTTGTTTATTCATTTATTTATTAAAATTTAAAATTTTTGTTTTATAAATTTAGTTGGTTATTTTAATATTAACAATTTTTTTTGAAGTTAATAAAATCTAATATATATATATTTTTAATTTATGTTCATATATATATATATATAATTTAAATTTTTTTTTTTTTTAAATCTATTTATTTTTTTTAATATATATTTTTTTAAATTTAATATTTTTGTTATATTTTATTTTTCATTTCATTTTTAATTAATTTTTCATTTTTTTACTTTTAATTTCAATAATGTTTTTTTTTTTTTTTTTTTTCTTTTAAAGTTTTCATTTTATTAAAATTTAATATATTTCTTTAAATTTAATTTTTTATTTTAAAATTTATTTATGTTTTTTTAATTTAATAAACATTTTCTTTTTCTTTTTTAAATTTAATTTCTATATTTTATTTTTTATAATTTCTTTCTTTTTTTTAACTTGTTTTTTTTTTTAAATTTAATATTTTTATTTTGTTTTTTATTTTTTATTTTTTATTTCTATATATTTTGAAATTTTAATCTTTAAATTTTTTTTTTATTTTTTTCGTAAATTTAAGGTTTTTTTTTTAATGTTTGAATTGAAATTTTTATTTTGTTTTTTCATTCCTATATATTTTTAAATTTTAAGCTTTAAAATGTTTTATTTTTTAAATTTATTTTTTTCTTAAATTTTAGGTTTTTTTTAATGTTTGAATTTTACAAATTAAAAAAAATTATTTCTATTTTTAAAAATGTCAAAAATATGACACAATTTTTATTTTATTTTTGTTATTCTAGCATCAAGTGGTTTTTTTTTAGAGTGTTTTTTCAATCCTTTTTTCAAGAAACAATTTTGTTTTTAGCATAATTTTATAAAATGTTGAAATTTGACCTTCAAAAAAAACCAAGTGCGTTCTAGAATACACTTTTTTTGTTTTGGGTGTGTTTTTTCATGTTTTTTGAGCCTTTTTGGGCTAGAGTTCCCGTTTTGAGGTCAGGTTACCTATTTCATCGGTAACAGTGTTATCTAACTTAGATGGATAAAAGGTGAATTAACAACTTCAAAAGAAATATTTGCATCATACCACCATCTAAAGATGTATTAGAAATTTATTTCATTGTATTTCTTATTCCAATGGGTAACAATGGTGCATTTGGAGCCAAGGGTATGTTGTCAACTAGAGATGGAGCAATTAATTGGAAGAAATCCCTAAAATAGGGTAAGCGAAGGAGGCTTCACATTGAGGGTTTCCACCAGCGACTTAAATTAATGAGAATCTCTCTCCTTCTCATTATCTCATCATTGATCTCTCTTTGTTTTTTTTTTTTGGTTTACATAATCTTCTATGAAAGCTTGAAGTTCCCTTTTTATTTTATTTAGGATTGTAGGGAATGCTCTAACTTGTCCTCATATGTTAGCTAAGTGTCGTTTCACCCTATGCATCACACATATTTTATTTCCTTTTGACAGTGCTTGCATCTAAGTTTTTGATTAACCTCTTCATAATGGATCCATGCATGTCTAACGTTCTTGTGGGCGACTATAATTTTTTTAATATTGAAAATAAATATACAAATGCAAAATTTTCCATAATTATTCTAAAAAGGAAATAAACAGTTTATAGAGAAAGACAATGAGGGTTTCAAATATTTTTTTACATGCATTTGAATGGATAAAATAATCCAATCTCAATTCTTATTGAAGCTTGCAAATGATATATAGGTCATTGATATTGATTATAAATATAAATAATTAAGTTTATACACAATGTCAAATTTATGTTAAGCTTATCCCTATTCAAATTTCATTGCAATAACCTTTAAATATCCAAATTATCACAAATGATCAATACCAAGATTGAGGAAAATGGTCATGTTGGGGGTGTGGTTGTGGTAGGGGTTAGTGGGGTGGGTGGGTAGTTGTGGGATATTTTATAGTGTTGGATTAAGGTTTAAAGGGGGGCACCTTTTCTCTACATTTTTACAGTCATGGGTTGGACCAATTCAACTAGTTCATTTGAGGTACAAATTGAAAAGTTTAGACAATAAAATTTTTGACCCTATTGTAATTTGGTGTTGTCTTGGAACCACACCAGGTTTTGGCCAAATCTATCTAAATTTCCATGTTTGAGCCAAAATTTATGGGTTCTAATAACACTATTATCCATATTTAAAATCAAGGAAAACCATGACCAATACTTTTATCACTCACCATAGATAATCACTATAAAGCTTTTGACAAAGAAAGATATACTTAGTTTCATTGAAAGGACTTACTGTAGAGAGACCCATCCACCTCCAACTCATAGTTGTCCTAAGGAATCTATCCTTGAGATGAGAATCAATACGTAACATGGGAAAACTCTCTTAACAACACCAAAAACAACATGAAAACCAACTCCTAAATGCATTAGGATCAGAAAATGACAATATAGCCAAACAAATGGCAAAGATCACATTCATACACTTAGAAAAAGGAAATGCTATCTATCCAAAAAAATATTACAACCCACCTTGGTAGACACAACCATTAGCAAAGGAGTGAGCTTTGGACTCCACAATGGAAGACAACCCTCCCACCTATGATATTGGGTGTGCCCTACCCCACATTTTCTCATTTTCATATCACCACAATTTTTTTTTTCCATAGTGGTGAGTCTTCTCCCCATCAAATTTCATACAATTTCCACATCAACCAAAAGCTACACTCAACAATGAATGTGTAGTGTTGTTTATAGAGAGTTCAAGAGTAAACTTGAATATGTGAGCACCATGAAAAACATAATTATAAATCCCTAAACCCATATCCAAAATTCATCACATGGGTATATATCTATTAATTGAGAAAAATTCGCAGTAACCAATAAGCATAGAAAACCATGTCAAATATAAAGTGTAGAGAAGGTGGTATCCAAATAATTGATGTAATTAATACGCATAGGTAGATATTCACTTATTACATTTTAAGTCTCTCATTTGTTTTATACTCCTTGATTATTGAACTACAATGGTGGATGAAAAATTTCCCATATTTTTGATGTATCATTATTCTACGTAATGCATTTTTCTTAGGGAAAATCACTAGGTACTTCCCCTTATTATGAGGATGGTACCCATGGTAAAATGGATTCTTCAAGGTTGAATACTAGGTCAATAGTAAACATTTGGTTCACAAATAGAGCAAGAATGTCACAAAGTGGGATTTAAATTCAAGCAAAGTGGGATACTAACTTTTCTCTCAACCACTTTAATTACACCTAATTAACTTTTTTGATGTATCTTTTTTTTCCATATATATATATTTTTAATTTTATTAAAATAGATAAAAAAATTATGTTCAGTTGCTTCTTAGTAGTCCAAGGGGATAGGGGTCCCAAAATAAAGTCCAAAAAAGGTGGATTCAAGATATTTTCTAGAAATTTACAATATAGTTTCAAAAACTAATACTAAGAATAATAAGAAGAAGAACTGATCACTAGTTTCCATTAGAGTATGTTTGAGGAGCTAGTTAGTCTACCCAAATAGTTTGATGAGAAGAGGGCTAGTCGGCCTAGCCGACAAGCCCAAGTTGAGTCAGTACTCATGTATGTAATACAAGGATAAATAATGATGGATTAATTATCATGTCTGGTCAAAAAACTAGACTACCATAAATGTCCCGTTAGTCTCTATATATTTGTCTGTATATCAATGTACTAGTGTTGGTTCGACATATAATAAAGAATATAACTATGTGCTTCTGCTAGTTCTCCATTACTATGTATTTTGTATCTTTATTTATGTTTGTCGTGTATCTACTTGATGTCTTTCTATTGGTAACAATGCACGTTATTCACTAGATTACAACAAAGTACATTTATATCCATAGAATTTAAGAACATAAAAGTGTTATCAAGTGACAAAAAAATGAAAAAAAATGTATACATCCAAACAAATTCTAGTGATTATGTGGAACTAGGCATCATGAAATACTTTGTTTGGGCACCATCCGACTTTTTTTTGATATTCCATACCCCTTTTTCCAGCACCATAACAAATTTTTAGAGTTTGTTTGAACCTTGGTTCATGTTCCTGTAAATATGACCACAAGTGATGCGAGTGAAAGGAATAACTATTGAATGATTCAAAAAAGTAGTTGAAGATAATAGTTGTGCATTCTTGAGACACCCTTCATCCAATTCATAACCAACGTTAAATCTCCATATATGTGTAAGCGTGTGAGGCATTTTTCTTGGGAAATTAGAAGTAGTAGTGTTAAAGCTCTAAGTTTAGTGAATTTATTTGTGGCTTCCCCAATGGCTATGAAGAAGGATAAAGAACAAGAATCTGATATGGAGAGGATGCCGCCAAAACTTCTATGAGACGATTCTCTTTGAAAAACACCATAAGAAAATCCTAGGGGTAGCCCCTTTAAATCTGGTGTCATATTTGTGAGAGTGAGAGTCAAGTTTTGGGGGATGTTTGAAAGAGTCTAGCATTGTTGCATTGTGAATGGAAATTTTGAGTGCAGAAGGCTCCTTGTTTTAAAAAATAGTGTGATTTCATTCTAATAGAAATCCCCATGAGACAATGAGGAGAAGTTATAACTTTGTTCCTAAGTAGGAGTGACATGAATAATTTTAATTTTACAAGGAATTTCAACTTTCATAACTTCTTTCTCCACCAGGGGGAGGAAGTAGTTGGTTTTTTAGAGCTAGAGATATATTAAACCTAATTTTTTTTTGTAGAAACAAATTGGATTTTGGTGACCAAATATATACATTAGCTTGATCAATTAGATAAACTCAGGAGTTTTGATCTGGTTATATCTCTTTCCAAGTTTATATCTAGACTTGTCATAAATTTGATGATGCCACCAAAAAAATCTTATTGGCCACCTAGTTGAGGAAATAAAAACCATCCCTATTCACCCGAAAAATTAAATCATCCTCGAGAAGGTGATCATCCAAGCTCTTGATCCATGGGTATTTTCCAATGAGAACCCAAGAAACATCCCCTATTTTCTAGTGCAACCGATGGCCAATTAGGGGAAAACCTTGAATTCTTTATTTCTAGAAAATAGATCCTTTCATGGAGGTTTTTATTGGGCATCTAGTCCAATCCACTATTTGGATTTCTCTAATGTATTTATCCTTTAAAGTTATCTAAGCACACATGATTTCCCCTTGAATAAATAGCCACACACTTTTCATGGAAAGGGCTTTTGAGAACATCCAAATTTTTTACAAACCATATCTACCTTGGGCCTTTGGAACAAGAATTATTTTCCAAAATGCTAGAACCCGAGGTTGCTTTTCTTCATATCTTTCCCAGAGGGACCTAATGGAGAGTGGCTTTATTTTATCTAAGATCCATTTTTGAATCCAAGCCAATACAAACCAATACACTAGGATAGATTCTATGAAATATTTCAATAGGATCAAATGACTTGTAGGAGAGAGCCATTGGTTGCATCAATTTTGAATTCTTTTCTCTATTTTTGTAAGAATAAAAAAATAGTACAACTTCAAGTAATTTTTTGGCTTAAGATCGAACCCTGAGTACTTGAAGCCATCTTAGTATCCTATGGTTGAATAGAGATGAGATTTGAAACAAATTTATTTTTCTCCTAAGTTAAGTGTTTGGATTAATAATGAACCCCGGGTACTTAAAGATATCCCAATATCCTTTGAATAAATAGAGATGAGATTTGAAACAAATTTCTTTTTCTCCCAAGTTAAGATCCAAGAATATAAATTATTTTTAATTATTTATAGATATCCCAATAACAGAGAAATTTTTTTTTGGAAGGGTCTCTAGATGCTTTAGATATCTCATATTTCCTTCACAGAATATCAAAATATCATCTGTTATCACTCAAAAAGTTTCTCTTGGCCATGGAAGAGAAGTTTCCAAGATAACCTTTTAATTCCAACTTATATATTGATGGCTAGCCCCTTCAATCCAGAGAGGGCTCTCTCTAAACATTACACCGTGGCTAAATATTTATATAGTTTGTGTTGATGTAGGATTTTGTTGGGCTCAATAGCTCATTGGGTGATGGAGTCAAATAGATAGGGTTTAGATAGGTTTACCAAGATAATTGGTTGTATTATGAGGATTGATAAAGACAAAGTGGATAGAAGATCCTATACCTTGGCCATTTTATGTATATGGATGAAGAAAAAGAAGAAAAATCCACTGCAATGGGGCATACAAAGTGAATCCTATGGTAGCTTTAGAGGATCAAAACTGCAACCTTTGAAAAACTTATCTCAGAGCATCAAAACACCTATGAATTCTGAATCAATTAGTATTTTCCAAACATTCAAAAGGAATACATTCATGAGATTATAAAGGAGAAAATGAAAAAACATAGAGAGAATACATACTAGAACCTATTATCGCATGGATCTTTTTATCACTTGTAAGAATCTATTGATCTTAGAAAATGAAATGAATAAAGCATTCAAAACACACAAACAATGACAATATATTTTCAGAAAACCAACCCTTTTCCATATTTTTGACGAAATATATAAAAAATACAATAGAGATAAGCTCCTTGAAGTATGATAGCAATAATTAAAAAATATTTACATAATTTTTGAGAGTTTAGTTGAAAAAAATCACAGTAACCCTATCATCTTAGCTATTCAGATCCCTAATATGGTACATGATCCCTGGTTAAAGCATAGTACAAGGGTACTATACACTCCTCCTGTTGGTATCCTGGAAAAATAACGAGGTTTCTACTGCAAGATAGGATATAAAACAATCTTCCACTTTAAAATCTTGATATTTTGAGTTAAAATCGTGTTCCCTCCTTGTAGCCAACTTATGCATGAACCTGCAAATGATGCCAAAACTATGTAATTGTCTGCTTCCTTCACTGCTTGATTTCCTCATGTTGACTTGTACTCCTTCAGCCACAAAAATATCTAATATTTTACCACAATATTCTACAAAATACTTGTTGCTTGATGATTAACCACGAGTAGGCCAAAATATTTAATATCAATTAGGGTTTGGTGCAACAAAATTAGGGTTTATGTCATACTCTGCCCCTGAAGCCAACTGATCACTTTTCTATGTTTTCTACAACTTGAGAAAGAATGTCCACCTTGTTTTGACTCCTTGTCACCCTCGTGAGTTTTTTGTTGACTTTTATCAGCCTTTAGGGTTCTTTTCTTTCTTCTTCTCAACATATTCTATTTTCTTATGTATTTTTCTCTTCTTTGAGGTCTGCTCTGCTTTTTCTTATGCATCAATGATTATAGTTGCTTCTTTGATATTAGGGTTCATCCTAACTTTAAAATTTAACCTCAGTTTATTATTAGGGCGAGTGTGAGGTATTTTTACCTAAACCATAATCTTTGTCTTGTCTTCCTCATCCTCTGTTTCAGCTTTCTCTTTGCCATTTTTTTTTTGAAATTTTTTTGTTTTGTTTCTTCCTCCTCAACTACAATTCTCGATTGGCTTCTAGTCTTCCCTTCATAAATTTCAACCTCTGGCACTTTCAAAAGGACATCCTCATGATTTTTAACATGGTGGTGGCTAGATTCTCCTTTGGTTTTATGAGCTACAACTTGAGAAGGAACTCTTTTTTGGCCTCTCTTTGACCTTCTAGCTACAAGTGGGTTTGGGTTCCTTTCTCATTTGCCTCAATTGTTCTGCTTGCTTATTCAACTCATGAATATATAAAATCTTAATCAGATCGTGATGAAAAATATCATGGGCTTGTAGCTTATGTATTTTTTTTTTCCTTAGTGCACATTTTCAACAAATGTTGGTGTAAGAAATATGGAAAATTCATTTTCCTAAAACCTGCTAAGTGACAAAGAAAAATCATGTGATATAGGTAAGCTTTGGAGTACCTGCCTTCACAGGTGAAGAAGTGCTAAAAAATTCTAAGTTCAGTAGCCCAATGAAGTTTTAACCTACTTTGGAGGACCCCTATATCCAAATATTGATTTTGACAATATTCTTTAAGGAATAAATTCAATTCTACATTCAACAACCTCTGTTTATTGAACCATCTTTCACCCTCTACTGGAAAACCTATTGCTTAAGCAATACTCCTCTATGACAGGGAACTACAGTGTTCTGATTCTGGCTGTGCTTCCATCGGAGGAGAAGATAAAATCATGGCACCAACTTAGGTTATACCCATTAAAACGCTTAAAGTCTAGCTCCCAACCCGCATCTCTAAAAAGATCCAACATTTCAGGGTACACTTCAAAGTACATGCCATCTGGTTCAAACCTATTCACGTGGCTAGACCAACCCATTTTTCAAAGTTCCAGGACCTGAAAACACCTTTACTGACCTTGAAATACCCTAAAAAAAGACCCCAAAAGCATAAAATACCTTTATGCACTGGAAAACTGCAACTCTGGGTTTTCTGGAAAAGCTAATTTTAAGAAAAAACAGGGAAAGATAGGGTTTGATATTAAAAGACTCAACTAGGATAAAAAATGTTGGAAAATGTCATATAAAGCAGGAGGAGGACCAATATTTTATAGATCGCCACTTGAGCTCTAAAAAAAGAGGGATTAACGGTATGAAAAGCAAGTTTTAATTTTTTTCGAAAAGTGATACAAAAACATTTCGTAGCGCCAAATGAAATTTTACTATAGGTCAAAATGATGAGTGAAATTTTGCATAGGGTTAGGTGAAAGAGGTTTAATGACACATTTACCTATTCTTATCAAACCTTATAAAGAATACAATACCTCCTTTACATAATTATGACCTTGCAAAAAGAGAGACTAATATCATTGACTTAAAATGAAGGTGTAAACTTGATGCTAACATTGTTGACAAAAGAAAATGGTAGAAGGTGCGATTTGTTCCCAATGAACTACCTTTGAAAACATCCTTGGAGGGGGAAAAAAGATGAATTTCTTGAAGCCCTTGACAACAAGAAGGAAAAGTGTTGGAAATGTTGTCGTTGATGGCAAAGGAGATGACAGAGGAGGAGCACCTGAAACATCAGTCAAGGGGCAGAAAGGAAGCAAAGACATCAGAGGAAATAGAGACAAAGAGAGATAGAAAAATAAAGGAAAAGGAGACAGACAAAGAGCTGGAGAGACAGAGAGGTAGTAGAGGCAGCAGATGAAACAAAGAAATTAAAGCAGCAGCAGAGGAATTTGAGATAGAGCAGTGAAATTGAAAGAGCTTGAAGGATTTTAATACAGATATTTTGATTGAAGTCTAAAAGCGTCTGAACATGTAAAGTGGAATGCTAGGAGGTATTAAACACTTGATTGTGGAAAGGACAGGCTAGAGACAGAGATTCTGTAAGTAAATACACTTTTATGAAAAATCTGCTTTGAAACTGGATGGAATTTTGTTGGTCAAAACCCTGTGGTAAAGACTTTGATTGAAGCTTATATGAGGAATATTTGAGTTCTGTGGTTAAGTTGTGAACCCGTGTCAAAGAATGAAATGGTGGTTCTGCGAGATGTGCCCTGTTTGCCTTAATTCTCTAATAATATACTTGGGTCGAAAAGTACATACTACGCTCTGGACTAAGCTCTGAGGAGAGGAATCGATATTAAATAATGACGATATTGTATCTGTTGATTAATCGGTTAGAATAAAGAAGTGAAGGTTTGTTTTGTCATCTGATTCTCTGTAATTGAAGGATTTAACCGACCAGTAGTAACCTCAGATCAGGATTGAAAGAAGAATTCGAACTCTGTGTGATTTGTGTGACTGGCTTAGCGAACAACTTAGGCGCAGTGTGAATATTAAATCGAGAACAGAATTGATGGAATGGAGCGTTAATGGTGCGACGGAGTTAAACAAAAGAAAGAATGGAACTGTGAGCATGAAACGGAACCTCGAGCGCAACTGAACAGAACCACGAGCGCTGTGAACAATGACTGTGGGTTTGGAACACCCGACGGTTTTCATCGCACCGCTTTTATACAGTAAGTTGTATTTACAAATCGAACGCGATATATGCCAGGAGCTAACACGTGGTCTTAAGCGGTTTGGAAAACCTGCTTTCATCGCGAATTAAAGTCCATGCATCTAACTCGTGCAATATCCGTTGACTTCCGTCAGATCAGTTCGTTGGGCACGACAAGATGGTGACCATTGGATGAAAACTGTACATATGATGTGGTCCAACGTTCTATTGTTGGCGTTATTGGCGTTAAATCGACGTCGAATCGGGGTTATATATATTAGCAAATGTTCGTGTGTTGTGTGAAGGTTTCATTGAATATCATTGATTAATATTTAATTATATTGGTATTAAAAATCAAAGTCAAGGGAAGCAGTTTTACATGCATCGTGGGTATTTAAAGAAATGATTTCCGCACACAGTCAAAGCTGCCGACATTCAATAAAATGTTATTTTAGCAAATGTTAAGCCCAAATTGATTCCGTATGTGTAAATCGAATGGACAGAAGAGTGGGACCCTCATTAATCGCATCAGCAAATAGAGCAGAAGGGTTTATAAAGCTATGGGACCCAAATATTTCATAGGTTAGCGTTGATTGTTCATTAATATAAAACCCAAGGTTTATTACAGATATATTTGTTTGTTAAAAAGGTTTTATAATAATGTCGAGAGTTATTTTATTTTCGATTAAAAGACAGTTGTATGGGCAGCAGTTATCCAACTACAATGAACAGGGAAAATGAATATAGTGAAACGAAAAAGAGAGGTGTGGCTCTTGATGAAAAGAGAGAGAAAAATAGAGAGAGAGCAGTGTTGTTGTTGAAATGATTTGAAATTTAAACTGTAATCGAATGAAATTTTTTTAAATGTTTGTGATGTAATTGGAAAGTCTCCAGAGAAAGATAAAATCCCACTGTAAAGTTGAAATGGATACATTTTTCTAAGTAAATTGATAAAAAAGAAGAGAATGAAAAATTGAAGAAAAAGAGACAATCAAACAGATGTGAAGATTGGAGAACAGAAAAAGGTACAAAACAGAGTTGATATCCAAGGTAAATCAGCAAGTGTTTCTTTTATGAAAAAGAGGGAGTTGAAGCTTCCTTGCAAGTTGTAGCTTGCATAATTTGAGGTTGGATCCTCCTGTAGGTTGGTGCTTACAGAAAATCAGTGGTGAGAGGGAGTTGGAGCTTGCCTTTAAATCACAACAATAATAAGATGTTGTTTTCTCCCTTTATGGGTTTCCACGTATATCTGTTGTCTCTGTGTTGATATGGTTATTCAGTCTACTTAATACTTACTATTCTGTCATAATTCTGCTGTTACATTATCTTAACATTTCTACACATATAAGTTTATTTCCATATAAAATTGATCATGAAAGATAAATTCTAAATAAGTTTAATTCAAAAATATTTTAAAGATTCTTGAAGGTGATAAACTGATTCACCCCCCACCCCTCTCAGTTTATCTAAGGTTTCAACAGTAGTAACCTCAGATCGGGATTGAAAGAAGAATTCGAACTCTGTGTGATTTGTGTGACTGGCTTAGCGAGCAACTTAGGCGTAGTGTGAATATGAAATCGAGAACAGAATTGATGTAATGGAGCGTTAATAGTGCGGCGGAGTTAAACAAAAGAAAGAATGGAACTGTGAGCATGAAACGGAACCTCGAGCACAACTGAATGGAACCATGAGCGCTGTGAATAGTGACTGTGGGTTTGGAACACCCGATGGTTTTCATCGCATCGATTTTATACGGTAAGCTGTATTTACAAATCGAACGCGATATATGCCAGGAGCTGACATGTGGTCTTAAGCGGTTTGGAAAACCTGCTTTCATTGCGAATTAAATTCCATGCATCTAACTCGTGCGATATCCATTGACTGCCGTCGGATCAGTTCATTGGGCACGACAAGATGGTGACCGTTGGATGAAAACGGTACGTATGATGTGGTCCAACGTTCTACTGTTGGCATTATTGGCGTTAGATCGACGTCGAATCGAGGTTATATATATTAGAAAATGTTCGTGTGCTATGTGAAGGTTTCATTGAATATCATTGATTAATATTTAATTATATTGGTATTAAAAATCAAAGTCAAGGGAAGCACTTTTACATGCGTCGTGGGTATATAAAGAAATGACTTCTGCACATAGTCAAAGCTTCCGACATTCAATAAAATGTTATTTTAGCAAAGGTTAAGCCCGAATTGATTCCGTATGTGTAAATCGAATGGAAAGAAGAGTGGGACCTTGATTAATCGCATCGGCAAATAGAGCAGAAGGGTTTATAAAGCTATGGGACCCAAATATTTCAGAGGTTAGCATTGATTGTTCATTAATATAAAACCCAAGGTTTATTACAGATATATTCATTTGTTAAAAAGGTTTTATAATAACGCTGAGAATTATTTTATGTTCGATTAAAAGACAGTTGTATGGGTAGCAGTTATACAACTACAATGAACAGGGAAAATGAATATAGTGAAACGAAAAAGAGAGGTGTGGCTCTTGATGAAAAGAGAGAGAAAAACAGAGAGAGAGAAGTGTTGTTGTTGAAATGATTTGAAATTTAAACTGTAATCGAATGAAAGTTTTTTAACTGTTTGTGATGTAATTGGCAAGTCTCCGGAGAAAGAAAATCCCACTATAAAGTTGAAATGGATACATTTTTCTGAGTAAATTTATAAAAAAGAAGAGAATGCAGAATTGAAGAAAAAGAGATAATCAAACAGATGTGAATATTGGAGAACAGAAAAAGGTACAGAACAAAGCTGATATCCAAGGTAAATCAGCAAATGTTTCTTTTATGAAAAAGAGGGAGTTGAAGCTTCCTTGCAAGTTGTAGCTTGCAAAATTTGAGGTTGGAGCCTCCTGTAGGTTGGTGCTTACAGAAACTCAGTGGTGAGAGGGAGTTGGAGCTTTCCTTTACATCAAAACAATAATAAGATGTGGTTTTCTCCCTTTATGGGTTTCCACGTATATCTGTTGTCTCTGTGTGTGATGTCTATGTGTTGATATGGTTATTTAGTCTGCTTAATAATTACTGCTCTGTCATAATTCTACTGTTACATTATCTTAACATTTCTACACATATAAGTTTATTTCCATATAAAATTGATCATGAAAGATAAATTGTAAATAAGTTTAATTGAAAAAGTTTCTAAGATTCTTGAAGGTGATAAATTGATTCACCCCCCCCTCTCAGTTTATCTAAGGTTTCAACAGTAGTAACCTCAGATCAGGATTGAAAGAAGAATTCGAACTCTGTGTGATTTGTGTGACTGGCTTAGCGAGCAACTTAGGCGTAGTGTGAATATGAAATCGAGAACAGAATTGATGGAATGGAGCGTTAATGGTGCAGCGGAGTTAAACAAAAGAAAGAACCGAACTGTGAGCATGAAACGGAACCTCGAGCGCAACTGAACGGAACCACGAGCGCTGTGAACAGTGACTGTGGGTTTGGAACACCCGATGGTTTTCATCGCACCACTTTTATACGGTAAGATGTATTTACAAATTGAATGCGGTATATGCCAGGAGCTGACACGTGGTCTTAAGCGGTTTGGAAAACCCGCTTTCATCACGATTTAAAGTCCATGCATCTAACTCGTGTGATATCCATTGACTGCCATCGGATCAGTTCGTTGGGCATGACAAGATGGTGACCGTTGGATGAAAACGGTATGTATGATGTGGTCCAACGTTCTATTGTTGGCGTTATTGGCGTTAGATCGACGTCGAATCAGGGTTATATATATTAGCAAATGTTCGTGTGCTGTGTGAAGGTTTCATTGAATATCATTGATTAATATTTAATTATATTGGTATTTAAAATCTAAGTCAAGGGAAGCACCTTTACATGCGTCATGGGTATATAAAGAAATGACTTCCGCACACAGTCAAAGCTGCCGACATTCAATAAAATGTTATTTTAGCAAAGGTTAAGCCCGAATTGATTCCATATGTGTAAATAGAATGGATAGAAGATTGGGACCCTCATTAATCGCATCGGCAAATAGAGCAGAAGGGTTTATAAAGCTATGGGACCCAAATCTTTCAGAGGTTAGCGTTGATTGTTCATTAATATAAAACCCAAGGTTTATTACAGATATATTCATTTGTTAAAAAGGTTTTATAATAACGCTGAGAGTTATTTTATGTTCGATTAAAAGACAGTTGTATGGGCAACAGTTATACAACTACAATGAACAGGGAAAATGAATATAGTGAAACGAAAAAGAGAGGTGTGGATCTTGATGAAAAGAGAGAGAAAAACAGAGAGAGAGAAGTGTTGTTTTTGAAATGATTTGAAATTTAAACTATAATCGAATGAAAGTTTTTTAACTGTTTGTGATGTAATTGGCAAGTCTCCGGAGAAAGATAAAATCCCACTGTAAAGTTGAAATGGATACATTTTTCTGAGTAAATTGATAAAAAAGAAGAGAATGCAGAATTGAAGAAAAAGAGACAATCAAACAGATGTGAAGATTGGAGAATATAAAAAGGTACAAAACATAGCTGATATCCAAGGTAAATCAACAAGTGTTTCTTTTATGAAAAAGAGGGAGTTGAAGCTTCCTTGCAAGTTGTAGCTTGCAGAATTTGAGGTTGGAGCCTTTTGTAGGTTGGTGCTTACAGAAAATCAGTGGTGAGAGGGAGTTGGAGCTTGCATTTACATCACAACAATAATAAGATGTGGTTTTCTCCCTTTATGGGTTTCCACGTATATCTGCTGTCTCTGTGTGTGATGTCTATGTGTTGATATGGTTATTCAGTCTGCTTAATACTTACTGCTCTGTCATAATTCTGCTATTACATTATCTTAACATTTCTACACATATAAGTTTATTTCCATATAAAATTGATCATGAAAGATAAATTGTAAATAAGTTTAATTGAAAAAGTTTTTAAAGATTCTTGAAGGTGATAAACTGATTCACCCCCCCCCCCTCTCAGTTTATCCAAGGTTTCAACAAAAAAAAGTGAGGGGAGAGGGAATCCTTGCCTTAGACCTCATTCACATGGAAGAAAGGGGTGGATTATCCATTAATAAGAATTGCAAAAGATGCTTAATCGACGCAAATCATCACCCATGAAAAAAATTGATCGCAAAAACCTGTATGGCTTCTCCATTAATTAGAATTGTGGAAGATTCCTAATCGATGCAACTCATCACCCATGAAACCAATTGATCACATAAACATAGATGGATAAGAAACAATGAATGTATAACCAACTGATTATGTTGAAGGCCTTTGACAAGTCCACTTTAAAAAGCACCACTTTTCTTATATGGGTGTGAATAGAGTGTATGCCTTCTTGAGCTGGGCCAATAAAATCATGTATTTTCCTCCTATTTAGGAAGCCAAATTGCTTTGGAAGGATATAATAAAAAATAAAATACTTGATGTAGAGGGAAATTTTCTTAGAGATGATCTTGTATATAGAGTTGTAGAGGGAGATTGGCTTGAACTTCTCAAAGGTAGATGGATTTTCAGATTTTGGAATAAGGGAAATGAAGGTTGAATTGAATGGGGGGAGGATCTTGTTGACACACCTAAACAATTTTAAAATTCCATAGGCCATTGCAGGTGTTGGTCTTCCCATCTCAAACTCTATCTTCCATCCAAATTGTCCATCATGAGCCCTTAAAAAATCAAAATAAAGCCTACCTTCTTTATCTCATAACATTTTCGTCCATTTTGTCTCCTTATCCTATTGGTGTAAATACGACATGGCCTCTCTTGTTGTTTCCTCATGAGTATGAAAGCACAAAGAAAGAAAAATAATTTTATTCTTATTTCAAAGAAGAGAAGAATACATTATGTTTTCAAAGGAGAAGGTTCTTCTTGTTTAAAGGAGAGATATATGCAAAGTATTGTTACCAAAATGATATAAAAAGAGAAACATAATGATATAAAAAAGAGAAACATTATTTCTTTCCTTAAGCCCTCGCCAATACACATCCAAGCAGGCATGTCAAGATTCTTCTAAATGACATTATCATCTTTGAGGAAATATGGTGCCAATAATGATATGTGTGTGGTATATAACAATCACCCATGGTGCATGTGGGATATGTATGTTTATTTTTACAAAAATCAAAATGTTTGATGATGCATATACAACACATATGGGTGAAGACTTGTTAGGTATATGATAAATGAGGAACTTGGTTGCGAGACAATTAAAAGGTTACCACTAGGAAAAGAGATTGTTGTTGCAATTGAAAATGGTACTTTCTTTTTGAATTAAGAGGGATCCTAATCCACTCTTCATAATATCAACCTTGAGGGATGAAATGAATCTTTTGTAATAATTGTTGGCACAAATGAAACTGGTAAGTACTCTTTACTATCGTTCATTTTTAGCGAAATGCCAAACCTCTCTAGCATGATAAAAGTTAATTTGGCTTTGCACATAACAAATACTACATCATACATATTAAATATATATTTTCATGGAATGAATTATTATCACAACATCTGAATCTTTACATTGATAAAAAATAAAAGTAAATAAATAAATAGAGCAACTCAACAATTCTAAATTGAACCTAGTGAGGCACGAAAGTGATAAGTAAGACCCAGTAAGGTCTTGGATCAACCTACGGAAGCTTAGCTTAGCTTGGCTCACTTCTCTATCACTTAGCTTATTTTCGTCTTGAAAGCACTCGACCTGTAAGGTGGGAGATAATTTTTTATCCAAATTATTCTTGAGGAACATAAACTTTTGTACAAGTATATGTAATGAAATTAACGTGTAATTTGTAATATTAAAAAGAAAAGAAAAAGGGTCCGGCAAAATACGTATTAAAAGAAGACATTAAGTTATGAACCTGATGCACTAAAGATTAAAATTTTGAAAGCAATTGCTCAAACATTTCAACGAATGCAACTACCAAACAAAAGGAAGCAAACAATAGTCATTGGTCGATTAGCCGAAGATAGAAGCCACTCATTTGAAAGAGAAGATCTATAAGAGGAAGAAAACAATAGGATTCAAGGAATTCCCTCTTTTTACACTCAAATGTTTCCTGTGTGAGTGAGGGTGACCGGTAGTAAGATTTTCTTTGTTTTACTCCTGAATTTCCCTCTAGTGAATTCAACTTCTATGTGGATCCCTCTTTCCAGTGCTCTTGGAAGGTGGCTATATAGATATACTTTTTTACAGCCAAGTAAAGGTAAGAATTGTTATTGCATTTGCTTGGATTGTTTTATCATTTAAATTGGTCCTCATTTTGTGAATGTTATGCAAGATAAATATTCTTACTCACTTTTAACTGGTTTAAATCGATTACTTAACACCTTTTTGGTTGATCAACACCTTCCTTGTTGATCAAACCTTCCTGGTTGATCAAACCTCTGTGAGATGGTCTATGATATCTTGGATTTTATTTCCTCATTAATTTTCAAGCTTTACCTTTATTATTCTATGTATAAATGTTTTAATTTTTTTTTTTACAATAGTAAGTTTTAGTAAATTTATGTATTTTTCTATATATTATGTAAATTTTCTTTTTTTACCACATTTTACTATTTATTAAGATTAATCCTAATTTATGTATATAATGCTTTTACTTAAATATTAATATTTAGTTTATTTAGTATGTGTTTTAGTTAGTTTTTTTTTAATTATTATTTTTGTTTATGTTTATAGATTAGCTTTGCTTAAGTTCACTAACTTTATTTTATTGGTTACAAGTTCTTTTAACATTTAGTTGTTGTAACAAATAAATTTTATTCTTTATCCAATTTAATTATGTATTTGACATAATGAATTAGAATTATTATTTTTTTAATAAAAAAAATATACAAATGCAACAACTTAATTATATGATTAAAGAGCTAATTTTAGAGGTTAGGTATGTGATTCAATGGTAAAGTCAATAAGCATGCAATTTGGGAGACATGGCTTCAAACCCTAATAAGTTGTTTTTGTTCAACTAATATTATATTAATAAAGGGGTTAATCATTATTCTTTTTAGAAATATTAGATTGTTGCACCATGAAGCCTTGTTCATTATGAATTAACAATATATATCATATTAATGATTAAGTCTTTTCATATCATAATACAAGTCTATCAAATAAAAACTAAAATAGTATTGATGAGGAACATTAAGTTAGAAAATTTCCTCCATTTATCATTTATCCACTAATGTATTTAATGTAAAACATTATAAGAGGGATATTGTTTACTTAATTGTTCATGCATAAAGCTTTGTAGCCAATCTCTTTTATTCTTTTATAATTTTCATGCAACTTAGGCCCTACAATGATCTAAGACCCCAAACCTTAGAGAGATGATTGGTTCGCTACCTTTTGTATATAGTTTCATGTTTAGGTTAGTGTGTTATTTTTATTCTTTTTTTCCTTGACTACTGAGTAGGTTGAGTTGTGTTATTATTAGCATGGAATCAACTCTTACTCAAGCGGCTTAAAACAACGGGATAACATTACCGTTACTCCTCGACAATTGATGAGGAGTCTGAGATGTTGATGTGGGTGTAGTGCTTGAGAGACACATACATTCTGAACCATCAACATATTTCCGACGACCATACTGGGGAGTGTTTACTCTTTCTCCCTTTTGGTTTTGATTGCAATCTTATTTTAATCAAGTATGGTTGTTATTGACTGCTTTCTACCTTATCGTGGCATGCCAACCACTTCCTCTTCCAACCATGATAAAATAATTTATCGACATGAAATATTTATGCTCAAGGAAAAGAGTTCGTTCCCTTGGTTTATATATTTCCCTCTAGAGCTTACCCATATAATCAACCCTCTTCCTCCCAAATTCAAACAACATCTACCCTTGCTTTATGGTGATGGGAAAGTTACTGTAAAGGAGCATTTATGTGTGTTCTCTAATGCATGCATGATCCCCAAGGTCAATGAAAATGATAGTTGCATGCTTTTGTTTTTGAACTCCCTTCAAGGAGAAGTTGCTTACCTCTTTTCTAAACTACATAATGAATTTCTTTCCACAAGGAATGAACTTGCCTACTGGTTTACTTGTACCCTCGGTACGTTGGAAAATACTTATGATCATCTCAGAAAATTTAACCAGTTATGCATGGAAAAGGGAGAAAGCATTATTTCTTTCAATCTATAATTTTTCAATATTTACAACCTCATCCCTGAATCCATTCGAATGACTAACCTAGTTTCATATCTACATTATTATAACCTCGTAACCTCTGCATATAGGTGGAAACTAGAGAAAAGAAACATTCGAAGTCTTGATCATGCCTTAGCCACTTGTACTGACTTCAAAGAGAAAAATCATAGGAATGGTTTCTCTCCAAATCTTGATGACACACATCTTGATCCTTTTTCCCTAATGATTACCTTTAAGGACTTACAAGATTGGATGTGCCATCTTGAAGAAAATTTTTCTCGCTAGTCTCTACTTGATTTCTATAATGAACCCTTTCTTTTGAAACTTGATTATGATTTTGATGTCATTTGTGATCAAGAATGTGCAACGAATGATGATCACCATCACACCATCACACATGATTATCATTTTGTTTCTCTTGACTTAGTCTCTTTTACCTTTGAGGGTGATTGAATTCCACCTCCATGTTGTGATTCCCTTGTCACCTCTCACACATTTTCATGCAATGATATTTAGCCTAAGACTGATCCCAACCTCCTCTTCCTAACATTTGATGTCATATACAATCATTATAGTGAGGAATGGTTGAGTCATGATGATATGAAACCCTTCTTTGATGTGATTGATGATTTATTCTTTGATGAGATAGGGGAGGAGGTCCTTCCTTATGAGATATCCAATCCAGTTTATGAAAAATATTTGTTTGATATGGATGATGAGATAGATCTCTTTTGAAGAACCCAAAAGTGAAGTATTTATTTTTTACCTTGAGGGAGTTTCATTAGTCCAATCTGTTGAATATGAAGGGTTTGGATTTGAAATGTCTTATGCATATGAGTCCTATTTTTCTCAAGATACAAGGCATGTTTCACATGACACAAATATGTTGTTCTATGTAAGCCCATATAATGATTTGTTTGTGTCATTTTATGCTTCTGGTCTAACACACTTGAACACATCGTTGCTGGTTGGCACGTTATACATTGCAGCCAACAATACTTCTTGCTTCTTGTTAAGCCATTCATTGCTCTACTTTTATGTGATGATGGTCACATTTATTTGTAGCTTGAGCTTGTTTATGTTTAAGTTCCACTTTATTTTCTTTTGTATCTATTTTTTCCTTATGCCAATAATTGCTGATCAACATTCCCCTCCCTCTCATTCACATTTCCTATTGTTGTTACAAAGAAAGAAGAACATTTGTCAGTCTGATTCAGTTGATGGTGGAAAGTAAGATTTGTTTATGCATAGATTATCACTAATGTACAAATTTTCTTGATGCAACAAGGAACATAACAAATTTTTAGATACCCCCCTGCTCATCCTTACTAATCCCATAGGAATTGACCTTCCATTCACTCATGTGAAGGCTCCCCTTGTTTTCTTTCGAGTGTACAAGTTTTCCCTATGCAACCCCTTTGAATATTCGTCTTCTATTGAACTGACGACTTCATATTCTTACCCTTGATATTTCATCCCTTGTCCCACTTCTTTCCCTCCCTTTACCTTCTTAACTTTCCCCCCTTCTCAATTCCATCATATCTCAAAATTATTTTGAGTTCTGGTTCGCACAATGCGAACCACCCTGTGGATTCGCAAAATGTTGACGCACCTCAATGATTTTAAAATTCCATAAGCCATTGCAGGTGTTGGAATTCCCATCTCCAACTCTATCTTCCATTTGAATTGTCCATCACGAGCCCTTACGAAATCAAAGTAAAGCTTACCTTCTTTATCTCATAACATTTTTGTCCATTTTTCCTCCTAGTCCTATCGTTGTAAATGCGACACAAACTCTCTTGTTGATTCATCATGAGACTGAAAGCACAAGGAAATAAAAATAATTTTATTCTTATTTCAAAGAAGATAATACTACATTATTTTTTCAAAGGAGAAGGCTCTTCTTGTTTAAAGGAGACATATATGAAAATGTTTGTTACCAAAATGATATAAGAAAAAATAAAAATTATTTATTTACTTAAGGCCTCTCACATTTTTGGCGTTATATATTATGAGGACATATACAAATCCAATACACATACAATCATGTAAGTCAAGCTCCTTCCAAAGGATATTATCATCTTCAATGAAATTTGGTGCCAATAATGATAATATACGTATGGTATATAACAATCACCCATGGTGCATGTGGGATATATATGTTTATTTTCACAAAAATCAAAATATTTGATAATGCATATAAAGAACATATGGGTGAAGAATTGGAAGGTATATGATCAACGAGGAGCTTGATTCTGAGATAGTTAAAAGGTTACCACCAGGAAAAGATATTTTTGTAGCAATTGAAATGGTACTTTCTTTTCGAATTAAGAGGGATCCTAATATGTTGAAATGAAACCAAGAAATGGCACCCCAAGGGGGCTTCTGATTTATTTTTCCCTTAATTAAATTAGAAGATAAATAGTAATTTCATCTTATAATAGATTGTAAATGTCAAATAATTCAGTAAGGCTTAGTTAGCTCAGTTAATTCAAGTTGGAGGTCAAACTAGAGATATGTAGAGGTCTTCCTAAGTTTTAGGGGGGTCCAGTTACAATTATTTGTGAGTTGTAATTAGTTAACTAAATTATTTGAGTTAAAATCAGTTTAACTAGTTATAACTCAGAGATGAGCTAGTGATAGGTCTAGTGAATTAAGTATGATCTAATTCACAAGTAGTAACCAATCAGTTAACTATTAATTCACTATAAATAGTTGTTGCATGTCAGTTCTAAGGAAGGCCTAGTTGAGATTGGGATTAAAAGGAGGATAACGATCAGTTCTATAATTAGAAAATTATACAGGTCATGCATGAGGTGATTAGGTTGCCTTGAAGGAATTTCACAATAAATTCTTGGGAATCTCCTTATTAACAGGGCTGCAATTCCTCCAGGAATGCATAAGCAAGGCTGGTCAGATAGAGGCTGAAAATTGGTCAAGTATTAGACTGATTTTACTAGATCAGAGTGAGACAGTCAACAGAGTGCAGTGGTTTCTCAGTGAGGGAAATAACATTGTATTGTTTCATGATCTTGAATTTATGAAATATAAATATAGCAGGGTTTTGAGTAGTTTCTTTACCCATATACATATTACGTTGTGAGATTAATAATTTCTTTCTCTTACTTGTTATGTGATTGTGAAATCAAAATTGGTTTCTGCAATTTGTAGAAGGATTCCTTATTTTTTTTTAGTACATTACAAGATAAGTTGAATCCCTTTATCTAATTTCTTCATGGTATAAGAGTAGGATTCACAATATAAGAGAAGAACCAAAGTTTGTTTTCAGTGGGTACCTCGAATTTTCATATTTATTCTTCAGGACTAGTAACAGATCAATATGCATTTCAATGGCTTGAGACTTGAATATTCCCTTGAGGGAAATTCTAATTACATAACATGGAAGAATAGGATGGAGGTAGTGCTAGAGGATAACAAACTGAAGGCATTCATAGACAGTGATATTCCCTAGCCCGCAGTAGGAAATTCTCAACTTATTAATGCATGGAAGAAGAATGTAGAAAAGGCGAGAAGGATATTGTTAGAAGGATTTCAAGATTATATTGTCTCGAAATTACATGGAAAGGTGACTCCATATGCTATGTGGAAGGCCTTAACAGATCTGTTTCAGAATAAAAACAACCACAGGAAGCTGACGTTGAAAGACAAGCTCAAAAATATCAAAATGGAGAAGGATGACACGATAAAAAAATACTTGACGAAGATCACTCAATGTTGAGATGAGCTTGGAAGTGTTGGGGTAAATGTTTCCCATGATGATTTGGTGAGCCTAGCACTTCTAGGACTTACCAAGAGCCAAAATAGCTACCATGAATCTGTGAATGGGAGTGAGAAGCTACTAGAGTGGGAGTGTTTGTGGTCCAACTTGGTACAAGAAGAGATTCGACAGAGCACCAGAGATGGATTCTCATCAAATAATGATGATGAGGAGAACTGTGCGTTGGATGGAAAGGCGAAGAAAGGGAAAAGGTAGGAATCCCATTCCAAATTGGAGTCTGGCAAGGCAGGAAAGAAGCAATACTTTTCAAAGGTAAAATGTTTTAACTGTAATGAGAATGGAAACTATGCTACAAATTGTCCACACAAGAAGACCAACAAGAAGGCCTCAGGAGGAGCAATAGGTGAAGCACTTGATTCACAATTCGAGTTTGATTTCACTCTCATCTCATGCATGGTGTCATAGGTGATGGGTTCTATGTGGTACTTATATAGTGGAGCTTAGTTCCATGTGATTGACACTAAATAATTCTTCAGTAGCTTAGAGATATGGTAGATGACGGGAGGTATAACGCTATCGGTGTAGGTACAGTTACCTTTTAGAGGGAGTCAGGTAATCCACTCACATTAAAATATGTCATGTATGTTCCTAGTTTAAAGGAGAATTTGGTTTCTTTTGCTACGTTGGAAGACCGTTGATATGCCATGTGATATTCAGTGAAGGAAAGGTGTTCCTTCATCACAAAGCCATGGGTCAGGTGAAAAATATTAGGGTTCGAGTAAAGAACCTTTACAAATTAGATGTAGAATATTGTGCTTCCTTGAGCATAAAAGAAGATAAGGTGGAGATTTGAGACATCGGTGAGTTATGGCACATGAGATTGGGCCATCTACACCATGGTGCATTGAAGATCATGCAAAATATTTCTACAAGACTTCCAAAGGGTGAATTTGAGTAGAGAGAGACATGCAAAGGGTGTACATTGGGGAAGTATACCAAAGAAACTTTTCACGATAAGGAAAGCCAAGAAAAGGTGATCCTTGAGAGAGTTCACTCAGACGTGTGTGGACCATTCTTGACAGCTTCCACAACAAAACACAAGTATTATATGATTTATGTTTTTTCACGGAAGTGTTCGATTTTCTTCACGCAGAAGAAAAATCAAAAGTTGTCTAAGTTTTATGAGTTCAAATCACTTCTCAAGAAAGATACAAGGAATAAGGTGAAGGCTATGAGGAGCGACAATGGTGGAGAATATTTCTCTAACGAATTCAAGAACTTATATGCCTCAGAAGGAATTCAAAGAGAATTGATAGCACCTTATAACCCACGGTAGACTGGGGTTGCAGAAAGGAAGAATAAAACTATTGTGGGAGAAACATGAGCTATGTTTCATGATTAGGGCCTAATGTTGCATATGTGGGTGGAAGCATACAATAAAATAGTATTTATGCAAAAAATATTTCTCATCGGATACTTGGGATGAGTACACCAGAGGAAGATTTTTCAGGTAAGATACCAGTTGTGTCGCATTTTAAAATTTTTTGTTCATCAGTTTATTTCCATGTGACTAAAGATGCCCAAAAGAAGATACAACCAACATGAGAGTTGAGGATATTTTTGGGGTACACTGATACACCTCATAAATATGATGACAATGGCCATAAGAGATGTGAAATTGGATGAAGAAAATGCCATGTAAATTTTTCTTGAGAGGGAGCTTCAGTTGCATGCAATTGAGGAGCTCTTGGCTCCAAAAGAAGAACCTCATGATGTGGAGTAGCCAAAAGCATAGGAACAAAGAGTGGAAGAACGCACTCATGTAGGGAGATCCACCAGAGATGGAAGGAAGCACACCAAAGGGGCTGAAAGATTGTTGCTAGATGCCAGAGAGAATGTAGGAGCACCCACATCACAATGAAAGAAGAGAAGGCCCCTAGAGCAGTACACTAGATATATGGCTCTTATGACCTAAGGTATAGAGATAGAACCATCCTCTTTCGAGGTGGAAGTGCAACACGAAGTTTGGGTTGATGCCATGGTTGAGGAGTATGACTCCATTATCATAAACAGTGCATGGGAGTTTTTCCCAAGCCCAGAGTGGAAGTCATTTTGTAGGATCTAGGTGGGTCTATAAGGTGAAGAAGGTGGAAAATGGGACTGTGGAGAAGAAAAGGTCAGATTTGTGGCCAAAGGGTTTTCTTAGGTGGAGGGGATTGATTATGATGAGACTTTTGCACCAGTCGTAAGGTACTCATCAATCAGATCCATCCTTACACTCTCAGCGTAGATGGGATGGAATATAGATGAGATGGATGTAAAGACAAACTTCCTCAATGGGATGATTGAGGAAGAGGTGGACATTGAGCAACTGGAAGGTTTTAAGACCTTCGATAGTGAGTCACATGTGTGCAGACTCAAGAGAGAATTTTATGGGATGAAGCAAACAACTCGTGCTTGGTACATCAGGATTGACAACTATTTCATTGGGTTGGGCTTCACCAAGAGTGAAACATATGTGAACCTTTATCATATTGTGGTAGATGGTAAGATTTTTATTACTGTACTTTATGTTGATGATATAATACTGAAAAGTGATGAGAAACTCATCAATTCTTGCAAAGAGGATCTTGCAAGAGAATTTGAGATGAAGTACATGGGGCTCTTGCACTATTTCCTGGGATTGGAAATATGACAAAGATATGGGGAGCTATTTGTATCTTAGGGAAAGTATGCCAACGAGATCCTCAGGAAGTTCCACATGGCATTAAGGGAATTTTGAGGTCTAAAATGGACCTCCTAAGGAAATTATAAAATAATCGTGGAAATAATAAAATAAGATTTTATTACATCATCAAATTTTAGAGGGAAAAAAGAAAAAACTACTTTTTCAACTCGTATTTTCAACTTATCTCCCTATGAGTTTACTCAAATTTCGAGTGGTAACACTCGTTGGATATATAATTTTATTCCCCATCTAAGGATTACCCATGTTTCATACTTTTGATGGACCTTGATACACGAAAAATGAGAAATACATTAAAAACATGATTGCAGTTATGTTTTTTAATGTATTTCTCATTTTTCATGTAGCAGGGTCCATCAAAAGTATGCAACATGGGTATTCCTTTGATGAAAAATTAAATTTTGCATCCAATGAGTACTCGTGCTTGAAATTTGAGTAAAACCTTGGGGAGATAAGTTGAAAAAACAAATTGAAAAAGTAGTTTTATTATTTTATTATTTTTTAATATTTTTACCTATTTATCCCAAAAATGGTGAATCATCCCCCATGGTTGAAATCATTATATTGAATCCTATTGGTTCTTATAATGTTAATTTTGGTTGTAAATTTTTCTTAGGAGGCCCATTTTAGACCTCAAAATTTCTCTAATGTGGGAAAAAACCCATGGAGACTCTCTAGCTTGAAACTGGAGGAAGGAGGATGCTACTTCAGGTAAAGTAGTGGATACTACTATTTTCAGGAAGCTTGTGTGTTCACTCATGTATTTGGTAAACACATGACTAGACATATGCTATGCAATTAACTAGCTTAGTCAAGCTATGGTTAAGCCTACCAAGTTATTTTGGAAGGAAGGCAAGCATGTGTTGAGATACCTCAAAGGCACTACAAAATATGGGATATGGTACAAATGGACAAAGGGAGTGAAGCTTCAAGGCTTCACCGATGCAAATTGGGCAGAGAGTCCATCCGAAAGGAAGAGCACATCAGGGGGCATCTTCAACAAAGGATCAACAGTAGTTTGCTAGTACAACATGAAACAGAGATCTGTTGCACTCAATTCAATAGATGCAGAGTACATTGAGGCCAATTAGGAAGCATGTGGGGCCATCTGGATGAGGAAGATACTTGTTGGTTTGTTTGGTCGACAAATGGATTTGACGATGATTTATTGTGATAACCAAAGCTGCATCAAACTCTCAGTTAATCCAATTTTTCATGATAGGTCAAAACATATTGATATCTGGTATCACCATCCCAAATATTATGTTCAGAGGCATATTATCTCATTAGAGTACATTCCCATGGAGAAGCATGATGCAAACATCTTGACGAAGTCACTGGCAAGAAGAAAGTTCGAGTTCCACAGAGACATGATCGGGGTAGTAGATAATCCCTTTCTTTTTGAGAGGGAGTGTTGAAATGGCACCCCAAGGGGGCTTCTGAGTTAATTTTCCCTTAATTAAATTAGAAGATAAATTGTAATTTCATCTCATAACAACTTGTAAGTGTTGACTAAGTCAGGAAGGATTAGTTAGCTCAGTTAATTCGATTTGGAGGTCAACTGGAGGCATGTAGATTTCTTTTTAAGTTTTAGGGGGTCCAATTACAATTATTTATGATTTGTAATTAATAGCTCAATTATTTTAGTTAAATAAGTTTAACTAGTTCTAACTGAGAGATGAGTTAGTGATAGGTCAAGTGAATTAAATCTGATATAATTCACAAGTAGTGATCAATCAGTTAAATGATAATTCACTATACTATAAATAGTTTTAAATAGTTGTTGTATTTCAGTTCTAAGGAAGGATTCACTATACTATAAACAATTGTAGATAGTTGTTGTATTTCAGTTCTAAGGAAGGCCTAATTGAGATTGGGGTTAAAGGGAAGATAACTATCAATTGTAATTAGAAAACTGTACAGGTCATGCGTGAGGTCATCAGGTTTCCTTGAAGGAATTTCACAATCAATTCTTAGGAATTTCCTTATTAAAAGGGACACAATTCCTCCAAGAATGCGTAAGAAAGGTTGGTCAGACAAAGGATGAGAATTGGTTAAGTATTGGACCGATTTTTCCTTGATGAGAGTGAGACAGTAATCAAAGTGCAAGGGTTTCTCAGTGAGGGAAATAAAATTGTATTGTTTCATGATCTTGACTTTATGCAATATACAGACAGCGAGGTTTTGATCAATTTCTTTCCCTAGATACATCTTGTGTTTTGGGATTGATAATTACTTTCTCTTACTTGTTATGTGATTGTGAGATCAAAATTGGTTTCCACAATTTTTACAAGGATTCAATATTTTATTTTAGTACATTAAAAGATCATTCGAATCCCTTTGGATAATTTCTACATAATCGTACTCTTCATAATATCAAACTTGAGGTGTGAAGTGAAAATTTTCTAATAATTATTAGCACAATTGGATCCTAGAAGTCCTCTTTACTGTCATTCATTTTTGGGGAAATGCCAAAACTCTATGACATGTTAAAAGTTAATTTGGTTGTGCATGTAAAAAACACTACATTATACATACAAAATATATATTTCTATGGAAGAAATTATTTATATGACTACTATTAGCTTTAATATTTAGCTGATATTAAAGTAAAAGTAAAATTGAAAGTGATTTCAATATTATTGCAGCATGAAAATATTTTTATGTTAGTAAAAAGAAAAAGTAAAAACAATTAAATAAAGTAGCTCAACAACTCTAATAAAATCAATTAAATAAAGAATCTCAATAATTCTAAATTATCATAAATCATATTAGATATGTAGCTATGAACGAATATGATGATGGTAACTAGAGATCAAGAATGAAAAAAGAGAAAAGAAATTCTTTAATAGAAAGACATCGTATGGAAAATTGGCTCTACTATTAATACAAATGGATGATGAAATATATGTACACACTAATTGTGAAAGTGAACACCAATATTGATATGTGATTCAATTTTATAGCTTTTAGTTGATTTCTTTTGCAAATTAGAAAAATAATATTAGAAATGGAAAAGAATTAAATAAACAAAGATAAAAATGCTCTTAAATTTTAATGCAGTAACTTTGGATAATAAATAATAATTGAGCTAAAGATGAACCCGCTCAGGAATTTGGAGAAGTATCATATTATAGTGTTTTTCATGCACTGGAGTTAGTAAATTTTGTGGATTTGTTTTTAAATCACACCGTTAAACTTTGTTGATTATTCTCTCACTTTATTTTGAATTTTAATATGAGTGTTTTACTCAAATTATTCTTAAAAAACTGGAATGAAATTTATATGCAATTTCTAATATAAAAAATAAAATAAAATAAAAGCAAATCCATCCATATACATTAAATGAGCCCAATACTCTGAAGATTAAAACATTGAAAGCAATTGCTTAGATAATTCAATGAATGCAACTATGAAACCTTTACCCATTGGCCAATTCAATGAATATCGAAGCCACTCATTTGCAAGAGAAGATCTATAAAAGGAAACATACCATACGATTCAAGGGGTTCCCTATTTTTACACCCAGATGTGAGTGAGGGTGACTAGTAATAAGGTTTTCTTTGTTTTATTCCTAATTTTCCATCATCGTGCATCTAACTTATATCTGTGTGATGCCATTTAGGTTTGCAGTATCCCTCTTTTGAGTGCTCCTCGAAAGTGAATAGATAGCTCTACTTGTTTACAACATGTAAGAATTGTTATTGCGTTTGTTTCATTATTCTATCATTTAAAGTGGTACATTACGTTGTGAATGTTATGCAGGAAAAATATTCTTACTCATTGTCAACTGGTTTAAATCAACTAGGTTTCCTCATTAATTTGCAAACTTTACCTCTCTATTATTCTATGTATAAATGTTTTAATCTTCTTCTTCTTTTTTAAAGTGGTAAATTTCTGTATTTTCCTTAATGTTATGCAATTTTTCCTCTTTTACCACATTTTATTATTTATTACATTCACCTTAATTTCCATATATAATGCTTTCACTTATGTCTTCATCCTTAGTTTATTTAATATGTGTTTTAGTTAACTGCCTTTTCAAATTTTGTTTTGTTTCAATATATACTTCAATTTTGTTTAATTTTACTAACTTTTTTTTATTGGTTACAAGTTCTTTTAACATTTAGTTGTTGTAACAAATAAATATTATTCATTAAAGAATTTAATTATATATTTGACATAATGAATTAAAATTTTGTTTTCGATAAAAAGAAATACAAATACATCTTATCTATATGATTAAAGTGCTAATTTCACAAGTTGGATATGTGATTCAATGGTAAAGTCAATAAGCATGTAACTTGGGAGTTGTGGTTTTATAGCCCAATAAGTTCTTTTTGCTTAACTAAATTTATATTAATAAGGGGTTAATCATTAATCTTTTTAGCAATATTAGATTGTTGTACCATAAAGCTTTGTTCATTATGAATTAACAATATACATCATATTAATGTTTAAGGTTTTTCATATCATAATATAAGTCTACCAAATAACAACTAAAATATTATTGATGAGGAACATTAAGTTAGAAAATTGCCTCCATTAATTTATCATTTATCCACTTATGTATTTAATGTCCGACATTACAAGAGGGATATTGTTTACTTAATTGTTCATGCATAAAACTTTGTAGTTGTTTGGTGTGTGTTATATTCTTTCTATGACTAGCTTCACGCGTTGTACGTTGTGTCGGGCGCAACAAGGGGGTCATAAGGTGGGCGATAGCCCCTCTGCATGGGGTTTGGGGCATCGACCTTGGGAGATTTTTTTTTATGCGGACCCAATAATAGTTGGGCAAACGCAAGGATGAGGTGCAAACAGATGGTGGGTAGACCTACCCATGGTTTTGTGCATGGGTTTTGCACATGGTTTTGGGCCTGATGGTTTTCTGCCCATGGTATTTTGTAGATCCATTCAAGGGAAAGATGATTATGTTCTAATTCAGGGTTAACAAATTGGGGTTTATGAATTCTTTGTCATGTATATATATCTATTGTAACATTGAAAGGAACATAATGAAAAATCAATCTAGTAGTCCTAGTTTTGGGATCCAAGGGATAATCCATGTATATATATTTTTATGTTCTCTCCATTGTTTGTTTTTCTATTTTTAAGAATTAGTTTGCAGGTAATTCTATACAGGGTTAAAACCTACAATATCAAATCTATTTTATTATTTTATAACTTTCATGCAGCTTAGGCCCTATAGTGATCTAAGGCCCGAAACATTAGAGAACTGATTGGTTTCGTGTTTTTTGTATATATTTTCGTGTTTAGGTTAGTGTGTTAGATTTTTATTGTTCTTTTCCTTGACTACCGAGTAGGTTGAGGTACGTTATTATTAGTGTGGACTCAACTCTTACTCAAGCGACTTAAAAATGCAGGATAATGTTCCCATTACTCCTTGACAATCACCAATGAGTCTAAGATGTTGATGTGGGTGTAGTTCTTGAGAGAGAATTACATTGTGAAACATTAATAGATTTGTCTCAAGGCCCTAGAATATTCCATCACTTTAAGAAAGTCATCACCTAAAAATAAAATAAAAATCTTAAGAAAAGTTCAATTGGCGGCCCATCTAACCCAAGGGTTTTATCCATGGAGAACTCTTTCAATTCCTTCCATTATAATTTTAGAGATAAATTAGTTGTTCCCTTCTTGGTCTATGAATTTTAGAAAATTTGAGGCCACTTGGAGAATGGCGATTATGGTTTCCCTTGCTTTTGGTTTGAATAGATTTTGAAAGTATTGGTTTCCCTTTGTTTATCTATCTTGGAAGGAATTGGTTTTATATATGTCATATATCGAAATTTCTAGGACAAAATTTATATCTCTCTTGCGATTGGAAAAGTGGTCGAAGAATTTGGTGTTCTCAGTCAAAGCTTGTGTCTAGAGGGTTATGATTTTCTTTCTCCACTCTTTCTCTCTATCCAATATGATTTTCCATATTTTTCCCTCAAGATATCTTAATATGTACCTACTATTGATAGACGGTTATGTTTAATCATTACCTTCCATGATTTATCTAATATGATTTTTGATATATTTAAGGAGCTTTGAATCCTTCTGGATTCTGAGATTTTCCTAGGATATAGTTTTATATTTGGAAAACTTGCAGTTTTGTTGGAAATGGATTAAAGGGGGGGCCTTTTTAGATGGGTAGAAATATACCCAAATATATTTTAAAAATAAGGGTCCTCAAACTAGTTGGGGTTCAATTTTAAGAGGCTTAATGGCCTATCCATGGAGGAGTCCATTTCTAATAGGATTAGATAATAATTTGAGTCACCTCCCACTAACACTTGCTAGAAGATTCTTAGATTATCTCCAAGAAGGGATTCAAAATTGAGGAAATGGTCCAAGTGCTTATAAATCATGACCTAGCTCACCCTTTTGTTCCTCCAAGTGGGACTAAGCATTACTAGATGAACATCCACATGCCATGATATTTTTAGGGGATTGAGGAGGAGATTAGAGGGGGGTCTAGGTGTGCCTTTGACCCCATATACTAGTGTTCGTAAGACTGGAGTTTAAATATTCTCCATTAATCACTCTACCTTCCCATAGAAGTGGGTTTTGGAAAGGATCCTCTTAGAAATATTTCTATCCACAAATGGAACATACAAGTTCAAATAGAGGAAATTCATATTCAATTGTCTAGTGAAAAGGTAAAAAACTAAGCCAAATTTGATTAACCATGCATTGTGAAGCTTCAAGGAATTTTTCTGCCAGTCAATGACCAAACCTATTGATCTTCCATTTTGTTTCAATGCAAGGAAATCCCATCCAAGTAAATATTTTGATAATATCTAGGGTGCTTTGAACCCATTGAGAATTATTTCCTACATGAATAAGAAATGTGGGTTGTGCATATCCACTAGGTACCAAATTGCTAGTTTTTTTATTGGGGTTAGCTAGGCCCTTGCGATTGAGAGAAACAAGTTTCATTTGGGACCCCTTATAGCGAAAATTTATTTAAGGGATCCAAATATTGATTTTTGTTTTCTAGCTTGGAGTTATACATTCTTTTGTTGTTGAACTAAAGAGCTAAGAAACTTGTGTCCTCAAAATAGGGGCTTCAGGATTGAGTAGTCAAAATACCCAAGGCCCCTAGCAAGGTAATGTATGATGGGAAAGTTATCCACATAAATAGGATATAAGAGAGAAACCTCCTTCTTATTTAAAAAAATATTGTATGAATTTTGTAGGCTAGAGGATTATGAAGGAACATTAGACTTGTAAGGGAGAGGTTGGGGGGAAACAACCAAGGCATACATAGGGTTTCCACTTAGAGGGTTAGGGCAAGGAGAAATTATCAATGGGGAAGGAGTGACTTGGTGAGTCCCACAATCTTTAATAGTAAATCAGGGGAACTTATAAGTGAGATGATGATTTTAAGTTACCCAAAGGAGTAGAAGTGATTGGTAGGGCTAAAATTAAGGAAGGAAAAACAAGGGTAAGGGAGGAGGGGTCCATGCCCAATGAAATGATGAGAGGAGATAAGGATGTAGATCATGTAGCTGATGCTCAAGTAGCATCAATGGGTGGAGGGGGTATGGGTGGACTTTCAGGGCCTAAGATATTTTGGTTGGTGAAGACCCTGATAGCTATGGTTTTGAATCCAATGATAGTTGAGGGAGAAACTTATGATATTTTAGATAATCGTTTTTAACCCAACACTATAACTTGGAAAGGAGGATGCAATACACTCTTAAAATGACCATATGCAGTGAAATTTTCCACATTTGAATGGCATGCCTTCCTAGTCAAAGCTAATTTCACAATTATTGATAGACGGTTAATTCCACATTTGAATGGCATGCCTTCCTTAGGTACATATCTTAATATGTACCTACTATTGATAGACGGTTATGTTTAATCATTACCTTCCATGATTTATCTAATATGATTTTTGATATACTTAAGGAGCTTTGAATCCTTCTGGATTTTGAGATTTTCCTAGGATATAGTTTTATCTTTGGAAAACTTGCAGTTTTGTTGGAAATAGATTAAAGGGGGGCCTTTGTAGATGGGTAGAAATATACCCAGATATATTTTAAAAATAAGGGTCCTCAAACCAGTTGGGGTTCAATTTTAAGAGGCTTAATGGCTTATCCATGGAGGAGTCCATTTCTAATAGGATTAGATAATAATCTGAGTCACCTCCCACTAACACTTTCTAGAATATTCTTAGATTATCTCCAAGAAGGGATTCAAAAATGAGGAAATGGTCCAAATGCTTATAAATCATGACCTAGCTCACCCTTTTGTTCCTCCAAGTGGGACTAAGCATTACTAGATGAACATCCACATGCCATGATATTTCTAGGGGATTGAGGAGGAGATTAGAGGGGGGTCTAGGTGTGCCTTTTGACCCCATATACTAGTGTTCGTAAGACTGGAGTTTAAATATTCTCCATTAATCACTCTACCTTCCCATAGAAGTGGGTTTTGGAAAGGATCCTCTTAGAAATATTTCTATCCACAAATGGAACATACAAGTTCAAATAGAGGAAATTCATATTCAATTGTCTAGTGAAAAGGTAAAAAACTAAGCAAAATTTGATTAACCATGCATTGTGAAGCTTCAAGGAATTTTTCTGCCAGTCAATGACCAAACCTATTGATCTTCCATTTTGTGTCAATGCAAGGAAATCCCATCCAAGTAAATATTTTGATAATATCTAGGGTGCTTTGAACCCATTGAGAATTATTTCCTACATGAATAAGAAATGTGGGTTGTGCATATCCACTAGGTTCCAAATTGCTAGTTTTTTTATTGGGGTTAACTAGGCCCTTGCGATTGAGAGAAACAAGTTTCATTTGGGACCCCTTATAGCGAAAATTTATTTAAGGGATCCAAAGATTGATTTTTGTTTTCTAGCTTGGAGTTATACATTTTTTTGTTGTTGAACTAAAGAGCTAAAAAACTTGTGTCCTCAAAATAGGGGCTTCAGGATTGAGTAGTCAAAATACCCAAGGCCCCTAGCAAGGTAATGTATGATGGGAAAGTTATCCACATAAATAGGATATAAGAGAGAAACCTCCTTCTTATTTAAAAAAATATTGTATGAATTTTGTAGGCTAGAGGATTATGAAGGAACATTAGACTTGTAAGGGAGAGGTTGGGGGGAAACAACCAAGGCATACATAGGGTTTCCACTTAGAGGGTTAGGGCAAGGAGAAATTATCAATGGGGAAGGAGTGACTTGGTGAGTCCCACAATATTTAATAGTAAATCAGGGGAACTTATAAGTGAGATGATGATTTTAAGTTATCCAAAGGAGTAGAAGTGATTGGTAGGGCTAAAATTAAGGAAGGAAAAACAAGGGTAAGGGAGGAGGGGTCCATGCCCAATGAAATGATGAGAGGAGATAAGGATGTAGATCATGTAGCTGATGCTCAAGTAGCATCAATGGGTGGAGGGGGTATGGGTGGACCTTCGGGGCCTAAGAGATTTTGGTTGGTGAAGACCCTGATAGCTATGGTTTTGAATCCAATGATAGTTGAGGGAGAAACTTATGATATTTTAGATAATCCTTTTTAACCCAACACTATAACTTGGAAAGGAGGATGAAATCCACTCTTAAAATGACCATATGCAGTGAAATTTTCCACATTTGAATGGCATGCCTTCCTATTCAATGGGTTGGTGAATCGAGATACTCCCCATTTTTATGAAAATGGAGTCTGCAAGCCCTTTAAAAAAGTTCAGTAAAAAAATAATATGAATCATTCCCCTTCCCATGTGCAATTACTAGTATCCATAAAGGATAAATATGTTTCATAATAAAACCCACAGGTGTTCTTGATCTCCTAAAAAACATGCCAAAAATAGAACAATAACATCAATCTAAGTAGTTGAATCCATACTAGTGTTAACCCCAACATTTTCAAGGGGTTTTCAAAGTTGAGTTTACATTTTTTCATAAATACGGCTTGAATTCCAAAAAAATAACATTTATATAGAATTTTTTATGTGTCCTACCTTGATGCCACCACCCACACCATCCAACCTTTAGAAAGAATAAAAATTGGGAAGAATAGTCCAAGCTATTGGAAAAAAAAATTCAATCCATTTCCTACAGTTTTCCACTAACATACATTTGTAGGGAAAACATCCCATGATAGTATCTAGTCTTCAATCTATTAAATTTCATTCTGAATGATTCCATCACCCAAAATAAGGCTTGGTTCCTCCACCTTTCATTTTACACATTTTGTTTTATTTTGAGCCAGAGCCTTAATAGGTAGAGCCTTGTAGGAAATTTCTAACAGGTTGTGCAAATTCGTGTTGGTGCTACTACTAAACATTGCTTAGGGAACTACCGATAAGACAATTCAAGAGTTGGGGATCAACAATAACTATATGTTGGAAAATTACAGGGGAGGAGTAACTAGGGAAAGGATGGATGGAAAGGTGCAAGGTATCATAACTAGGGGAGGGGGAAACACTGACAACATATTGGGATCGGAGATGAACTATGCCTGATAGCATGATTGTGGAAGATGGATATGGCATAGAAATGGCCCAACTAGAGCTTGTTAGTAGTTGACGATGAAAATGGTATCGTCCTTTCCTCCAAGTCCTCACCCGATCCCAATAGATCATAAGTACCACATGAATGTCGGTGATGTTATCAATCGATGATATGTGTGTGGTGGATTTGTAACCCAGGTATGGTCCCACTAGAATGGACCCTAAAAGAATCAATTATTTCTTCATTCCCCATGCCCAACTACAAGGACACAAGAACTATGAGGAAAAGTGCTTGTAGTAAAATATATGATTAAGAAGGGTTGATAGTTAAAAAACCTATGCCCATTTGAAAATCTATAAAAACTACAACCAACATCAAAACAAAATATATCAGAAATAAACAAAGAAGAATAAAAAAACTCCAATCAAATTTTGATATATCGTATTTTACCTATCCTATTATTTATTTTTCATATTTATATTTATTAAATTATTCTATTAATTTTTTTTTCAAAAATAAAATACTATTTTATAAATAAAATAATATTTTAAAACATAAAATATCCAAGTAAAATAAAATAAAATAATGTACAAGGAAACAATATATTCCAAGTATTTTCCTAGTTCAAATATTGCACCTATGGGTTTTCCAAAATGGAGTATTATAATGACTACCTTGATTTATGTTAATCAGTGGTTGTCATTGATGTCAACCTAAGCAGCACCAGGGGCTACCCCAATATTGCATGGTAATTTTGACCTACTAAATTATTGTATTCTAGGGCAAGAATATTCTAGGGCAAGAATATTCTAGGTCAAGAATGCTTTTTATGGTTTCTACTTGTCGAGATGTTTCCGTTGATATATGGCACGACACGTAATTCTTCACGATTTGAGAGATATTCATGTTTGAATTTTGTAACCCCAGTTAGTGGGCTAAAACCCCATGGGGTTGTGGCATGGGTCATTGAAAAGTCAATAATTTATAATTTTTAAGCTTCTAAAATCCCGCCCACGTTCAATTGTTGAAGCCCCTCTCAACCTAATCATCTATATAAATTGTGATCCTCATATCCTCCTTATGTATGGATTTCACTACCTGAAACAGGGAATCATGGCATTGGAGCTCTAATTTTTTTTTCTACGAAGTTTCAAAAGCTGAAATTTTTATGACGTGAAGCAGAAATCTTGAGGAAGCTCCTGTAAAAATTTCATATTAGGGTGCGCAATATTTTCGGAGATATGATCTATGGAAGTGAGTGTTTTTGCAGGCTCCTAAACATCATCTCAAAGAAGTGACCTTGGGAAAATCATCATAACTCTCTCTCTGAGTATCAGATTGGAATTATGTGAAAAGTAGCAGATAGTGCACGGAATTTAGTTTTCACTATATTAATTTAAGAGCCAAATGAAAAAATTGTGACACGTGACACATTGTACAAGTTCTCTCTACTGAAATAGTCCATAATTAGGTCATTGTGAGAGATTGGGCATAAATCTCTCTTGAAGAATCCAAATTGGATCAAACCTTTGGCATTGGAAAGAAGACTTATAGTACTACTATAGAACTGAAAATCACATATTGGGGAGATGAAATAACAGAGATACACTAGATTCAATATCGAGATCCTAGAAGACAAGAAAAATCTAGATCATGTGTTGTTTAGGGTTACAAGAGACCAGACTTTCTAGGGAAGAAAAGCAAAGAAAGGTGCAGCAGAGGGTAGCATGACAAGAGTAGAAATCAAGGTGTAGAACAACAACAAGAATTTCAGCACATGAAGTCTTCAAGTGGGCAGCACTGCATATAGTCATTGTGAAGGTATCATTGTACTAAGTCATTGTAAATGCATCATTATAAAAAAATGGACAAGTGTCTATCTACCAAGAGTTGAAGAGGCGGTGTTAGGTCTAGGATCATCATTATGTGGTTGTGTCATAGTTTGGGTTATGGTCTAGTGTGTCTTCTTCTTCTACATCATTCTATATCATTGTAAAGTGGACCATTTTCCCTGGTACGAGAGTCCATTCTTGTTTTATTCTTCTATAGGGTGGTAGGGTGGTGCTAGGCTAGTGCATGAAGTCATCAACATATTCAATCCTATGAAAAATTTAGGGTGGTAGGGTAGCGCTAGAGTGAGTTGTAGCTCATTGGGTGTTGGGGCATCCGTTCAGTTGACTACTAAAGAATCTTGGGCGTTGGAGTGTCCATCTAGTGGGAGCTGGAGAAGAATTCTTTTCTATATTCTAGGAAGTTAAAGATTTATTTTCAAATGGATTTGAATATTAAAGAATTATTAGAAAATAATTCAGGTGGTTTTTGTCCAGGAGAGGGTTTCCACCTTAAAAACTGTGTGCATTTGTGTTCCTTTTGTTTATTGTTATCATTGTACAAACACTGATAATAATTGAAGATTAAATAATGCTCTAATTGAAAGTAATACTGATTTACCCCCGCTCTCAGTATTTCCAACAATTGGTATCAGAGCTTGGTTCCTTCAATAGCAGTTTAACAACTGGAAGGAGGTCATGCAGCATACCAAGAATGGTGTACCTCTATTCAATGAAGATAATTATGCACTCTGGAAAGGAAGAATGGAGGTCTATCTCTTGGCACAAGGTTACGAATTATGGGACACTGTTCAAAATGGATTTACATCAACCACAGATGAAAAAGGTAAGGAGAATTTGGTAAATGATGCAAAAGCAAAGAATATTATTATCAGTGGACTTATTGAATCTGCTTATCATAAGGTGTTGGGTTGTAAAACTGCCAAAAATGTATGGGACAAGCTTGAGAATATATATGCAAGTGACTCAAATGTCAAAGAAGCAAAGCTTCAAATCTATAGAGAAAAATTTGAGCAACTCAGAATGAAAGAAGATGGAAACATTGCTGCATACTTCCAATACGTTGATGAAATAACCAATACTCTGGAAGGATTGTGTTGTGTAACCAGCTCCAAAAAGAGAAGAAAAGAGATATGAACGCCTTAGAAATAAGCCACTTCGAGGGGGCAACCTCCAATACATTACATAAATGAACAATTCTTGAATGATACAATTTACAAAACCTCCTTTCTATATATAGGAGTCCATGGGGCCATAATGTAATCCTAGTGGGCCACAATGTAATCCTAGCCGACCTAACAATAATAATTTAAGGGCACAATAATAACAAAATGGGGGTTACAAGGGTACAATAATAACAATGAGGGGGTTACACTAACAACAATAAGGGACTATACTAGTAATATAGGGACCTAACATGCCCCTCTCCTTCAAAAAAAGTGTTGTCCTCAACGCTTGAGTAGCTCTGGGTGCTTTTGTATAAAATTCTCATCCTCCCATGTAGAATCTTCAGTGGGTAAGTTCTTCCACTTGATGAGATACTCAGATACTCTGAAATTGATCGATTCCGTAATTTTCGAGTTCTTGTTTCCGTGACCACTTCAGGTTCCAATATCATTTTTCCTTCCTCATCAAGTTCTGGCAATATTGTTTGAACTGGAAGATTTTCACCTATAACCTTCTTTAAGCATGAAACATGGAAAATTGGATGTACTTGCGAAGAAGCAGGAAGCTCCAATTTGTATGCCATAGTGCCAATCTTTTGCAACACCTTGTAAGGACCATAGTATTTTGGCGATAATTTATTATTCTTCTTAGCTTGCTTGAGGGACATTTGTTTATATGGTTGTAGCCGTAAAAATACCCAATCTTCTACATCAAAACTTCTCTCGCTGCGATGTTGATCTGCCTGTTGTTTCATTCGATTTTGTGCCAAATTCAGGTTATCCTTTAAGAGTTGGAGAACTTCTTGCTGATGCTCGATGTGATCTTCCACTGCTTGAACCTTCGAATTTTCCCTTAAAGATGATGTGATGGATGGTGGATGATATCCATAAAGTGCCATAAATGGGGTCTTTTTTGCTGTAGTATGGAAGGAAGTGTTATACCACCATTCAGCGAGAGGTAACCACTTGACCCATTGTGTTTGTTTATCAAATACAAAACAACGAAGATATCCTTCCAAGCATTTATTTACTATCTCAGTTTGACCATCAGATTGAGGATGATAAGATGAGCTATGAGCTAATTGAGTACCCAAACAAGAAAATAACTCCGTCCAAAAAATTTCAGTAAAAATGGGATCTCTGTCGCTCACAATAACCCTTGGGCTTCCATGTAGCTTTTGAATTCTGTCCATAAATGTAGTAGCAACTGTACTTGCTTTAAATGGATGAGATAATGCACAAAAGTGTGCATACTTGGTAAATCTATCAACTACCACCATGATGACATTCTTGCCTTCGGACTTCGGTAAACCTGTGATAAAATCCATTGAAATCTCCTCCCAACGTTGACTTGGAATGGATAAAGGTTGTAGAAGTCCCGGAGTCTTAATTGTCTCCACTTTATTCTGCTGGCAAACCAAACATTCCGCCACAAACTTTTGAATATCAGATTTAAGGCCATCCCAAAAAAATTCTTTCTTCACCCTGTGGTAAGTTTTTAAAAATCCTGAGTGTCCTCCTAAAGGAGAAGTGTGCAATTCAAAAAGAATCTTTTGTTTTAGTTGGGAATTCTTACAAAGATATAAGCGATCTTTGTACCATAAGGAATCATTTTTCCAACTAAATGTATCAGATGTACTAGGATCTTGCTGCAACTTTTGAATGAGTGTCCATCCATCTTTTTCCTTCTTCCATTCATCTCTTGCTTCGGTTATCCAATCTGGTTGGATAATAGAAATGGCACAAAGCAATGCTTCCACCTCTTCATTCTTTCTTGAGAGTGCATCTGCAACAACATTAAGCTTTCCCTTTTTGTATATTATTTCAAAGTCATAACCCAACATCTTTGTGACCCATTTTTTCTGCTCTTCTGAAGATAGTCTTTGTTCCAAAAAGTGTTTAAGACTATCATGATCAGTTTTTACCTTGAAGTGTCTTCCCATTAGGTAAGTTCGCCATTTCTTTAGTGCATGCGGTATTGCTAACATTTCCTTCTCATAAATAGGTTTTTGTAAATACTTTCCTTTGATTGGACGACTTTCAAAAGCAATGGGTCTTCCTTCCTGCATTAAAACTGCACCAATTCCATTTCCTGAGGCATCACATTCCACAATAAAGGTTTTTGTGAAGTCTAGCGTAGCTAGGACCGGTGCTAGGCACATTGCTTCTTTAAGATGTTCAAAGGCCTTAGTTGCTTCAGGAGTCCATGAAAATGCATCTTTCTTCAATAATGTTGTTAGAGTTGCTGCTATTCTCCCATAATTCTTAACAAACTTGCGATAATACCCTGTTAACCCGAGAAATCCTCGCAACTGCTTTATGGTTGTGGGGACTTTCCATTCCTTAATAGCTTTAATTTTGTTAGGGTCTACTTTAACACCCTCGTGAGATACAATATGACCCAGATATTCCACCTCTTGTACTCCAAAGAAACATTTGGATGTTTTTGCATATAATTGTTTCTCCTGCAATAGTTTGAGCACCCTGTCAACATGTTCAACATGATTCTTCCAAGACCTGCTGTAGATTATTATATCATCAAAAAATACTAGCACAAATTTTCTAAGGAAGGGTTTGAAAATGGAATTCATCAACCCTTGAAATGTAGAAGGTGCATTGGTAAGGCCAAAAGGCATGACCAAAAATTCATAATGACCCTCATGAGTTCGAAATGTTTTTTTTGGAATATCTTCGATCTTCATTCTAATTTGATGATATCCTGAACGAAGATCCAACTTGGTAAAATAAATTGCTCCATGTAATTCATCCAATAATTCATCAATCACAGGAATGGGAAATTTATCTTTAATGGTGAACTTATTGAGCTCCCTATAATCTGGACACATTCGCCATGATCCATCCTTCTTGTGTACCAATACTACAGGAGCAGAGAAAGAACTTTGACTAGGTTGAATTATACCTGCCTCTAACATTTCTGCAATCATACGTTCAATTTCGCTCTTTTGGAAGTAAGGATATCTATAAGGCCTAATGTTTGGAGGAACACTTCCTAGAATTAAATGAATAGCATGATCATTATCACGAATCGGTGGGAGTCCTTTGGGAGTTTCAAACACCTTGGAATGATTGTCCAAGACTTGTTGGAGATCTGCAGAAATAGATGATTTTGATGTCGGAACTTCTAGTGAGCATAATTGTGCAATTACGCCTCGTTTTTCTTTCTTTAGAAGCTTTGTCATAACATTAGAGCTTATTATCCTTCCCGGCTTCCCTTCAATACCCCGTAATTCGACTTCCTTTCCTTCTGAAAAAAATTTCAAGAAAAGTTCTTGAAAATTAAAAGCTACCGTCCCCAAAGATTATAACCATTGTACTCCTAGTACAACATCAACACCTCCCATAGGAATGGAAAGCATTGGAATATTCAATACATATTCCCCCATGGTTAGCTTGATATTATGGCATTTTCCAGAGCAATTTATAGTTCCTCCATTGCAACCATCACTTGACATTCTGGTGCTGGGTATAGGAAACAATTCAATTCCTTGGCTACCTTACAATGAATAAAATTATGGGTACTACCTGAATCAATCAACACTATTACCTTTTTCTTCTTGATATGTCCTTCTATCTTGAGAGTTTGAGGAGTGGTAATTCCCACCAATGCATTACACGATATGGTCAGACTCATTTCTTCCTCTTCTTGGGTTGGTTCCTGGTGTATATCCTCTTCTTGTTCATTTTCTTCTTCCTCTTCACAATCTATGTAAAATAATTTCTTCTCGACACACTTATGACCTTTAGTGTATTTTCTATCACAACTGTAGCAAAGCCCTTTTGCTCTTTTTTCTTCCAATTGTTTTGGTGTCAACCTTGTAGGTTGTGGAAATCTAGGTGTAGCAACACTCCCTTCTTTATAGAATTTAGTGGTAGGCTTCCTTGTTGCCATAATTTTACATTCAACTTTTCTTGCCAACCTGAATGCCTTCTCCAATGAATCAGGTTCCAAAATGAGAAATTCATGTTGGATGTTATCCTTTAAAGTGCCTATGAAGAGATCAATCCAGTGTTCCTCTGGAATATCAGTTACCCTTATATTCAATTTTTTGGAAGTCCTCAATGTGCTGCCCCACTAAACCCTTTTGTTTGAGATTTATCAATTGGCTAAAGAAGGTGTTGCTCTTTGTATCCTCATAATGTGCTATCATTTCCTCGTAAAAATTGACCAAGTGACAATTTTTTTACGGGAGCAAAGCCATTGATACCATACAAATGTATTTTGTTCTAAATGTAAAGTTGCAATGCGTACCTTTTGTGTGTTTTGTACGTTATGGAGATCAAAATATTGCTCCATCTGTAGTATCCATGTTACAGGATTCTTTCCATCAAACTTCCTCATATCCATTTTTGGAATATGGTGGTTCTTCCTGCCAACATTAGAGTTTATTAAATCACGATTACCATTTATTTTGTTCTCATCATGAGGTTCTTCTACTATCTTTTCACCATTAGGAATCATTCAAGCCTTCCATGTATGCTTTTAGATCATTCTTCATGTTTTCCATGTTGTCTTTCATGTCATCCATCTAAGCTTCCATGCCCACTTCCATGCCATCCATCTTAGCTTCCAAACCATTCATCTTAGCTTCCACGCCTTTCTTCAAACCATCCATCTTAGTTTCCACGCCTTTCTTCAAAACTTCCATTTCAATTTTTGTTGTTCTTTGCGAGAGCGAAATTTGTTGCACTTGCTCTTGTAATTTTGATATGTCATGTTGCCATTCTTCGTCTTCATGAGTCATAGTAGAGCCTTCTAAAGGCTTAATGGGTGTTTAATTCTTTTTAGGGGCCATTTTAGACTCCAATATTGATATCTATTCTACAATAGGCCCTTGCAATCAATTCAACTTGATTCTTCAAACAAGACTTATGCAATTCGGAAAAAAAATACACACCTTTTACTAGCTTTGAGGAGCTCGATATTGAAATTGTATTATCTCTGTGATTGCAGATCTTCAATATCTGAAATTCAGCACTGAATTATCCCTCTGAATTCTCTTTTGAATGCTACAGGTCTGACCTAATTTTGATTCTCCAAGACAAAGTTGTGTCCAATATCCCACAATGACCTAATTATGGACTGGTTCAGTAGAGCAAACTTGTACGACTTTCCACGTGTCACTTCTTCGTCCTTTGTCTCTGAAATTGATATCCAAGAAACTACAGTCTGTGTACTTGCAACCACTTTTTACGGCACTCCAATCCGATGCCCAGAGAGAGAGTTATTGAAATTTTCCCACGATCACCTCTTTGAGATGAAATTCAGGAGCCTGGAAAAGCACTACCTTCCACAGATCATATCTCCAAGAATATTGCGAACCAAGCTCTGAAATTTTTTGACGAAATTTCTTAGGATTTCAGCTTCGCACCATATGAATTTCAGATTCTGACCCTTCGTATAAAATGTTTTATAGCGCAAATTCCACGATGACCTGTTTAGGATCCTGACAAAATACCTAACTTCCACAGATAATATATCCGAAAATATTGTGAACCAAGCTCTGAAATTTTTAGACAAACTTCATCAAGATTTCAGCTTCGCACCCTAAAAATTTCAGCTTCTGAAACTTCGTAGAAAACAAGTTATAGAGAAAATTCCACGATGACCTGTTTGGAGCAGCGAAACCCTAGAATCCAAAGCTCTGATACCAAATGTTGTGTAACCAGCTCCAAAAATAGAAGAAAAGAGATATCAACGCCTTAGAAATAAGCCACTTCGAGGGGGAAACCTCCAATACATTACATAAATGAACAATTCTTGGATGATACAATTTACAAACCTCCTTTCTATATATAGGAGTCCATGTGGCCATAATGTAATCCTAGTGGGCCACAATGTAATCCTAGCCGACCTAACAATAATAATTTAAGGGCACAATAATAACAAAATGGGGGTTACAAGGGTACAATAATAACAATAAAGGGGTTACACTAACAACAATAAGGTACTATACTAGTAATATAGGGACCTAACAGATTGGGAGAGACAGTTGACGAGAAGACTATTATATGAAAGATTCTTAGAACGTTACCAGGGAAATTCAACTCAAAGGTATCGATCTTAGAATATAGTACAAATTTGGACAAACTCATCAAATAGGAATTGCATGGAGTTCTCATAGCATATGAAATGAGATTTGATGAAGAAGAGGGTACTTTGCATCTAGAAACTGCGTTCGTTTCATCTAAGAAAACCAATAAGGACAAACAACCTTCAATTGAAAAGACATGCATTTGAAAGTTTGAATAAAAGGGAGATGATGAATAAGGTCTTTCAAATGAAGAATATGCTTACTTTATGAGAAAAATAAAAATTGGTAAGGGAAAATTCAAAGGTAAACTTCCATTGATATGTTTCGGTTGTGGCGAGGTTGGGCATTTTCCAGCAAAATGTTAGAACAGAAGTGATGGCAACTCAAAAGGAAAGAAAGGCTTTAAAAAATTCAACAAGCAAGAAAAAAAGAAAGGATCCAAAAGGAACTTTCTCTCTAAAGAAGATAGCTCATCATCCGATGAAGACAGTGCCAGCGAAGAAGAAGCCAATGAGAGAGTATTTTTTATGGCCAAGCACAATAAACAAGAGGTATCGAACAACGAAGAAGAAGGGTTGACCATAGAAGAATGTCTAAGGAGGCAATCAGGCTTATAAAAGAGCTCAAGGCTGAGAAGATCCATTCCAATACTCTTGAAGAACAAGTTCAAGGTCTCAAAATTGAAGTTGAAGAACAAAAATGTATTGAAGAGTCACTTCAAAATAAGTTGGAAGATAGCAACCAAGAAAGGGAAGCATTAGAAGCCGAAGTAGTTTCACTGTGTAAGGAAGTGAAGAAGGGAAAAAACGTCCAAAACTATGCCAATAGCTCAAGGGCATTGGAAGAACTCATCAACAATCAATGATCTTACAATGACAAAACTGGCCTCAGCTACAAAGAAAAAGATGCAAGACCTTCTACAACAAAATACAATGAACCTATGAGATCTGACATGCATGTATACTTCATTGGACAAGATTCGCAAGAACATCCTTGGAAGACGATTCCTGGATGAAGATTTCCATCCAGGTACCAACACATTTTTCATGGCTATTGTTATTCATGTGGAAAATTTGGTCATAAAGTTGTAGAATGTCACACGTACCCTAGGAACCAATACAATTCCATGAGATCCTTCAAATATGAACCTTCCAGGGCTCAACGAAACATCAATAGATTTGAACATTTAAGAAATAATATGGAATGTTACAAATGTCAGAACTTTGGACACATAGCCAAAGACCACAGACTTTAAAATCCTCCAGAAGAATCTTCGAAGCCACAGAAAGAACGAACATGGAAGAAGAAGAAGACTGATAATTGTGCTCTCGCTCTCAAGGCTCAAAACAACAAATATGTGTGGTATGTTGATAGTGGTTTCTCAACACATATGACTGGAGATAGAAGGAAATTTGTATCTCTGAAAGAGAAGAAGGATGGAACCATATCCTTTGGAAATGATGGATCTTAAAATGTTATAGGATCAGGTACCGTCACTCTCGGAAGCAAAGATGTTATAGCTAAGAATGTTCTATTGGTTGAAAACATGAATTACAATCTTCTTAGTGTTGGAAAAATGTGTGATCAAGGACACACAATGCTATTCAACTCCACAAAATGTGAAATCAGGAAAGACAGGTATGGTAAAATTGTGGATATAGCAAGTCGAGCTCCAACTGACATATATGATCTGGATGCAGCAACTAAATCATGTCTACTAGCTAAAGAATATGAAAGCTGGTTATGGCACAAATGAATAAGTCACATAAACTTTGAAAATCTTGTCAGGATAAGCAAAAAGGAAGTAGTAGGAGAAATACTGAAAATATCAAAACCTTCCAACACATTATGTGAGGCCTGTCGGCACGACAAGTAGACAAAAGTCCAATTTAAAACAAAAGAACACTTTGCATCACATCCATTGGAATTGATACATACTGATCTATGTGGTCAGTTGAGAACAAAAGGCTTAAATGGAGAATTATATTTCATGTTAATGATAGATGACTATACCAGGATGACAGTCGTCAGTTTCCTAAAGAAAAAATCTAAAACGTTTAAGTGATTTAAGATTTACGAGTTGGTTGAAAATGAAACTGTTTTGAAAATAAAGTGTCTAAGATCAGATAATGGCAGAGAATTCACTTATAAATTATTTCAGCAATACTATGACGAAAATGGAATAAAACGACAATTTTCAATGGCACGAACACCTCAACAAAATGGAGTTGCTGAAAGAAAGAACATAACCGTACAGGAAATGGGTAAAACAGTGTTTAAGGACTCAAAATTGGATGAAAAATTCTGGGTTCAAGCAATTGATACAACAACCTTCATTATCAACCGAAGTCTTCTCAGAAATAATTGCAACAAGACCCCATATGAGTTATGGAAAGGAAAACCAGCTAATGTAAAATATTTCAAAATCTTTGAAATCAAATGTTATATTAAAAGAGAAGATCAAAATTTGGGTAATTTTGAATCACGTGTTGATGAAGGTTTATTTGTTGGTTACTCACGCAAAATAAAGGCCTATAAATGTTATAATCTAAGACGAAAACAGATAGTGGAGAGCATAAATTTTACATTTGACGAAGATGGTGTTCTAACAAATAATGATGAGGATCTAGAATATTTGGAACTTGAGACAGAGGCTGAAAAAGACACAGAGAAAATTATAGAACAAGAAGCAACTATCAACCAGGAAGAAGTAAATAATGATCATCAAGATATACCAAAACAACAACAAGAAGCTCCTCCAAAGAGAAAAAAAGAATGGATTCAAAAGAACCATCCATCAAATCAAATCATTGGTGACATGAATGAAGGTCAACAACTTCGTTCATCACAACAAGCTCACATTGCTTTTCTAGCAACCTTTGAGCCTAGTAGTTTTGAGGAAGCCAGCCAGAATGAACATTGGGTAGCAGCTAAGAATGAGGAATTAGTTCCACGACCAAAAGATAAAAATGTCATTGGGACTAAATGGGTGTTCAAGGAACAAATTGAATGAAGATGGACAGGTTACCAGAAACAAAGCAAGATTGGTTTGCAAAGGTTATGCACAAGTGGAAGGAATTGATTTCGACAAAACATTTACACCAGTTTCCAAAATGGAAGCCATCTGAATGTTTCTCGCGTATCCATGTTCAATAAAAATCAAAGTCTACCAAATGGATGTTAAGTTAGCATTTTTGAATGGCGAATTAGAAGAAGAATTTTACATCGAACAACTTGAAGGTTTTCTACTATCAGAAAAAGAAGACTATGTTTGCAGGTTAAAGAAGGCTCTATATGGTCTCAAGCAGGCTCCAAGAGCATGGTATGCTCATCTTGATGGATATCTACGTCAACAAGGGTTCAAGAAAGGTACTGTTGATAGAAATATTTATGTACAAATAGATAAAGATAATTTAACAATCATTGAGGTATATGTGGATGATATAATATTTGGTAGCAATGAAGATCAACTAAGTAAGAACTTTTCTACAAATATGCAAAGTGAGTACAAGATGTCTTTACTTGGTGAGATGACATACTTCTTAGGGCTTCAAATATCTCAGCAAAAGAAAGGAATATTTATATCTCAAGCCAAGTACATCAAGAAAATGCTTAAAAAATTCAAAATGGCAGATTGCAAAACCATCCTTACTCTGATGGTAATAGGTTGCAAATTGAGCATAGACGACTCATCTAAGGATGTGGATCAGAGGTTGTACAGATCTATGATTGGTAGTCTTCTATATGTAATAGCCTCCCGACCAGATGTTATGCAAGCAGTTGGACAAGTAGCAAGATGAAGATTCCTTACAAGATCAAAAGAATCACATATTATTGTCGTCAAAATAATTCTTCGATATCTAAAGGGCACATAAGAATATGGCTTGTGGTATCCCAAGGGTAACAATCTCATTATTCAAGCCTTTACAGATGCAGATTGGGCAGCAAGCGTTGATGATCGTAAGAGTACTAGTTGAGAAACATTCTATCTAGGTGGTTCCTGGATCACGGTTAAAGAAACCTGACACCCTCAAGTATCTATGGGAAGTAAAATACATTGCATCGGGAGCAGCATGTTGTACTCGTGGCCTTTGATGAAACAAAATTACAAGATCTCAAGTACACCAAGTTGAGCCTATTCCCATATTCAGGATAATACCTCAAGCAAGGCCCAACATCTCAAGAATCTTACACCAAAGTAATAAAAAACAAACACATTCAGAACAAATATCATTTGTTAGAATAAGTCACGTGCACACATCAACCATATGCTGGAATAAAAGAACAAATCGTCGATATCTTCACTAAACTCTTACCTCGTGGAATAATATCTGCAATGAAGCTTGCAGACTCCCCAAGTTCTCATTAGATTTTCTTCATTATATAAAGAGGGAGTGGGAAGTGTGCATGTCTCATATGATGGTTGTGTGTTAGGGGGAGTTACCCTTTGTCATTGGTGGTTTACAGACAACACAGAGAAGAGGTCATGATCGGGAGTGGAATGGTGTACAGGTTCGTAGTATGGTTGTGTGTTAGGGGGAGTTACCCTTTGTCATTGATGTCAAAGGGGGAGATAATGTTGTAGGAAGAGGTGTCATGATCATAGGGGGAGTACTTCTGTTTCCATCAATGCGAAAGGGGGAGATTTTTGATCAACGGTTGTCATTGATGTCAACCTAAGAAGCACCAGGGGCTACCCTAATATTTCATGGGAATTTTGACCTACCAAACTACTATATTCTATGTCTAGAATGAATTTAATCATTTCTACTTATTGAGATGTTTCTTTTGATATGTGGCACGCCACATAATTCTTCACGGTTTGAGAGATATTCATGTTTGAAGTTTGTAACCTTGGTTAGTGGGCTAAAACCCCATGGGGTTGTGGCATGGGTCATTGAAAAGTCAATAATTTATCATTTTTAAGCTCCTAAAATCCCTCCCACGTTCACTTGTTGAAGCCCCTCTCAACCTAAGCATTTATATAAATTGTGATCCTCATATCCTCCTTATGTAGGGATTTCACTACCTGAAACAGGTCATCGTGGAATTTGTGCTCTAACTTTGGCTATACGAAGGTTCAGAAGCTGAAATTTTTATAAGGTGAAGCTGAAATCCTGAGGATTCTCCTGTAAAATTTTTAGATTAGGGTGCACAATATTTTCAGAGATATGCTCTGTGGAAGTGAGTGTTTTTGCAGGATCCTGAACTTCATCTCAAAGAAGTGACCTTGGGAAAATCGTCATAACTCTCTCTGAGTATCAGATTGGAATATGTAAAAAGTGAAAGATATTTCACAGACTGTAGTTTTTTTTTGTATCAATTTAAGAGCCGAATGAAGGCACAGTGACACGTGGCACGCCATACAAGTTCGCTCTATTGAAATAGTCCATAATTAGGTCATTGTGAGAGATTGGGCATAACTCTCCCTTGAAGAATCCAAATTGGATCAGACCCGTGGCATTGGAAAGAAGACTTGAAGTACTACTACAAAACCAAAAATCACATATTGGGGAGCAGAAATAACATAGACACACCAGATTCAATATCGAGATCTTAGAAGGCAAGAAAAAGTTAGATCATGTGTTGTCAAGGGCTACAAAGGACCAGAATTTCTAGGGTAGCAAAGAAAAGCAAGGTGCAGCAGAGGGTAGCATGAAAAGAGCAACAATAAAGGTGTAGAACAATAGCAAGAAGTTCATCACATGAAGTCTTCAAGTGGGCAGCACTGCATACAATCATTGTAAAGGTATCATTGTACTAAGTCATTGTAAATGCATCATTGTAAAAAATTGTACAAGTGTTTATCTGCCAAGAGTTGAAGAGGCGGTGTTGGGAGCTCTAGGATCATCATTAGGTGGTTGTGTCATAGTTGGGGTTATGGTCTAGTGTGTCTTCTTCTTCTACATCATTCTATATCATTGTAAAGTGGACCATTTTCCCTGGTACAGGAGTCCATTCTTGTTTTATTCTTCTATAGGGTGGCAGGGTGGTGCTAGGGTGAGTTGTATCTCATTGGGTGTTGGAGCATCTGTTTAGTTGACTACTGAAGAATCTCAGGCATTGGAGCGTCCATCTAGTGGGAGCTGGAGAAGAATTCTTTTCTAGATTCTAGGAAGTTGGAGATTTATTTTCAATTGGATTTGAATATTAAAGAATTATTAGAAAATCGTTCAGGTGGTTTTTGTCCCGGAGAGGGTTTACACCTTAAAAACTATGTGCATTTGTGTTCCTTTTGTTTACTGCTATCATTGTACAAACACTGATAATAATTGAAGATTAACTAATGCTCTAATTGAAAGGAATACCGATTCACGCCCCCTCTCAATATTTCCAACAATTTCAACACTAATACATTAAAGTTGATGCCTCATTAAAATTGTTTATCAACAGTTACTCACTTCAGTTGTTGATTATTAACTAAAACTGTTCATTATTACTTTTTTATCTTGTTTTCCATGTTATTAGTCCTTGCCTCTGATGGGGCCTATAGAAATCACCTCATGTTCAAAGTCCCTTGACTCTCGATTAGTTTTTTTGAGTTTTTGTGGCTTTTTAGTAAATTTAACCAAAGTTGTCAGAAAATGATAAATATTTTCATTTTTCTGTAAATTCCAATATATTTTTCTAATTTTTGAAAATATTATTTCTAGTTCTCAATTGGTTGAGTGAGCTTTGACGTGACATAATTCCCCTAGTGGAGGGCTATTTAATTTTGCTATTTTTTAGTGCCTAACAAATCATTTTGAAATGAAAATTAGACTCATTTTGTGAATGACCATTCTTTCGGTGATTTCTCTGACACAGAAATAGGACCAATGCTCTAAGAAGGTTCTTTACATGAGCAAGGGGTTGGTTTGGGGAGGGGAGGGGTTTTGTTAGTGATTTCTCTGACAATGACACTGACATTGAAACTAACACAAGAAATCCTAGTGCGTTTACCTCTTATTTAATTTTAAAATTTTACAGATTCAACTGTGTAGAGAATAGGTGTATGGAGTTGTGAATGTGTGTGGAACAAAGGATATATAGAAGAATGGATATGTGAGGGAGAACGGGGGAGTGTGGGGTCCCTATTTTAACCTTAGTCAAATTATCGAACCACAAACTAAAGTATATTAAAATGTAAGTCTTTTTGGCATTTATTCAGTGAATCGATGCACACATCATGAGTTCCATACATCTATTATTTCGAATAGATAATGTTTTGTTACTAGCTAATGTTTTATTTTGACTATATTTGAGTTCAATGTTTACATGTTTATTTTTATGTTTCTTTCACACCAGTTATCTTATTCTTTTAATTTTTTTTATCAAAGTAGAAACAAGGAGTCTTGATATTCACAATTCCAAAATTCTAAATGATTTTGTGATCTCACATTTGTGAATTAAATACTTATTATCCAAAATTAAATGAAGTGTGTTTTTAATATGTGTGAGGAAGAAGTGTTGTGCGGGAGAATGGGTTTTCAGAGAAAGGAACATAAACTTTCTTGTGCCGTGTTTTGTACCTCCACATACATTCTCATACAGATTCCCTCTCGCACTTTAATTAATTTTTTGTTTGGGCTTATTAAATTTTGGGGAATGAAAATTTTAGTTTACGTGTATATCGCGTGAAAAATAAGGGCGAACGATTAACTATCCCCACTACTATGTCAACTTGGGCTCGTTTTATTTGATCTCCCTGAATACTAATTGCATTTGTGATTTCACAATTTTCAATTAAATACTTATGATGCAATATTAAATAAAATGTATTTTTAATGCATATGAGGAAGAAGTGTTGTGCGGGAGAATGAGCGTGTAGAGAAAGGAACATAAAATTCCATCCACAATGTTACACATTTCCACATACATTTCCCCTTCGCACACCTTTCTCCCACACAACACTACATATTAATCAATTAATTAATGTTTTTTGTTTATTAAATTTTTGGGCATGAAAAGTTTTGTTTTCATGTATATTGAGTGTGAAATAAGAGTGGGTAATTAATTTTCCCCAATACTATGTTGATGTGGGCCCATTTATTTGATATTGGGATGAAAAATAGATATAACAAAACTACTTTGTGGATGATTCAATGCGTGGTTTTCAAAACTAATTTTGACAACTTTGATCATTTCACCATAATCAATAATTGGTATCGAGTCTAGGATCTCTCTTATAACCTCAATCAACTAATCATGTTGCAGACTAGCATATATTAAAATATAAATATTTTTGGAACTTATTTGATAAATCGTTGTGTAATCAAAACATCATTCAAGTGCTTAACAAAATTTACTCTGATAGCTTGTTTCCTTACTAGCTAATGTTTTGCTTTGACTAGATTTGTGTTCAATATTTACATGCTTATTTTGATTTCTTTTGCACCAATCCTCACATTCATTTAAAATTTTTATCCAAGTTGAATCAACAAATATTTGTATTCACGATCCTCGAATATTAAGTGCATTTATGATCTCACATTTGGGAATTAAATACTTATTATCGAATATTAAATGAAGTATCTTTTTAATGTGTGTGAGGAAGAAGTGTTATGCGGGAGAACGTTTGTGCAGAGTAAGGAAAAACAAAATTATTCCACACTGTTCCATACCTCAGCATACATTCCCCCTTTGCACTTTTCTTCCACACACCTCCCTTCCGCACAACATTACATATTAATCAATTAATTAGCAATTTTGGCTTATTAAAGTTTGGGTCATGAAAAATTTTGTTTATGTATATATCGGTTGTGAAATAATGGTGAGAAATTAACTGTGTCTCATACTATGTTGATGTGGGCTCATTTATTTCTTGAATACTAAGTGCATTTATGATTTAAATTTTGTAAATTAAATACTTATTATCGAATATTAAAAGAAGTGTCTTTTAAGGCATATGAGGAAGAAGTGTTCTATGCGAGAACATGTGTGTTGATTAAAGAACACAAGTTTTATTCTGCAATGTTATTTGCATCCACATACATTCACCTTCTGCACACCTCTTTGACACACTTCCCTCCCATACAACAATACATATTAATTAACTAATTATAATTTTTGGCCTATTAAAGTTTTATGCATGAAAAGTTTGGTTTGCATATATTGGGTGCAAAATAACGGTGGACGATTAACTGTCCCCACTGCTATGTCAACATGGGATCATTTTATTTGATATCGGGATGCAATATTGGGGTGGGCCAAACCATGTGCATTTTAATATTTTTTATTTCATTATAAATATAGTCTCATTTAATTGCATGTGTTGATTTGAATATTTATGGTATTTTATCATCTTATTTAGTTTGGAAATACAATGATGTGTGGATACATGTTGAATACATGTTGAAAAAACTTACATTTATCATTAGCAACACAAATTTTGATTGTTTGGTAAGCTACTACTATGTACAAGGATATCTAGAAGAAGGGAATGTGCAGGAGACTATTTATTCCACCATTTCGACACCCCGAACACTTTCCCCCTTCACACTCTTCCATCTCACACAAAACTTCTAAAAATTAGTTCTCATGTTATTTTACATAGATATTGTGATCAGTATATATGAGTAGTTATAATAGGATAGAGAGAAGCTAATGGAATTTTTAAAAGTAACGTGTCCTTAGTTGCATTTTCTAGGTGTTTATCATGCACTTTTATGCATTGCCAATATTTTTCTCATATTCTATCCAAGCCATTAACGTGGCCATCCTCTATATTATAGTTTCATACATATAGCTCAATGATAAAGTTTCATTTGATAAGAATTTTTGGTGGTAATCTCATTGTTTTATCATATTGTACATTACCTATTTCCTTACTCTCATATTTTTCAATTGCATCAAGAACAATTAGTTATTCCTTTATATGTAATGCATTTGAGGAAGAAGTGTTGTGCAAGAGAAAGGGTGTGAGGAGCAAGGAACAAAAAATTTCTTCAAGCAATGTTTTGTACCTCCACATACATTCCTCCCTCCCGCACAACACTACATATTAATCAATTAATTAGTAGTTTTGGGGCATGAAAAGTTTGGTTTACGTCTATATTGAGTGTGAAATAAGAGTGAGCAATTAATTTTCCCTACTACTATGTACACGTGGTTTCATTTATTTGACAAGTAGAATCGAAAAATCTTGGTATCCACACTTCCCAAATACTGAGTGCATTTGTGATTTCACATTTTTTAATTAAATGGTTATTATCCAATATTAGATGTGTCTTTTTAATATGTATGAGGAAGTAATGTTGTGCGAGAGAATGAATGTGTGGATAAAGGAACTTTCTTCCATAATTTTCTTCACCTCCACATACATTCACCACCTACACAGCTCTTCCAAACACCCCCCTCCCACAAAACAATACATATTAATTAATTAATTAGAAATTTTGGCCTATTAAAGTTTTGGGCACGAAAATTTTGGTTTTCATGTATATTGGGTGCAGAATAAGGGTGAGTCATTAATTATCCTCACTACTATGTTGAAGTGGGATAATTTTATTTGACATAATGATGCACTAGTGGTGTGGTCCAAACCATGTACATTTCAATATTTGCTATTTTATTATAAATGTAGTCTTGTTTAACTGTTTATATCGATTTAAATATTTATGGAATTCTATCAATTTATTTAGCTGTGGAAATACAATAATAATTAATGTGATGTGTCGTTTCATCGAATAAATGTTGAAACGACTTAAATTTATCATTAGAAATGTTTATTTCAATTTTATAGTAAGCTACTTCTCGCCATAAGGATATGTAGAAGAGGGACAAGTGTGAGAAACACTTTATTCCCCCATTTACACATTGCACACACATTACCTCTCTGTACACTTCTCCCGTAGACTTCCATCTTGCACAAGACTTCTAAATGTTATTTTTCACGTTATTTTACACAAATATTGTGATTGATGTATATGAGTAGTTAGAATAACATAGGGAGAATCTAACAAAATTTTAAAAGTAACGTGTCTGTAGCTATATTATCCAGGTGTTTATCATGCACTTTTTGGCATGTATGCTTCCAAAAGATATTCGATTAGTTCTTGAGGGGGATTGTTACAAATGGTTTTCTCCAAATTAATTTGCTAGTTTGTTGTTTTTCAAGCTATTAGAGTGAGTCATAAGCATTGCTTTCCTAATTTCGATGCACTTTGGTTGTTAGTGTAAGGAATATGAAAAGAAGTTTTTCTTGAAAATAGGGGGGGAAGGAATTCCACGATATATTTATCAAGTATGTCATGGTTCCTTTTTTCTGTATGCAATTTCTTAAAGTGTTTACACATTATACGTAGAAGTAAACGAGGTTGACGAAATCCACAACTTAATTTATTATAATTAACTTCCAAATCTGGCTTCCAATTATGTAAATACCAAAAGAAAAATTGTACGTGTACAAAATGGATGGAAATACCTTGTGAATTAATTGAAAAGTTGTATTGAGTATGTAGGTTTATAAGGAATATGAGTAATTGATAATTCGTTTACCCTGTAATAAGATCGATTCAAGTAACTTTAACCAGATTCGAATGAAATAACAAAAGAATTTATCCACTCTTTTCAACTAAAGTTGCATCATCTATTTGAATATATATGCATATGCTATTAATGTATACATTCTTTGTTATCATATGGATTTATCGTCTATAGCTATATCTTGTTTTCCATTTTCTTGATTGTTGCTTATTCCAAATTTATTGTCTCATAGATATTGGAGTTGCATAAACGATTTGTAATATGGATAAGCTAGTGAATTTAGAAATCATTAAATTCTTTGAGATTGAGTACTAACTAAATAATAGAGTAATCCATAGTCACATGAGAAAAAATCTATAATTTTTAGTCTCTAAAGAGTAGTTGTGTTGTGCTTATCATGGAATGATAAGTCATAGTGAGTTTAAAACATATTTGAAGCATGATTGCTAAGGCATAAATGGTAGATCTGTTTTCTATAAAATGGGAACGTACATATGAAATTCTAAACCAACATAATCTATTTCATTTAAACAATTTTTCATATATTATATGAAATTTCCTATTTGATGCTATGCAAATTCTATTGTATTTTATAGACACGTCAATAGAATTATGAGAAGGAAGGATATAACATTTCATAATTTGTTTAGAGTGAGAAAATGTTGCAAAAGTATTATATTATCAATATTAATTGAACATTGATGCATTGATAGAGATGCATGGTATAAATATCCCAAATGATTATTTGGAAAATATGACAAAATCAACTTCAACTTTTATAATTCTCAAAGAATGAGGACTATGGGGTTATATATTGTATATAGATTGGTTATGAAATTGGATAAAAATCCCAATAAGAATTTGGTAAAATACAAGAAAAAAAATATATTTTCATTTTAATTCAAATTTATGCGAAGAAAGTTACAACATATTGTTCCATGACAAAAATCCAATTTCTAGCCATTTTGAGCCACTTTTGTGAAAGAAAAGAAATTTAATATTAATTAATCATGAACATATGATGAATATAGAAAAACATGAAGAAACATAACATAAATGGATTCAAATTGAATAAATACTAGGGAGGCATAGGTTTGAGAGAATGTACGAGTTCATGAATATTTACGATGAAATTTGTTTTGAAATAATATGCCATTTGACACATAATGAATATGATGTGCCTTGTTTACGACACATAATTGGAAAAACATTTTGCAACGAAATTATGTGTAATGATTTGTTTGCATAAAAGTGAATAGAAAAATACATGAACGGAAATGCAATCATGCAATTCCCTGGAATAGTAGATTGGCATCGATACATTATACAATTGGCAGTGCCATATGAAAAAGGGAATATAGATTGTGAACTTTTTGTTTATGATTGGATGTGTTATATCTTGAATATAACTATATACATATGGTATGCTGATATGTTTATCATTGTGGTTGAATTTTTCTCATTAAAGGAAGATGCAACAATATTGCATGTTATCCAATTTTGAATGAATATAAATCATTTTATTGTATTGTGAACCTTTGAAGGGAACACTACAAAAGAAAAACATTTTACATGGTATTGAATCAATTAACGAAGAGAAATATATAGAAAAGTCCTATAAAAAACATAATGGGGATAATGTGAATGGATTTAAAAAAATGAACATAGATGAAGATATCATGGAAATTAATACAAATCTTATCAATGAAAACAAGAGATCAAGGTTATCATTGCATCAACTCAAAAAACATATAAGAAAAAAGGATGTTGTTGAAACAAGTCTAGTTAAAAAACCATCGAAGCGATTGAATTTTTGTATGAATATAAATCATTTGTATTTTTAACCTTTGAAAGAAATAGACAGAGATACAAACATTTTTCATGACATTGAAGAAGTTAATGAAGAGAAATATATAGAAGAACCTTGTAAAAGAACATAATGGGCATAATGCGAATGGCTTTAGAAACATAAACATAGATGAAGATACCATGGAACTTAATACAAAGCTTATAAATGGAAGAAAAATATTGCACTTATCATTGCATCAACTCAAAAAACATATAAGAAACAAGGATGTTGTCAAAACAGGTCTAGTTAAAAAACCATCGAAGTGATCAAATTTTGGTATGAAAATAAATCATTTTCATTTTAAACCTTTGAAATAAATAGACAAAGAGAAAAACATTTTTTCGTGATATTGAAGTCGTTAATGAAGAGAAATATATAGAACAACCTTATAAAAAAACATAATGGGCATAATGCAAATGGCTCTAGAAACATGAACATAGATGAATATACCATGGAGCTTAATACATAGCTTATCAATGGAAACAAGAGATCACACTTATCATTGCATCAACCCAAAAAAATATAAGAGACAAGGACGTTGTCAAAATAGCTCTAATTAAAAAAGAGTCAAAGCGATCAAAACGAAGACATCGAATGCAATGTCTTCAAATAAACATAAGGAATCTTTTAAAATGTTCGATTATACATTTGAAATTGTATATGAACAACGATATTTAAAAAATTTTTACAAGATGTACCTCTTTATGATTGTGCGATATGCAATCAAACTTGGTTAAAAAAAGATGTCATAGAAAGACAATTAACCAATGTTTCCAAAAATAGGTGTGTATGTAAAAAATGTTAAAAATCATTAGACAATGAAAATAATATCAAATTTGCAGTTCTAGCGTGGATTGGGCTAAATAAAAAATATCCATAGTGAAAGAACTGTATGAATTGTAAGAAAGACTATTATAACTAAGATTACCAATTTTGCAAATACAAAAACTTGGGTAGCGTTTTAGAAAATCAGAATTGGCATTGACTGGTAAAATAATCAATACACCTACTAACAAATATCAAATTCAAATTCCACTTCCTTGTGACATAAATGAATCTAGTACATTGACTGTGGAAATTAAAATATGTTTGGACTTTTAAAAACAATTTTCTATTAGGCGAATACATTTTCATAAAGTAATGAAGGCATTGAAACGGTTGCATAAAAATATACTTTATAAACTAGAGCATGTCAAAATAAACAAAGAATGGAAACACATCTTTGATCAGAACAAGTATGCATATGTGTCTGAGATAGATGCATAAAGCAATGATGACAATGATGACTATGATGAAGAACCAGTCACAAAAACACTATTACATTGATTTAACAATTTGTATAGTATTTATGATCTTCATAACAATCAAATAAACATTACTCTCGGTGAAGGATGAAAGATATAAGCCTTTGGGCATATTTAGAGATAGATATTAAGACGAGATGATTTCCCTGACAGTGGTTTACGAGAAAAAATAATTAGACAATGTTACAAAAACTTTACATACCACGATATTTCTCAATGGGAAGTTTTGAATCAAGATCATGATCGTGTGTATCATATAACGAATTCGTTTTACAAAGAAATGTGAATTATCCTTAATCAATTATTTAATTTTATTTGGATTTGAATAAGAAAAGGACAGGTAAAAGAAAAAAATAACAAATAAAGATGTTAAACAAAAGAAATATTAAAATGCATTCTGAAATCGAACTTTGGGTTTATGGAATTTAAACAAATATGGACATCACCAGACTATTTTTTGCATTTGCACAAGAATTTATATGTAATGATTGGACAATTGGGTGCACTGACTTTGTTTTTTTTTTTTTTAGCAGTGCCAGGCATCTATGGGAGCCTTTAGTAAAGGACTTACAAAAAATAAAGCAAAAGAAAAAATAGTCAATAGAAAACAAAGTAGAGGAAGATGATATTAATACGTTGATTATAAATGACCCCATTACTTACATGTGATATTATAGAAGTAGAATGAATGCTCTACACTATTTAATTTTAAATGGATCCAAGTATTTTGGTGATTCATTGACTATTTCTTTGTAATAAAATTCCAAAATCGAGGAAGCCAACATGAACATGGATTTCTATTGATACGAAATTCTTCTATCCATGGAACAAGTACAAACATCGAAATTGAAATTTTTTTTGACATGTACTTGTGTTGTGATACAAAATATGAAAAATATATAACATCATTGTCATACAAAATCTTGTAGGAAAAAATGCATTTCACGTTCAATTTTCCAATTCCACCAATGAGAAAAACACAAATAGTTGAGCCTATGGAATTCAAAAATGCAATTACAAAAGTGAATGCAAGGACGATATTTGATGCACTACAAAATTTGGAACATGATGAGACATATAGATTTTATATTTTTCTTGAGAAATTAGGTATACGAAAACATGGCTACATCCATGCAATCCAATGTTCTTTGAAACGAAGAAGAATTCTATTGAAAACATATCCAACAAACATATGGACTAATAGCTTTGCTCGACATCTTCTATTAATCTGGAGTGAAAATACTGATTCTCAATTTGAACTAGGTTAATATGCCACAACTACTTATTGTAGTTCATACATGAAAAATCTAGATAAAACAATGATGTCGATGCTTAAATGTATATGAAATGATCGTCAAAAAACTGATGGTGATGTCATAGAAACAAATGCAAGACTTGGAAAATATTTACTGAAATTGCAACAAATGTCTGCACAACAAGCTGTGTATATAATATTGTCATTTCCACTTAATACTAGTTCAAGAAAATGTATGTTTATTACTACTTCAACAATAGATGATAGAGCATTTGTACTATGAAGACCAAATTATCTAGAATGTGAACCACATTATTTAGAAAACATAACATATTTATCAATTATCGATTACTATGTATAACGACTAGAAAACATTGAACCTGTATTCTTAGCGTAATTTGAATCATGCTATACACTACAAGGAAATAAGCGAGGAGGCACTGAGAAACCATACATTACAAGATAGGTAAAATAAAGTAAACACATATAATATTATAGAGAGAAATTGACGTTGTATATCCCATATCATATTGATGAATTTTTTTTTAAAGAACAACATTCAACTTGGAAAAATGCATATTTATTATTTAAATAAATACTAAAATGAAATAAAAAAAAGTTCATGAACAAAAATATAACATCATGGATCGAGATTGACAGCATAGCAATTGAACTTGAAAACAAAGAGAGAGAATTGTTTGAAGGAGATATACCTACATATCAAGATGAAAGATGTTATGAAGAATAGAATATTGAATCTTATTTTGAATATTTGCAAAAGGTTAGAAATGAAAAATCAATAGTTGAGAAACCTTACCAAATCATAAAACAACCGCATATATTCGAAGAAACAAAATTCTATCAAGTCACGAGAATGTTGAAAATAGAGAAAATAAAAGAAATATTGATAGCAAAAAAAATCCAAATCGACCAATATACATAAATTTGTAATAGATGATGTAGGCACTGGAAAAAAAATTACTACAATAACATTATTCCATTCTTTAATTCGAATATACAACAACATATTGGAATATGAGCTAGCTCAAGTAAAAGGAACTGTGGCATGTATAGGGAAGTGGGAATTCATTGTAGGTGGTATAATGTTGCATTATGAATTCATTTTTTGATTTAATAAATCAGGATATCTTTAACTTAAAATTGAAAAATTAGACACTAAAACAAAACATTGCAAACAACTTCGTGTGATGCTTATTGATGAAGCATCTTTGATTGATGCAACATTATTATACCATGTTGAAAAATGTTTACGGGAAATAAAGCATAGTCCATTAGCTTATTTTGGAAATAATGATATAATATTTTCAGATGACTTATTTCAAGCACAACCCATCAATGATTCTCTAATTTTTTAGCATCTAATCTTAGCAAAGGAAAAAAAAACATCCAATTTTTGGAAGGAAAAAGTAAAATGCTATGAATTACATATCAAAATGTGTCAAAAAGACAAAAAATCCATTGAAATCCTTAAAAATGCAAGTGAACCAACAATTTGATGAAGAAAATATAAAAAATAAATGATAGAGACCTGCTCGACCCATTATTTCCATATATATTTTATAGGAACAAGGATGTACAAAAGCACGAAAAAATGTTGTTACATGTAAAAGAATAACTAATATTTATTGTTGTGATTGACAAAGATGAGAACAAGGAAATAGGATATGTACCATATGAGAAAAAATGAGATTACCACAAAAAATTCTTATCAAATGAAAATTTATCCTTGAGTTATATGCGGGAAATTATAATAGAGAGGATGACTTTGTTAATGGCATGGAGGGAATATGAAAAAATACACAAAAAAAAGGAAAAATGTTGACGTAAGATGGATATATTTTGTAAATCTAGACATTAGTAAATTACAAAGAAACAAGTATCATGAACTATATGACAAAGACATCTCACCAAATTAGACTCCAATACTACATATTTCAAAACCATTGGCATGTCATAGCAAGAGCTCTACAACTATAGTACGAAAACATTTTCTCATACAATTAGCTCGTGCTAGAACAATGCATCGATCACAAGGCTTAACATTAGATGGGCTTGCATTTGATATGAGTGGTGTATTGACTCATGGACGAGTGTACATAGCATTGTCATGTGTTAGAACCATGGAATAATTGTATATTCTTGAGAAACTAACACAAATAAACTTTTGTGACTAAGAAAATATTAGAAGAAACAAAACACTTAAGAACTCATGCACCGTGGAAATCATAATACATACAAAAGCCAATAGAAAATGAAATTACTTTAATGATTACAAGTTTGAATATAAAAATTCTATAAGCTCATGTCAATAACGTTGTACACGATGAACATCTAATGACTGCTATGATTATTTGTATCCAAGAAACACATGTAAAATTTCAGCTATTAACTAATGAATTTTGCAAATTCAATTTCAACATATCAAACTGTCTTCATGGAGTACTTACTTGTATAGAAGTAAAAATAGAGATGATATCAACCAAGAACATTTGCAATAATAGAATCAAACTTGTTTTTTCAGAAATCTACTTTCAATACCGAATATGCATAATAAATGTATGTGTTGTGCCACATGAGTCTGTTTCAATAGTTATTGAAGTAATTGCAATAGCAAAGGAACAATTCATTCATAGTGATTATATTTTTATAGTTACTAGATATTTCAATATTGAAATCAATTTAGATAGCAAACAAATTAGACAATTATTAGAGTACATGCACTAATAATGATTACAAGAAGTAACAACAAAGTTTATTCCTAAGAATAAAATGATTATTGATCACATTTGTACAAATACAAATTTTCCTGTGTCATTTCCATATTTCACATTCATACTCGAGTGATCATAATGCAATTCATGATTTTCTACACTTGATGTGATTCTAATGGTGCATAAGCTATGCATTTTGTTTTGAAGTCATAAAATTCACTGACTATTATTAATGTTGTACAAGTAGTCTTTGTAAAACTTACTTGTTTCATAGAGGATGGAATGGAACATAAATTTGTTCCTTCTAAGCTAGAGTCTGGAATAGAGAAGTAATTAATTTAATTGTGACCATGCAATGAGGAGTGTAGGTTGTAGAAAAAATGAGAATTAATAAGCTAATAAGTTTATTTATTGTGAGTACTTATGAGGTGTGAGTATTCTTGAATATTCAAAGAATTTTTATTTTTTTCCTTTTGAACATTTAATGATTCGGGTTTGTTGATAGTGTTATCACAAATTAAGCTAATTCATGGTTGTAGTCTATTGAGTGTAAGGCCCCTTCCTTGTTACATTAGTGGAAAATGTAGAAGTGCTCTACGAGAGACATGCCGCATCGCTTTACGGACACTCCTAGGCACAGGAGCCAAATCCATGATGGAAAATTAAATGTCAGTAGACCGATGACATGCCAATTTTTTTGACGAATGCACTATATTTCCGATGTTGGCATTCGACGTAATAAAGGCCAGTAGTAGACTTGTAAGATCGACGCCAAGTAATTTTTTTTGACTTTACTAGCAGTCGCAATAACGACAAGTAAGTACCGTCACAATATCAATGTCAGACGTTATTTTTTAGATGGATGTGCTATGGTTGACGTTAGTAGTTGTCGTAGCTTCTGATGTAAGAGCAATGAGTAGAAAATACCAAATGTCATAAGGCCGACATGTAGTATTTAAAAAAAATATTACAATCAAATAAACACAAAGACTCTGACCTATATTGGCATTCTTTCAAAATGTATTATTTTACAAAAACATCTAAAATGTGTGAGATATGTTAACATCTAAAATGTTTGAGATATGTTATTATTTTTTTGTTGCATGACACTCATTCTCTCATTATTTCATTTTGATATAAAAAATATCTGATGTTGATGATGCAAATATTAGCTATATTTATGAATATGCATCTGATTTCATAGATAAGAGGTCAAAATAAATTGGGGAAAGGTTCTTCTGCACTAATTTAAAGGAAAAATATGTAGCACAAAAAATGTTCTCGAATATTTGATGCTACAAAAATATGCTTATTGTGGGTTTTAGATATTTATGTTACTTTTATTTATGCATTTTTTTCCATGTTTTTGTTGAATAATTCCATTGTATTCCATCATAGATTTCTTTATGTGAGGTATTATTTGTAGAAATGAGACACTTCTTGAAGCATGGACTAGACTTAAAGGAGTTCACTATTGTGCACAACCAAATGATGGTTTTATGAGAAGTATTATAGAAATGGATAAGGGATTGTACTGAAAACCTTTCATTGATTGGAAACGAAGGAAGACTATCATGAGGAGTTGAGAAATTTGTGGCAAGATTGTAGGTGTTAGTAGCAGTTTGCTAAAACTTCATTTTCAAAAGTCACACCAACGGTTGTCATTGGGAAGTGTGGATAACATAGAAGGAAAATAATTACAACAAATTATTGATTCTGTTATAATTGGATACTAAGAGGAAATTTTCCAAGTAATTAGTCTAAGGGAAGCTTTGGATTTATGTTATCTTTGACTAGGAAATGCTCTAGTGTACATGGACATTCGTTGGAGTTATTGTTACAATCTAGCCACTTGTTACTATTTACAACCTAAAATCATAGCTAATATGTATTATATGTTCCTCATTCTAATGGTATATATTATGGATTCTCTAACATTCCTTAATATTCTAGTAGGTTGAATGCATGAAGATGGGTTACACTTTTGGGCCATATGTTAGACCTCAAAATTCATATAAGAATTGTGAATTGTGATTTGGAGTAAAAAGAAAATATGTGGATAACTATGTTGTTTTGCTAATGATATTTTTTGCGAACAAATTTAGTGTCGTATAATCTCTCAGTTTTTCATTAAATGCAATATTTGTCCTTGCAAGTTTTCACACATCTTAAGAGATATGCGTGTGTTCTCATAATATAACTTAATATAAAATTTGTAATATATATATATATATATATATATATATATATATATATATATATATATATATATATGATCTACACAGAGAGAATCAAGTTTTCCATATTAAAAAAATATTTTTTATGCAAAATTATATATTTTTTTATTGTTTGAAGTTGGTGAAGTAATAATTCAATTCCATTTTGGATACACGTGTTTGCGTATGATTATTTTCAATTGTTTAAATCAATTGAAAAACCATGAGTATCCTTTTGAAAAGGGCTCATAAACGAAGATAGTGGTATTTTAAAAAAAAATTCATTGTGTATATTTTATGTTATTGATTTTTTATTCAGCACCTTTGAAATTGTCCAAAAAATTTCAAGCATTATGTTTAAAAGAAATTATATGAAAAATATCATATGAATTCAAAAGTATCAAAATCATATGCCATTGGATAGAGGATTCTTTCAAGAATACAACATAATCAACTCCACCACTTAAGGATAAATTCTGCCCTAAATTTGCTAGGGTACGAAATCGGGTTGCAGAGAAATCTGCAGAAGGGGTGCCAAAACTATGATTTTTAGGACCTCAGGAGCTTGATCGAGCACTTAAAACACTCGATCTAGCGCTTTATTTCAAAATTAAAATAACTCAATTGAGTGTTAAAGAAACCCTCAATCTAGCTGTGAAGGAGGCTAACAAGCGGGTCGATAGAGCCATTAAAAAACTAACTGCCACCAACCACAAACCAACTTTATATTAATTGAATTGATGTTAAATGATACAGATTGACAACTCGATTGAGTTTCTACTGTAAACCCCAAAAAATAAAAAATAACAACAAATATTCATTCATAGAGAAATATCAAAGCGTGAAAATTACATAAGAATTCACAACAAACATGGGAGATAGAGTTTCGGATCTCGAAAAGGAAAGAAGTTGCCATGTTGAAAATGCAACAAGAATTTCCTAATTTCTGATTTGAGATTTCTGGGATTGTTGGTTTGTGATAGATATTTCGAATTGATCCCATTCATGTTGATTTAGATCAACACTTCAAACCATCATATGAGGTTAATCATCAGGATATAGAGATATATCCTAATGATTAAACTCTATTGATGATTCTAAACTTTGATCTAAATCAACATGAATGGGATCAATATGGAAGATTTGTCACAAATACCTAATTTAATTTTCCCTTGGATTAGATTAGGAGAAAATAGAAATTCAACATCAACAAACAACTTCAATGAGTAAAATGAGTTGTTATCACTTGGTTAGCTTAGTTAATTCGTGTTGGGGGATGAACTTGAGTTGTGTACATTGATTCCTAAATTTTAGGAGCCTAGGTTGAGTTAATTTTAGCTATAACAATTTAATTTAGTTAAATTGAGTTAAGGTTAGTTAAAGTAATTCCAACTGTTAGAGGAACTAATGGGAGGTCTAGCAGTGGGGTGCATCCTCAGTGTTTAACTAGTTAACTGATCAATCAAAATAAATTAACTCATACATGCATGAAATTAGATTTACCCAATTGATATTGGAGTTAAAGGGAAGTGTACAATTAGTTGTAGAATATTCCAAGTTGTATAGGTCATGCATGCAGTCAAAGGGAGGCCTAAAGGAATTGTGCAATTATCAATGAAGAATTTTCCTAATTAAAAAGGGCCTAATTCCTCAAGGAACGACACAAGGAAATAGGAGCTTGGAGGGCTTGAAATTTGGATAAGTGTTGGCCAAAGTCAGTCAGCCATGTAGAGGATAGAAGATACTTGTGCAGGCCGAGCTCAATGTTGAGCAGAGAATATTGTATTCATCCAAATTCTTTGATTAATGAAATATAAATAGTAAGGGGTTTTGAGTAGTTTCTTTCCCCTAGATATATCTCTATGTATGTGTGTTGAATCTTTATGCATGTTAATGATTTGTGTTCTCAATCATGAATTTAATTCTATAGATTGGTAGAGTATATTGTAGTTTTGTGATTTAGTAAATTTCATGAGAAATTTTAAATCTACATTAAAATTATACATGGTATTAGAGCTAGATTCACATTAGAGAAGAGAATTCAAAGTTCTCATTGTAGGAGGTTCAAGGTTGCATATCAAGTTTTAGGATTTCTTCGAGACTGAGAAGATGACTTTCAATGGAATAAAGATTGAGTATGCCCTTGAGGGAAGCTCGAATTATGTTGCATGAATGGACGAGATGGAGGAAGTACTGGAGGATAATGGGTTGAAGGATTACATTGATAATGATGTTCTGAAACCAACAACAATTGATGCTAAAAATCTAGCATAATGGAAGAAGTGTGTTGCTAGGGAAAGGATAATCATATTGGAGGGAGTATGAGACCATATTTTCTTTAATATCCATGGAAAAGATACTCCATATGCAATGTGGCAAGAATTAAAAAATTTGTTCCAGAGTAGTAGCGACCATAGGAAGCTCGCACTCAAGGACAAGCTTCAAAACATAAAGATGAAAAAGAATGAAACAATTATGCAGTACCTAAGAAAGTTTACATAGTGCCATGATGAACTTGGCGGGGTCTGTCTTACTATCCTTGAAGAATATTTGGTAGCTCTAGATATTTTGGGTCTTCCCAAGAGCTAGCACGGTTATCAAGATTTTTTAAATGGTAGAGGAAAACCATCACAGTGGGAGTGATTATGGTAAGATCTAGTGAAAAAAGAAATAAGGCGTAGCAACAAAGATGGGACCTGTTAGCACCTAACCTCGACCTCAGGCTGAAAAGGCAAATCAGGGTAACATCTAAACCACGCTCAGCCTTGTGGCTATCCCTACAAGGATAGGAGAGGGCTCTCTCTATAAAAAGGATATTCAACAAAGTACAATAATGGACTGATATTAGGCTAGGTAAAATGATGGGAAAAAGGTTTTAATAAAGTGAATGAATTTTCAGGGATGTGTGGGATAAAATGGGACAATTTGAAACTGGGGAATTAAATCAGGATAAAGGGTATTTCATGGGGCAAGGTAGGCAGGAAATTTTAGCAAATAAAGTTAAATAAGGATGGAATGGAGAGACTGGTGAGGAGCTGAAAAGGGCATAAAGGATGGATCCTTTTCAAACAGAAAGAAAAACACAGAGTATGAATGATTTCCCAAGGTAGAGCATAAAAATGGATTCTGCCCTTCTATCTTGAAAGCATTCAGCCAGAAATGTTTATGAATGAATGGAACACATAACAATTTTACACATGAACACAAAGAGAGAACAAATGCTAAAACTCATACCATATGGATCCCACAAATCAGAGCTACATCTCTTATTAATTCCCTGTCAAAATGTACAATGGAGCATAAAGCGTTCTTTTCCACACTATTCCCCTACTTCTGAGTTACAGACTGCTTTACAAATGATTTACATTTACAATAAATAGGCTGAAATGTGGGAACATAGATCCATAGAAAAAAGGAGCTATTACGACAGCTCAAGAACTGAAATCTGAATATGGAAGAGAAAACCAACAATTTTCCCCTAAAAATAAGGAACAACAATACGTTTGACCACTTTGGCAGATTCATTGTTACGCTGTTGAACAGAAAATAGGCAATCAGATCCTATTTTTCTGATGTTGTAGAAATCTCTGTTTTATTATTAACTATCGACCCTTTAACTTTTCTTTGCATTATTTGTTTGACGAAAACTGACTTTTATAAAATATTTTGACATAACATGAAATTATACCTTAAGTGAAGGGAAAAATCAATTTGGGATGGAGGGAGCAAAGGGAAGTGGGGTCCATACTGCAATCGGAATCCGAGGGGAGGGGATAGGGCATATAATATAATAAACGTTTCAAAAATGCATGTTGCGATATTGCAATTGGCGATAAGGAGATCAGGGAAAGTATATGTGAGACAAGCCACAAAAACTGAGATGTGATTGGAAAAGTCAAAGGGAAGAAATCCCTTTGTTAAAACAAATGAAATAGTTTTTTTTTCTTTACAAAGGGAGGAAGGAATTTTCATTTAAAAGGGCGGAGGGCCTTTGAGGTGGGACCCGGAGCAAATCGGGATTGGAATCAGGAGAGGGGGCGGGGTATAACATAACAAATTTCCTCCGATGCGATGGGGAAATCCGTAATAAAACATGATTTTGGAGTTTACAAAGGGAAAGGGCCTTTTGTATCATACATGGGCAGAATATAAAATGGTGGGACCCAAGGTCTATCGGCATCGGAGATTGGAGGAAGGCGGAGGAGAGATTTATTTAACAACGTCAATTGGGATGGTCCAATTGGCTGTGGGCTGTCGGATCGAATGATGAGATCGACGACCAGGATGTACATCGGAGGGTGTTAATCGGGGGTTTTCCATTGGAGGTTGGCCATCGGAGATATACAATCAGAGGGGGTGATCAAAAAGCACTGATTGGGTATGGGCCGTCCAATCGGATGGGCAAATCAACGGCCAGCATATCATCGGGCGGGGCCAATCGGGGGTGAATTAACATAATCGCATTAGATCTTTTGGCATGGGGCAATCGGAACACACCTATAAGATGTTGCGATGCAATGGGAAAGGGAAAGGATCAGTAGGGTTTTATAACTTAAAATTTGTTATAAATTTTAAGGGGTCATGAAAGGGGAAGTGGTTTAAAATGGCGGGATTATATAATATAGAAATTTTTAAAACTTTATTATAAAGTTCTATGGCATGGAGGGGAAGTGGTTTGGCTTATCGGGATTTAAGGCAATGGGGAATTTATAATAATCAACTTTGAAATGTTTATTATAAATTTTAAAAGGGTATGGTGGGGAAGTGGTTAATAAATAAATCGCATATGTATTTAAATGATTTTATAATGCGATTTTGTAAATCGGAAGGGAAAAAAGGGATTTTATAAAGAAAATATTAAACTTTAAACATAAATTTTAAGGGAAAAATGGGAAAAAGGGGAAGGGTTAGGATATAGAGGAATTTTTACTTCACTTAGGCATACATTTCAATCCAGGAGTCAGTTTTAAGAGTGCAATATACTGTTGGAAATCTCTTTCCAAGCTCTTTCTGCTGGATCTACTCAAAACATGATTTGACGCTGAACATGCTATGGAAAACTTCTCTGAAGTCAGGGTGATGACTTGATGGAGATAACAGATTTTGAAGTGTGACTTATTACATACGCTAACAAAAAAATAACATAATGAATGATAATAAAGGCAAAGTATCATGTTTTCACCTCAAAACATAGTTTTGAGGTGAAAATTACACCAAATTGAATAAAACATCTCTTTGATATTCCAGGTGCTGTGAATTTGAATTTATTGACTTCCTCATGACTTTGCTGATATTTATTGACACATGACTCATTAATTTGACCATGGTGAGATCCTAGAACCTAATGAGACCCATCCTATGACCTACTGACATGATTTACAAAGTGAAAGTAGCTCATGAATAAAGACCATAGAGAGGAGAATTAACAAGTTTACATGAGGGAAAACTGATGACACAATCACTACCATCAATGGATCCATGACCTGGCGGAATGGTGAAATTTATTGGTATGGGACTCCTAATATGCAAATGAAAAAGAGAAATTTTGATCACTGATGGCAGTATGACTAGACTGACACTAACATTGGCTCCAATGGGGATGGTAGCTCCTTGGAGGTGCCAAGAACACCGTAGACCAAGTAGCCTTATCCATTGGGAATGTAGTAAAAAAAATGTTGAAAACTGACACAATGCAGACTAACTCTGACTCAAGACTAAGACTAAAAACCGAAATAAAACCAAACCATACACATATCATTCAAGTTTTATAGCCTTCACCTCAGGCGCCAAACTTCAATGACTGTGTAATTGAATTCTGACAAAAAATAACATGGTATATACAATGATTATGACATGGCTTCTAATCCATTATCTTCAACAATGGTAGTGCTTTAAAAGCCTACCATTCACTACTCCTCCGGGGAAATCTTGGCCATCCATCTCTGAAAGAAAGAAAGCATTATGTCCCTTGTATGCTGAAATCCTGTATGGTCCTTTCCAAAGATTGTCAAACTTACCGTGCTTCCCTTTGTCCTCATTCCTTGCATCCCATTTCAACACAACATCATCTAACTGAAACTTTTCTGCTTTGGTCTTTCGGTCATAGATTTTTTTAATATTCTCCTGCAACTGAATCGCATTCTGTGACACTTCCTCTCTCGTTTGCTGAAGGTGGATCATCTGATTGATCCTTCGCTGATTGTTATCGTCTTCGCTGCCAACTTCATGCAATAATCTCATAGCTGGGACTGTAAGAGATGTAGGAAAGACAAAATTAGTACCATAAACCAATTCAAAAGGTGACGTACCTATGGATTTCTTACTGCTAACTCTATCTGCCCACAGTGCGTTGATGAGTTTTCGATGCCAATTTCTTTTGTTTGCCTCCAACAATTTCTTGATTATATTTATCATCAATTTGTTCGATGATTCTGCCAGGCTATTTCCTTGTGGATAATATGTTGTTGAATGGCCCAGCACAATGTTGTATTTGTCATATAAATCGACCATTTTCTTGGATCTAAACGCTACTGCGTTATTTGTTACAATTTTGTGAGGGCAACCAAAATGAGATAAAATATTTGATTCTAGGAATTGAAAAATTACCGTATCATTTTCTTGCCTTGCTAGGACGACCTCGATCCATTTAGTGAAGTAATTTTTTCCTGTCAATATCCATCGATGTTGTGCTGATGAGCGGGATGGATTTCTCCTATGAAATCGAGTCCCCATTGCTGAAAGGGAGCATTTACTGAAACTGGTTTTAAAGGAAGTGGAAGAAATTTCTTCTTCCCTTGGAAAATTTGGCATTCATGACAATTCATCACCATTTTATATAAATCTGAGAATAACGTGGGCCAATAATATCCTACTCTCAATACCTTGTTAGTTGTAGTCTTCCAAAACAAATGACCGCCACAATCGCCCTTGTGAAAATCGTGCATTACCTTCTGCGCCTCTTCTTCAACCAAACAATTGAGCATAACACTTCCTGGATCCTTCCAATATAGAGCACTATTTAAAATACAATATTTAGCAGATTTAAGTTTCAGTGATCTACCTTTACTCTTAGACATTCCTGGAGGAGGTAACAGATGCTAAAGCACATAAACAATATCTAAATACCAAGGGGATTGTAGAAAAATGTATGAAATCGGAACAAGCAAACCTTCATCTTCATCTTCTGACATTGCTGTAATGAGGTTTATATCCAGGGCACGCAGATTTGATTGGGCCATTAATTTTTCCAAGCCCTGGCCTTTGATCAACTTTGTGGGCTTGATCTCCAAATCATACTCCAACATAGCTACTATCCATTTACCTCTTTGACCTTTTGGATTAGTTTGCATCAACACATCCTTCACTACTGTGTTAGGGACATATGTTATAGTAAGTGAATGCAGAATATAGACCCTAAAATCCTTCAATGCCTTTATAAGAGCCAATGATTGTTTCTCAATAATATTATACCTAAAAGCAGCATCTCTAATAGTTCTACTGAAAAAGGAAATTGGCTTTTCAACCTGATCTCTCTTTTGCATTAAAAAAGTAGCCATAGTATGCTCCGATGCAAATGAAAAAATAATAAAATGTTGAGTATAATCGGGACTAATCAAGACTGGGGCATTGGACAAAGCAAACTTTATCAGATTGAATGACTTGATATCTTCTTCACTCCACTTGACAGTGCTATCCTTCTTCAATATATTAGTCATTTCTCTTAGATGTTCAGCCAGATTGGGTATAAATCTGTGTAAGAAGTTCATCTTACCATTAAAGGCCTGAATCTCCTTTTTGTTTCGTGGAAGATCTATGTGCTGAATTGCTTCCACTCTAGATGGATCGATGCGGATACCATCTTTAGAGATGATATGCCCCAGAAATTTGCCTTCATCCATGCAAAAGAGACTCTTCTTTGGATTGAGAGAAATCCCAAACTTTCTGCATCGCTAAAAAACAACTCTCAAATGGTGCAAATGCTCATCATCAAAACCAGAAAACACTGTTAGATCATCCAAATAAACAACAAGAAAAACATCTTTTTCATTGGCAAAATCATTTTCCATTGCTCGCTGGAAAGTAGCTCCAACGTTCTTCAGTCCAAATGGCATCTTGGCATACTGGAAGGTTCCCCAGGGTGTTGTGAAGGCAGTTTTGTCTTGGTCTTTCTCATGCACCAAGATCTGGTTGTAGCCTGAGTAGCCATCAAGTAGTGACATCCTAGATGCTCCAACTACTCTCTGTAGAATATGGTCCATCTTCAGAAGTGGATAATTATCCTTTAAGGATGCCTTATTCAAATTTCGAAAATATATGCACAATATTATCTCTCCTGTATTCTTACGTACCGGTACCAAGTTTGAAATCCAGTCAGAAAATATAATAGGAACAATGATACCAGCTTTGTATAATCTATTTACCTATTTTTCAATGGATGGCAACACTTTTGGATTGATTCTTCTCAGCTTCTGTCTAAATGGATTTTGATCCAGCTTGATGGGAATAGTATGCTGGATTATGTTCTTATCATACACCTTTAGATCTGAATAATCCCATGCAAACACATCAGAAAATTTAGAAAGAAATTTAACATACTTTTCCTTTACCTCAGGGGAAAATGCCTTTGACAACTTCACAAACTTGGGCTTGTCAGGTGTTCCAAGATTCACATCTTCAACTCCTTTCTTAGTAGGCACCAAGCTTGGTTTCTTTGCAACATCATCTTGATCAAAAAGCTCCTCTAAAGGTATAATACCTCTAAGAATTATATTATATTTCAGCTGCAATATGTCCATCTGATTTGCTTCCAATTCTTGATCATCAACCTCATACTCACCTTCTATTGGAGTGTCTTTGAATTTTCAATCACCCTGCAAAAATGAATTAATCTCATTGTCATCCCAAAACACTTGCCAATACCTAAAATTGTCATGAACAACAGGCCTATTTTTGACATAGATTTCAAATTTATTGCTGGAGTTCATTAGAATTTTCAAGTTGCTGGTAGTAGTGGCAAGAGAATCAGCAATAAGATTCTGCATCCTGGGTACTGTTGTCAAAGTGTACTCAGGGAATGTCTTCAAGATTTCTAGGAATACATTTTTGTATGCCCTCAACCTTGGATGCTTTGCTTGGTATTCTCCTTTTACCTATTTGATTATTAACTTGGAGTCGCCATACACAGAAATCCTCTTTGCATTCAACTTCTTCAAAATTTTGAGACCTGCAATCAGAGCTTCATACTCTGCTTCATTGTTAAAGTAGTCAAAGGCCAACTAATAAGCACATACTCTAACATTACTTGGAACCTTTTCAAGCTGGAAAACAGGGCTTCGAATCCATATTCCAATACCAGCTCCATCCTTACCAACAGCTCCATCAAAATCCATGCTCCATAGGCCTTCTTCTTCTTCTTCCAAATGCTGAAATTTTGCTTCTTTCTCTTCTTTACTTTGGCTAATCTCTGGCTTTTCACTGTCCCTTTGCTGCTAGTAGGCAGGAGGCTCAAAATTTCTTGTTGCTTTATCTCTTTCTTGTTTGAGGACTTCCCTAAAATTCTCTGAAATTTCAGGCATTTCATCCACTTGTACCAACTGAACATTCACATCATTTAAACCACCATCTGAATATAGGACAAAGGACTCTAAATCTATGTGGACAACATTAATAGAATTATTTACTAGCTTCTCTTTGCTGGTAATCATATATTTCATTTTATTCTCCCTATATAGTTTTCTCAACTGGCCAAATACGGGAATGGTGGCATAAGAGAAGTCAAGATGCATGGTTCCTTTAATTTTTGCACCCCAAGACCTAGATAGAAGCATTCCAAATCGTGGTGGGACATAGGCAAAAACTACATTCATTAAGAAATTCTTGGCTAAGATATGATCTAAAGACACTACCAAGTCTTTGATAAGACCAATACAATGGACCCTACCTGAGTCAAAAGAGTACAAATCATGATATTTACGGGTAATATCAAGTCCTAACTTTTCCATGATGGCTTTGGGCATCAAATTATGTGAGGATCTAGAGTCCAACATATCATTATGCAAGATGAACTCATGTAATCTAAGACTCACATAAAAGGGAGGGACTTCACTTTCTTCAGATTGATCTTCTGTGGCTGGACCAAAGATAAGTTATGGGTAATCATCTTCTACATTCACCATATCTGAAACAGAGTCTATTTGCAAAATTCTAGACACCTGACTTTTATAAGCACTATTCTTCACTAACTCAGTCAAAGGCATAGACACTTTTAGCTTAGAAATTTAATTTTCTAAATTAAAAGAAGGAGCCTTTTCTACCTCTTTAATGGGAGGATATTTCTTCTTTGTTTTCTCCTTTTCTGCACTTTGCTGATTCTTTTCATTTGGGTTGTTAGTTGCTGAAGGTGTTTTGCTGGAGAAAGGGTCAACTGGCTCTTTCCCTTTCTTCTGAGCATCGTTCTTCATTTGGAGCTCTTTTCTATTCTGAATGGGACTAATCGGAACATCTCTGTTCCTCAAAGAATATTGATTTTGTTGGGCTGATAAAGCATTCATGTACCCTCTCTGGTAGTCATCGGACTCTTCTTCTAATACTGCATCATTGGCCAAAATGAAATCTTCGTCTTTTTGAATGACTGTAGTCGCTGTGTATTATTCTTCCTCTGTGAGAAAGATAGGGGTGCCATCAGCCGTGAAAAAGTGATTGGCTTCAATCACATGATCATCATCCTCATCTATCTCTGTTCCTTGCACGTAATTCTGCTGCAATGGGGTCCTGATTTGTTGCTGTGGTGGCGCTTGATCCTGCGTTCTCTGTTCTCTCTGCTTAATTCTGAATTGTGGCTGCTGACCTCTGAAATTTGGGTTTCTTATTTGAGGCTCAGGTCTATCTAAAATGGTCAATCGATCCACCATCTTTTCAACTTTTTGGATCAGAGTTTCCATTTTGTTGTCTAAAGGAGAGGCTTCCTCTTTCACCGTGACTCTTTTTTCAGGTCTAGTGCGTGCCCTTTTAGCTAGCAGATTAGCTTCTACACTTACCGCTATCTTCTGCATGTCTTCAAGTGAGGAAGGGTCTCTTTCTCGTAACTGATATGCCATATCGGCATCGAAACCATTTGGAAATTTAAGCAATGCTAATCCCACAGGAGGTTTTAGGTTAGCTGGAATATCATTATATACAGCATTGAATCTTAAACAATAGTCCTGCATAGTTTCACCCACATTTATTTTAATATTTTCATACTCAGACAGAATTTGGAGTGGGTTTTTTTTTACCTCCCACCGGTCTAAAAATTATGTGTGTAATTCTTGTAAAGTGTGAATAGAGCCTGCTGGTAAGGCTTTGAACCACTTTCTAACTTCACCTCTGAAGCTTTGAACAAACAACTTGGTAGTTACATTCTCTACTTCTACCTCATGTAGATCAAAAAATTCATTCATATTATCAACATGCTGCTGGGCTGTAGTGCTTTGAGTGGCATCAAAGATAGGAATTTTACTTTTATAATCAGTAGGCATATCATTGAGAACCTGAGGTAAGACCAAGGGTGCATACCAGGCAACCATGAATATAGGAGGATTTATAATAGTGTTTGTAGTACTGGGATTTAAGGGAGGTGTTGATGGGGGAGATGATAACTGGGAATTGACTGATGGGAATGCTGATGAATTAGGAGGAGGGAATTTTGTTCTTGATGATTCTGAAGGCTCAGGGATATTAGTTACAGTGATAGATGACTGAGGAGAATTCATAATATAATCATCAATTGAGGAATTTTCCCTTTGAACTTCAATATCTACAAGGAATTCTGAATCTAAAACTGTGTCATCAAGTGAAGTTTCAAACTTATTTCTAAACAAAGAAAGATAAAAAATCTCATCAAAAGAAAGATCTTCTACAAAAAACCACTCACTGGGCCAAGTATGGGATCTGAAGATAGGTCTAGGACTTAGTGATCCTTCTTGTCTTCTGAAAATTCTTGGAATAAGATTAGGATTCTCGAACACAGGGGGAGGATTCGGATCTGGATTAGCCCTTGTGTATCTTCTTGAAGCCAGTGTGGTGGAAATTTCTACTGTACAAATTTTTTTTCAGCCTAACAGACTCTGAAAATCATCTTCCAGGATCCAAGAATTTGCAAGAAGAATATTTACTGGGGTGATCTGACTTATTTCTCTGATACCAAAAATATATTATGACTGTGGTGCTTTTAACACTGTTCACTTTTGCAATGATATTCAAACTTCTTCAATCAAATGTTTCAAAGGTTCATAGGCAAACCTTATCCTTCGATCATAATATCAATTTATAACAATGGCACAATTCTTTTTTAAAAACCATCAACTTTCGAGCTTATATCATGAAATCCTTTTATTCTAGAAGCGCGACATAGATTTCATTCAATGGGGGCCCATGCATCTATATTTCACCTGTTTATGAATTAAATAAACATGTAATAATGCAAAATCAGCCAGATCATACCTCGATTATCGCTTGTGCACTTCGCTGCGCGATTACTGTAAGATCTAAGGCTGTCCAGATCGGACGATCCTCATGAATTTTGCATTTTCTCAAAGGACGAGGTTTAACGCATGAAATTTGCATGATATGGGTGGTATTGGGGAGATGACATGCCCAAATATTACTGGATCGCGTAAATTTGAAGTGGTTTTTCTTCTAGCCAAAAGCAGCACGATGAAGGTTGTATTGGTTTCCGAAACCCACTGGTGGTAATTAATCTGCGCTTTAACTGAGGTTTGGCATTTTAACTCTTCGCATTAATTCAGGCTGGGTCCCACTAATATTATTTCTCCGTCGGCTAAAGAATAAAGCTTTAAATTTCAATTACAGAGCTTTGGAAAGGTTTGTTGCGTTCAATATAACCAAAGTTTAACCTTAGAGAAAGGTTTTGATATTCTTCATTTAACATAGCCTAACTATGATTTCTTCTTCAAACAGAATAAACATAGTCAATGAGCGCTAAGAATATAAGCTCGCAGACAGTCAGATCGGATCCCCAGTATGGTCGCTAGATATGTTAGCACCTAATTTGGACCTCAGGCTGAAAAGGAAAATCAGGGTAACATTTAAACCACACTCAGCCTTGTAGCTAGCCCTACAAGGACATGAGAGGGCTCTCTCTATAAAAAGGATATTCAACAAGGTAAAATAATGGATTGATATTAGGCTAGGTAAAATGATGGGAAAAATGTTTTATAAAATGAATGAATTTTCAGGGATGTGTGGGATAAAATGGGACAATTTGAAACTAGGGAATTAAATCAGGATACAGGGTATTTCATGGGGCAAGGTAGGCAGGAAATTTTATAAAATAAAGTTAAATAAGCATGGAATGGATAGACTGGTGAGGAGTTGAAAAGGGCATAAAGGATGGATCCTTTTCAAATAGAAAGAAAAACACAGAGTATGAATTATTTCCCAAGGCAGAGCATAAAAATGGATTCTACCCTTCTATCTTGAAAGCATTCAACCAGAAATGTTTATGAATGAATGGAACACATAAAATTTTTACACATGAACACAAAGAGAGAAAAAATTCTAAAACTCATACCACATGGATCCCACAAATCAGAGCTGCATCTCTTATTAATTCCCTGTCAAAATGTACAATGGAGCGCAGAGCGTTCTTTTCCACACTATTCCCCTACTTATGAGTTACAGACTGCTTTACAAATGATTTACATTTACAATAAATAGGCTGAAATGTGGGAACATAGATCCACAGAAAAAGGGAGCTGTTCTGACAGCTCAAGAACTGAAATCTGAATATGGAAGAGAAAACCAACAATCTGCCCCTAAAAATAAGGAACAACAATACATTTGACCACTTTGGCAGATTCACTGTTACGCTGTTGAACAGAAAATAGGCAATCAGATCCTATTTTTTCTGCTGTTGTAGAAATTTCTATTTTATTATTAACTCTCAACCCTCTGACTTTCCTTTGCATTATTTGTTTGATGAAAACCAACTTTTATAAAATATTTTGACATAACATGAAATTATACCTTAAGTGAAGGGAAAAATCGATTTGGGATGGAGGGAGCGAAGGGAAGTGGGGTCCATATTGCAATCAGAATCAGAGGGGAGGGGATAGGGCATATAATATAATGAACGTTTGAAAAATGCATGTTGCGATATCGTAATCGGCGACCGGGAGATCGGGGAAAGTATATGTGAGACAAGCCACAAAAACTCCGATGCGATTGGAAAAGTCAAAGGGGAGAAATCCCTTTGTTAAAACAAATGAAATAGTTTTTTGTTTTTTACAAAGGGAGGAAGGAATTTTCATTTAACCTTTGAGGTGGGACCCAGAGAAAATCAGGTTCGGAATCAGGAGAGGGTGCGGGGTATAACATAACAATTTTCCTCCGATGCGATGGGTAAATCCGTAATAAAATGTGATTTTGGAGTTCACAAAGGGAAAGGGCCTTTTGTATCATACATGGGCGGAATATAAAATGGTGGGACCCAAGGTCCATCGACATCGGATATCGGAGGAAGGCGGAGGGGAGATTTATTTAACAACGTCGATTGGGATGGTTCGATTAGCTGTGGGTTGTCGGATCAAATGATGAGATCGATGGCCAAGATGTACATTAGAGGGTGTTAATCGAGGGTTTACCATCAGAGGTTGGCCATCGGAGATATACAATCAAAGGGGGGCGATCAAAAAGCGTCGATTAGGTATGGGCCATCCGATCAGATGGGCAGATCGATGGCCAGCATATCATCAAGCGGGGCCAATCGAGGGTGACTTAACATAATCGCATTAGAGCTTTTGGCATGGGGCAATCGGAATGCACCTATGAGATGTTGCGATGCAATGGGAAAGGGAAAGGATCGGCGGGGTTTTATAACTTAAACTTTGTTATAAAGTTTAAGGGGTCATGAAAGGGGAAGTGGTTTAAAACAACAAGGATTATATAATATAGAGCTTTTTAAAACTTTATTATAAAGTTCTATGGCATGGAGGGGAAGTGGTTTGGCTTATTGGGATTTAAGGCAATGGGGAATTTATAATAATCAACTTTGAAATGTTTATTATAAAGTTTAAAAGGGTATGGTGGGGAAGTGGTTAATAAATAAATCACATATGTATTTAAATGATTTTATAATGCAATTTTGTAAATTGGAAGGGAAAAAATCGATTTTATAAAGAAAATATTAAACTTTAAACATAAAGTTTAAGGGAAAAATGGGAAAAAGGGGAAGGATTAGGATATAGAGGATTTTTTACTTCACTTAGGCATAGATTTCAATCCAGGAGTTAGTTTTAAGAGTGCAATATACCGTTGGAAAGCTCTTTTGGGCTCCTTTTGCTGGATCTACTCAGAACATGATTTGACATTGAACATGCTATGGAATACTTCTCTGAAGGCAGGGTGATGACTTGATGGAGATAACAGCTTCTGAAGTGTGAATTATTACATATGCTGACATAAAATTAGATAATGAATGATAATAAAGGAAAAGTATCATGTTTTCACCTCAAAACATATTTTTGAGGTGAAAATTACACCACACTGAATACAACATCTCTTTGGTCTTCCAAGTGCTGTGACTTTGAATTTATTGACTTCCTCATGACTTTGTTGATATTTATTAACACTTGACTCATTAATTTGACCATGGTGAGATCCTAGAACCTAATTAGACCCATCCTATGACCTACTAACATGATTTACAAAGTGAAAGTAGCTCATGACTAAAGACCATAGAGAGGAGAATCAACAAGTTTACATGAGGGAAAACTGATGACACAATCACTACCATCAATGGATCCATGACTTAGTGGAATGGTGAAATTTATTGGTATGGGACTCCTAATATGCAAATGCAAAAGAGAAATTTTGATCACTGATGGCAGTATGACTAGACTGACACTAACAGGATCTCATCCAAGTTTGAGGATGAGGATAACTATGACTTGGCTAGAAATAAAAATAAATGAAAAGGGAAGAAATCTCAATACAAAGGAGATTTGAGTCAAGGGGGAAAGAAAAAGGACTTGTCCAAAATCAAGTGCTTTAATTTTCATGCATTCGAGTACTATGCCATGAAATTTACACACAAGAAACCAAGCAAGAAGACCTCGAGAGGAGTAGTAGGTGAAGCCCTAAATTCAAAATTCAAACTTTATTTTACCCTCATTACATGCATGACAAGAACAATGATGGGAAGTGTTTGGTATCTCAACAACGGTACCTCATTCCATACGATGGGGAAAGAAGATTTCTTAAGTGAATTGGAGGAGAAAGACCTCCAAATGGACATCAAGATGGGAGATGATGGGAGGTATAGCACAACCAGTATCGATATATTTACTTTTAAGAGGGAGTCTGGATCCCCTCTCAGGATCAAGGATTTGATGTTTTTTCCAGGTCTAAAGAAAAATTTAGTTTCCATTGCGGCATTGGAAGACCGTGGCTATGATGTGATATTCAAATAATGAAATGAATTCCTGAGGCACATCGCCAGGGGACAAGTGAAGCATATCAGGGTTTGAGTGAAGAATCTCTACAAGTTTGATTTGGCATACTATGTTTCTTTGAGCCAAAAGGTGGAGAAGGTGCAAAGTCGAGATGTCAGTGAATTATGGCATAGAATACTTGGCCATTTGCACCATGTATCTTTGAAGATCATGTTCTATATCGCCACAGGCCACCCCAATGGAGCACTAGAGAAGAAGAATACATGAAAAGGGTGTACTTTTGGGAAGTACACAAAATCCACCTTCAATGATCAGGATAGCAGGGCACATGCAATCCTTGAAAGGATCCACTATGATTTTCGTCGACCTTTCTTGAAAACATTCACGACCAATCATAAGTATTTTGTTATATTTGTAGATGATTTCTCACATAAATCATGGATTTTCTTCATGCAGAAGAAAGACTAGATATTCTCCAAATTTGTTGAATTTGAAGCACTTGTTGAGAAATAAATCGGCATGAAAGTTAAGGCTCTCAAGAGCGATAAAAGTGGTGAATATGTGTTGATTTTTTTAAAAAATTTATGTGCAAAGGAAGGAATTTGATGGGAGTTAACAACACCCCATAAATCACAACAGAATGGGGTGGTTGAGAGGAAGAACATAACAGTTGTGGGAGAAACATAGTCGATGTTGCATAACTAGGGCCTACCTTTGCACTTGAGGGCCAAAGCATGCAACACATCAGTATATGTGCATAACAAGAGTCCTCATCAGATTCTAGGGATGACTGTAGTGGAATAAGCTTTTTCAAGGAAGAAACTAGATGTTTCACACTTTAGGATCTTTGGATCATCAGTATATTTCCATGTTTCCAAGGAAGAAAGGAAAAATATATAGCCGAAAAATGAGTTGGGCATATTTTTGGGGTACACAGATACACCTCACAACTATCGGTTGTACCTTCCATCTTTTAGGACGATAATTTTTCGATGAAGAGAAGGAAATGAAGTGTTCCCTTGAGAGGGAGATTCATTTGCATTCAGATCAGGAGATTTGACTCTAAAGGAAGAACCTCAAGAAGATGTGGAATAGCCACATGTAGAGGAGTAGAGAGTGAAGATAGCCACTCAAGTAGAGACATCCAGGGAAGGAAGGAAGAGGACCAGGGAAGCTATAATATTATTGCATGATGCTAGAGAGAATGTGGGAGCACCCACATCACAATACAAGAAGAGGAGATTACCATATCAGTACACAGGCTACATGGCTCTGATGAGTGAACTAATAGAGACAAAACCAACCTCATTCTAGGAAGCAGTAGAGAAACGGGTATGGGTTGATGCTATGGTAGAGGAATATTATTCCATTGTTAGATAATTTGTTTGGGAAGTGGTCCCAAGACAAGAAGATCAGTTAGTGGTGGGTTCAAGATGGATTTACAAGGTAAATAATGCAGCAGAAAGAAGCATCAAGAATCACAAGACCAAATAAATGTCCAAGGGGTACTCTCAGGTAGAAGGGATTTACTATGAATAGACCTTTCCTCCTATAGAAAGGTATGCTTCCATCACATCAATTATGGCTCTGACTGCACAGATGGGAGTGAAAATCCACTAGATAGATGTGAAGACAAAATTCCTCAATGTAGTGGTTGAGGAGGATGTGTACATTGAATAACCTAAAATATTTGATACCTTTGACAGAAATTCACATGTGTGTCGAATCAAGCGAGTGTTGTATGGGCTGAAGCAAGAAAATTGTGCTTGATACACTTCAATCGATAGCTACCTCACGGGGTTGGGATTCACCAAAAGTGAAGTAGATGCAAACCTTTACCACATTCTGGTAGAAGGTAAATTTTTCATTATAGTCTCATATGTTGATGACTTGATTTTTACCAGTGATGAAAAAATTATTAGGTCTTGCAAGGAGGAACTTGAAAGAGTCTAGTTCAAAACTAAATACATGAGGTTGATGCACTATTTCCTTGGTTTGGAAGTATAGCAGAGAGAAGGGGAAATTTTTGCATCTTAGGGAAAGTATTCCAATGATATACTTTAGAATTTACACATGGATAGATGAAAATCCATGGAGACTCCTCTAGCAACCAACTGGAGGAAAGAGGATTCCACTTCAGGTGAGGAAGTGGATGCTACCGTGTACAGGAAGTTGGTGGGTTATCTCATGTATTTGGTGAACACACAACCAAACATGTGCTAGGTGGTCAATTAGTTGAGCCAAGCCATGGTTTAACTAACCAAATTAGTTTTTAGGGTTATTAATCATGTGCTATGGTACCTCAAAGGTACCACTCAGTTTGGACCTTGGTACATATTGAAAAAGGGAGTGAAGATAGAAGGCTTCACAAATGTAGATTGGGAGGGAATTCCATCAGATCAAAAGAGAACTTCAGGTGGAATTTGTATTGTTTGTTTAGCAATATTTTCTTGTTTCAACAAGAAACATAGATCAATTGCACTCAGCTCAGTAGAAGAAGAGTACATGGCTTCCAGTCAAGTAGCTTATGAAGCTATCTAGATGAGAAAGATTCCTTTTGGGTTATTTGGTCAGATGATTCATCCTACTATGATTTAATGTGACAATCATAGTTGTATCAAATTTTATGAATATCAAATTTTTCATGATCGATCCAAGCACATTAATATCCGGTACCACCATCTACAAGATTGTGTGCAGAGGTAGATCATGTTGTTGCAGTACATTCTGATAAATGAATACGATGCAAATGTTTTGACAAAGGCATTGTCAAGAGGAAAATTCGAGTTCGATAGAAGCAAGATTGGGATATCTGATAATCCCTTTCTTGCTGAGAGGGAGTGTTATGCAACAAGAAATTCCTAATTTAATTTTTCCTTCGCTTAATATCACTCAGTTAGCATAGTTAATTCAATTTGAGGGATGAAATTTAGTTGTGTACAATTATTCCTATATTTTAGGTGCCTAGGTTGAGTTAATTTCAGGTGTAACAATTTAATTCAGTTAAATTGAGTTAAGGTCAGTTAAACTAGTTCCAATTGTTGGAGGAACTAGGGGGAGGTCTAGTACCGGGGTGCATCTTCAGTGTGTGACCAGTTAACTGATAAATAAACCTAAAATAATTCATGAATGAATGAAATTCGAGTTGCCCAGTTGAGATTGGAGTTAAAGGGAAGCATACTATCAGTTATAGAATATTACAAGTTGTACAGGTCATGCATGCAATCAAAGGAAGGAATAAATGAATTGCACAATTCTCAATGAGGAATTTTCCTAATTAATAGTGTCTTAATTACTCTAGGAAAAACACAAGGGAATAGGATCTTGGAGGGTTTTAAAATTGCCTAAGTGTTGGAAAAAGTCAGTGAGTCAGGCAGAGGATAGAATATACTTGTGCAGGTTGAGCTCAAGGTTGAGCAGAGCATATTGTATTCATCCATATTATTTGATTAATGCAATACATATAGTAAGGGGTTTTGAGAAGTTTCTTTCCCCTAGATATATCTATGTGTATCTGTGTTGAATTTTGATGCATGTTAATGATTTGTGCTCTCGATTGTGAATTTACTTCCGCAAATTGGTAGAGTAGATTCTAGTCTCGTGATTTAGTAAATTCCATGATAAGTTTCGAATCTAAATTAAAATTATGCATATAAAACAGAAACGAAATGCGAGAAAAATCTAGATAAAGGATGATAAAAATACGATATACATTGATAGAACAAGAAGATCATGCAATTCAAGAAATTCATGCAAATACATGTAATTCAAGTTGTCTCATTTCTCATATTACTTGCTTCATATTGTATGCATCAGGAAATATGATTTAAAGCAAGAAAAAATGGACAATGAAACAATAAAACTAAGATAAAATAAGCATTGAAAGTAATACCATGTAGTTAAAAATTGAGATGTAGCAATAACTAAATAAAACCAATTGAAACCATGGTTTATTGGAATTTTCCGAAACCAATTCAATTCATGGAAATTATGAACCACCTTCAAATTGTAATGGCTTAAGATAACCCAAAAAAAATAAGTATATGATTTAACCAAATAAAACCATTATAACATAATTTCCATGTATTATTTACATGAATTACAATGCATGGAAACTTATTTACAAGAGAGATTAGCAACAATGGTTGTCACATAGGTGCTCCAAAACATATAAACATTAGTTTGATTGATGCTTGATATCCTTGTAGTTGTTAAAAGAGATAATCTGTGTCAATATCTAGAAGGAGAAATAATATCCCTCCTTCCAATGTTAATGTTGAGAAGACATTCTTTGTTAAACATATATAACAACATAAAATTTTCGTGATATCCATCATCATATATAAAATTTAATGGTTCGTTGAATCTTAAGTGATGATCCCTTCCTTTTAAAACCTCATAAGTTTCTTCTTTCAATTCTCACATGAAGGTTATGAGAGTTTGTTAAAGAGAAAAAGTTTTTTAAAGACATACAAAGTGTGGTGTAGATTCGTGCTTGCACAAAAAGGAGTGTATAATTGAATATCACTATAATGCTCCATGGAAGGTTCATGTGATTAATTAATATTAAATTCATAAATAATAAATGTAAAAGAAATAAATTAGCATGCACGTATTCATGATATGCTAGAAATCTTTACAATGTTAATCTTCTTAGACCATGACAATCTAATGTTGATTAAATTCATTTAGTTGTTTTTCAACATGTAATCGTGAAATATATTGAAAAGTATGGTTCAAAAGTAAAAAAGATGAACCTTATTTGAAACTTTGACAATATTTGATGAAAATAATTGAAAACATAAAAGACATTGGATATCCATCTTTGCACGTGCATAAAAAGGTTCCTTGTAGAAACATAATTTTTTTAAAATCCTCTTACCCCTCCTTTTGCTCTAGTTGATAGTTGTGCTAAAATTTCCATGTACATTCTCCCAAAAAAACACTAAAATATTTTGTGCCCCTCTTCACCACAAATTATAATAATGTACATTCATTGTTGATAAGACCTTGAAGCATCTTCCTTGTTCTCTAAATACACTAGAACCTCTATCTCTTGATTTATTTGCGTTTCCATGTAAACAATTTCATTGGCCTTCTCATACTTCTCATCCCACATTTCTTCCACTTTTTCTTTTCGGAATTGTGAAATTATTTGTAGTTATGATAAGTTCTTTCTTTAAGAAATTTCTTCTTACTATTGTTTTATGGTAATTTTAGTTTACACGTTTTAAAACGCTAAATTCTATGGTGCTTCTAATGAAGGAAAAAATTTCCAATTAATTTGATCTTATATAGTAGGCTTTCAAATATTAACATACTTAAAATCTAGTTGAATAGGTTCCTTCTTGTATCATGGAGTGTGTATTTATGTATAATTGTAAGGTTTTTTAGTCACAAATTATCTTATAGTTGATTAAATTTGTATAAATTTATAGATATAAAATTTTGTTTTCTCTGATGAAATAAACTTGGCCCTTCATTTGGTAATCACTAGTTTGATTTTTCAAAAATCTCCCATTCTCTCAAATTCAAAAGATTAACCATATCATTTAGTAATAATTCCTTCTAAAATATGTATTTAGACTTACTATATAAGAATTTAAACTTAATTTCTATTAGTCTTTAGTTCAATAACCTTGAAAATTATAATATAATATCTTATTCATCAACTCTCCTAGATCTTCATCCTGTTCTCATTTTTTAGTCACTCTCTTTGGCTTCTTTAGTAAACTCTCCAAATATTCTAATTTTATTCCTAACACCTATTATGTTTAATCACTTAAATCTATTTCATTCTCTTCTAATAATCCATTTCACTTGACTTTGGATTTAAATAATTGAAATGCTTGGTAAATGAGATATATGAAAAAGAATATAATACCATCCTTGTTATAGTATGGATCACTTTTAGTTTGAGATTTATATAGTCTTTTGAAGAAATGGAAAATTGTTTCTAGGAGGAACTAACTTTGAAAAAGGCCAATGCTTCACTTGGTAAATGTGACTTGTTATGAAATCAAACAAATCTTCAAACCTAGATTCACTAATAAAATTTTGGGGTTATATCTAACAATATATCACCTTTATCACACACCCTTCAATACTATGCCCAAATAGTTTTAATTTTTTTCATTTCTTAAACATAGATTATTGCTTGTGGGACTAGACTACTTTGGAAATAGGTATATTGAAAATTTACTCCCCATTTTCTCTAATTTTATTCTTAACACCTATTCTTTTTAAATCATTTTTCTCTTTCCTTCTATTCTCACAATCCCTTTTAGTTGGCATTGGATTTTAGTTCAATTTTTTGGTGAATGAGATGTATGAACAAAAATATAACACCATCCTTGATGTAGAGATCACTTTTAGTTTAGGATTTATATAGTCTCTTAAAGAAAGAAAAAAGTATCGCTAAGAAGAACTAGTTTTGAAAAAGGTAAAATGCTTCACTTGGTAAATGGAGAGATGAAATTAGCTATATTGAAAAATCTAAAATATTGAAAAATATATATTTATGAATTTAGTTTTTAATTTTTTTACATTATTATTTTTTGTCAAGTTGTTTGTGATCCTCTAGGCTTGACCTGTGGCTTGAGGAGCCGCGACCCAGGGGCATCTAATCCGTCAAAGTCACTCGAGTATTGCACCCGTCTTGGGACACACCAACCCTAAGCTGAATTTATTTTTTAGCATGTCTCCTCCACGTAGCATAGGGCAGAACCACCCCTTGCGAGGATTGATCTTGGGTCACCTTACTAACGAGGTCCATTCGTTGTTGGGTATGTGTTATATTCTTTCCATGATTATTCGTACACATGGATCCTATTTTTTGGTGGGCGGACCCACCCATGGTTTTGTGCATGGGTTTACACATGGTTTTAGGGCATGATGGTTTTCAGCCCCTGGTATTTTGTAGATCTGGTCAACAGAACTACAGTTATGTTCTAATCCAGGGTTAATGGATTGGGCTTTATGAATGCTTCAGCATGTGTATATATGTGTTGTAGCACTAAAAGGAATATAATGAAAAATCAAGCTGGTAGTCCCGATTTGGGATCCAGGGAAAAATATTTTTGTATATATGTTTTATGTTTTATTCTCTTGCTATTGTTTATTTTATTTTTTTAATATTTGTTTGCAAATAATTTCTGTACAAGGTTAAGAACTACGTCTCGTATTACAGTTGTTTCGGCTTCAAGGGGATGCCTTTGTTGTTGAGGGGTTTTTTTCTCGGGCCTGTGGTAGACCTTGTTCAGTGGGAGATCTGCGGGATCGATTCTTGTGGTGAAAGAAGATGCCGAGAAGTGGAAATATAGAGGTCGAGAAATTTAATGGTCAAAGTTTTGAGTTGTGGAAGCTCAATATGGAGGATCTATTGGTAGATAAATATTAGTGGATCATGGTAGATCCGAGTACTAAACCAACGACAATTTTAGATGAAGACTGGAAGAAGTTGGATTGGAAGGAAAAGAGCACAATATGGTTGTGTGTCTCAGATTCGTTATTGTTGAATATATTTGGGGAAGCTACGATGAAGAATTTGTGGGAAAAGCTAGGGACTTTGTACCAATCTAAGTCTCTAGTGAATAAATTTTTCCTGCGGAAAATTTATTATAACCTAAGGCTGAAGGATGGAAACTCGGTGACAAAACATCTGAATGCCTTCAATACTGTGGTAAGTCGATTTTCATGTGTTGATATTAAAATCTCAGATGAAGATAAGTGCATCAGTTTGTTGTGTTCTCTACCAGATCCATGGGACAGTCTGGTTATTGCAATAGGTAGCAATACAACTACCTTGAATTTTGATGAAATTTTCTCAGCCTTGCTGTGAGAGGAATGAGACGGAGAAATGTGGAGGGACAAAATGGAGATGCCTTATCTGTACGAGGAAGGTCCCATAACCAAATTTTTTTTTTTTTGAGTGGGAGATCTAAATCTAGAAGGAGATCTAAATATCCATGAAATCATGTAAATGTGTGTTGGAAATGCGGAAAGGAAGGGCACTACAAAAAAGACTGCAGATCTAAAGCTCCTGAGAAAGGAAAGGGATCTGATGATGCTTGTTTTGCAGAGGCAAAAACCACCTCAGGTGAAGGTGGGGATCTGCATTTGGCTTCTTCTTCAAATACACATGTAGATCATGAGGCATGGTTGATTGACTCAGGTGCATCCTTTCACTTCACTCCCCATAGGGAGTGGTTATGCGAGTATGAGAAGTATGATTTTGGCGATGTCTTCTTAGGGGATGATAGGAAGGCCAAAATCGTCGGACATGGAAAATTCAAGCTGAAGCTGCAAGGTGGAAGGATTAGAACACTTCCTGGTGTTCTGCATATTCTTGCATTGGCTAGAAATATGATTTATGTAAGCAAGATGGATGATGCAGGTGTAAAAATAGTGTTCCAGAAATATACCTGCAAGATGGTTCGGGGAGCACTAGTATTAATGCGAAGAGTTCAGATTAGAACTTTCTACAAGCTTTAGGGTAGCACTGTTATTGATGGGTGAAACAGTTATGTGGTTTCGAAAATTGGAGCGGAATCCTAGCAGTCCGTGGAGAAAAGACCATGCTATGGAATCAAATGCTTGGACATATTGGAGAGAAGGGCTTTCGGATACTGCATGGTAATGGTATGGTAGAAGGTATGTCTAATTTCTCTCTGGATTTTGATTTCTGTGAACATTGTGTATATGGGAAGCAAAATTGGGTGAGTTTTCCTTCTATTGATAAGAGGACGGACAAGATATTAGATCTTGTGCACAGTGATGTGTTTGGACATGTGTTGATTCCATCATTGGGAAAGTCTGTGCTATGTTTCATTCATAGATGACTTCTCAAGGAATACATGGATATATTTCTTGAGGAAGAAATCTGAAGTCTTTAACAAATTTAAATAATTTAAGGTTGTGGTGGAAAACCCGACAGAGAAGAAGATAAAGGTGTCGAGGACATATAATGGTGGAGAGTTCTGCAAGAAGTAATTTGAAGAATTATGTAAGAAGTGTGTTATATCATGACAGAAGACTAATCCATACACACCCCAGCAAAACAGAGTTGCAGAAAGAATGAACAAAACGCTGATGGAGAAGGCAAGAAGCGTGCTCAGTGGTACTGGGTTATGACAGGAATTCTGGGAAGAGGCAGTGGAGATTGCATGTTGCCTGGTTAGCAAATCACCTTCATCAGCGCTTAAGATAAGACTCCACATGAGGTATGGACATGTAAGAAACCCTCTCTTTCACATCTGAGGTTATTTGGGTGTGATGCATATGTACATGTTCCAAAGGAGAAAAGGACCAAGTTGGATAATAAATCTGAAAGGTGCATCTTTATTGGGTATAAGGGTGGTTTAAAAGGTTACAATATTTGTAACCCATAAACAAGGAAGGTTGTGTAGGTGAGATGTGGTGTTTAGAGAGGTGAAATATGTTGTTAAACATGAATTCCTACCAAATGAGCCTGAGAAGATATAGTTTGAGCTAAAGGAGGATGAATCAGACTCTACAACAGAACAAGATTCAGAAGAGGAAGAGCCCCAAACTCCAATTGCGAGAATATCCATTCAGGAAAGAAGGAAGACATAAAGGTATAGTCCATCTGCTTTCTGTTCAAATTTTTCTTTAACTATCACTGATGATAATCCCAGAACAGTCAGTGAGGCAGTGGATTTAGAGGATGGAAAACTCTAGAAGGAAGCCCATCGAGATAAAATGGGTTTTTAAGAAGAAGATGAATTTAGAAGGTAAGGTGGAGAAATATAAATCTTGATTGGTAGAAAAATGTTATTCCCAGGTGTCAGGAATTGATTTTGGTGATATTTTCTCTCCTGTTGCCAAGGTTACTTCTATTAGATTAGTTTTATCTGTTGTTGTTGCATTTGATTTTGAGGTAGAACAGATGGATGTGAAGACACCATTTCTTCACGGGGATCTGAAAGAGGAGATATTCATGAAGCAACCTGAAGGCTTTGCGGTGAATGGTAAGAAAGAACTGGTATGCAGGTTAAAAAAGTCTATGTATGGGTTAAAAACGTCATCAAGGATGTGGTATCAGAAATTTGATACCTATATACGGGAACTTGGCTTCACTAGAAGTAAAGAGGATCACTGTGTGTATTTTAAATTAATTGGTGATCGTCCTATTTATTTGGTCTAGTATGTGGATGATATGTTGCTGATTGGAAATGAAAAAGAAATTATCTAGGATTTGAAGACCCAATTGTTCTCCAAATTTGACATGAAGGATCTTGGTGCTACAAACTATATTTTGGGCATGGAAATTAAGAGAGATTGGGCAAAGAGGAAGCTTTGGTTAAACCAGAGGAAGTATGTCTAAACAATATTGTAGAGGTTCAATATGCAGGATAGTAAACTGGTGAAGGTTCCTATTCTTGCAAGTGTAAAGTTATCTACTGAACAGTGTCCCAAGGAATAAGAAGAGGAGGAGGATATGTCCCGTGTTCCATATGAAAGTGCAGTGGGTAGCTTGATGTATGTGAGGGTGTGTACTAGACCAGAAATTTCATATGCAGTGGGAGAATTGAGTAGGTTTATGTCAAAACTAGGGAAGGAGCATTGGAAAATAGTGAAGCGGGTTTTCAGATATTTGTGTGGCACTAGTGATTATGGTTTGTGTAACCAGGGAAGACCAAGATTGGATAGAGTTTTGTACATCTGTGGTTTTGTAGATGCAGACTGGGATGGAGATCTGGACCAAAGAAGATCTACAAGTGGGTATGTGTTTAGCCTGTTTGGAGGTGCAGTCAGTTGGGTGAGTAAAGATATTTTGTAGTGGATCTTTCAACTACAAAGGCAAAATACATGGTAGCCACTCATGCAAGCAAGGACGCACTTTGGTTACAGAGATTGTGTTCAAGTATGGGGTTGGTGCAATGAGCTATAAGGATAGACCGTGATAGAAAAAGTGCAATTTTCTTGGCTAAGAACCCTGCTTATCATTCAAAGACAAAGCACATTGATGTTCAATATCACTTTGTGAGAGATATTGTTGAGGATAAAAGGGTGTTGCCGGTAAAGGTGAACACTTTGAAGACTGTTGCAGATGGATTGATGAAGTATGTGATTAGTCATAAGTTCTCTTGGTGTAGATAAACAATGGGTGTTGCAGAGCTGGACCAATGACTAAACTCACTTGTGGCCCCCTATGGAAAGAGAACAACAAGTGGGATAATGTTGGGTATGTGTTATATCCTTTACACGATTAGTTGCATGCGCAGGGGGTGCAATAGGATCCCATGTACGTTGCGCTGGGCACAGCAACCCCCCTTGTCCGGGGGTTCACAGGGGGTGGGTAGCGCCCTGGGAAAAAAAATTTGGACCCTATTTTGTGGTGGGCGGACCCGCCCATGTTTTTGTGCATGGATTTGCACATGGTTTTGGGGTATGATGGTTTTCAGCCCCTTTTATTTTGTAGATCCAGTCAAGAAAACTACGATTATGTTCTGATCAAGGGTTAATGGATTGGGTTTTATGAATTCTTCATAATGTATATATATGTGTTGTAACACTAAAAGGAATATAATGAAAAATCAAGTTGGTAGTCATGATTTAGGATCCAGGGGAAAATCTCTGTGTATATATGTTTTATGTTTTATTTTCTCGTTATTGTTTATTTTCTGTTTTTAAAATTCGTTTACAATAATTTTTGTACAGGGTTAAAACTTACAGTTGTGCTAGTGGGACTTGACTATTTTTTATTTATTTATTTTTTTCAAGTTGTCTGTGATCCTCCAGGCTTGACTTGTAGCTCGAGGAGCTGCGACCGAGGGGCATCTAAGACGGCAAAGTCACCTGGGGATCGCACCTAGCCTCAACCACACCAAACCTTAGCTAAATAATTTTTTTAGTATTTATCCCCCCCCCTAACAGAGGGCACAACCACCCCGCATGAGGTTTGACCTTGGGTCGCCTTGCTGACGAGGCCCCATCCTCAACTAGTTGTGTTAGTGGGACTTGGCAACTATTTTTGCTACATTATTAAATGAATAAATCAATTCCAATTTTTTTAGTTGTATGGTACATTTTCTTGAAATGATTGATTAGATACAATAATTTTATATAAAGAAGATTAAAATATATTAATAATTTTGAATTATGATATTGGAAAAATTAAAAAAAAAAATTATTAAAAAAATTATTTAAAATATTCAATATATTGTATTTTATTAACTTTTTATAGAAATGTATAACCACACATTATAACTATATAATATATATTTCAAATGACAATTTTTAAACACTTAAATTACAATATATCATTAAAATTAATATATAATTAATTAATTTTTTTGCTAACATAGCCATGGTTTAACATAAAAGATAAATTTAATTTTTATCATTAAAATTTATATATAAATGAATTATTTTTTCATTGTTAACATAGGATCATATTTAAAATGTAAAATATAAATTTTTAAGTGCAAATATTTTACAAAATTGCATACCTTCAACGAGTTTGCAAATTGCTTATCCTTTACATAGGGTTTCCTCTATTGGGTGTTCTCAATTATGGTAGACCTTGAAGTTAAATCATGATTTATTCATAAGAAGTTTTTTTAGCTATTTAATTAAATCAAGTCACATAATTCAGCTTAGTTGGTGATGGAAATATAATGTTTCCCAAAGCACTAATTTTACATGTCCCTATATGCTCACATATAACATAATTTGAAATTTAAGTAAGTCGCCCATTATCCACACATCTTTTGTTTTCTTTTAAGGAACAAACATCAAACAATGTAATTAATGGAATCATAAATGATAACTGCATATCCACATCAATTCACACATTATATGCTCACAATTTCACTTACACACGCATTCACCCCACACACTAAACTCATTTAAACTTTGTATAAAGGGTATCTTCTTTTTGAAGTATTTGTACTTAACTTATTTGAGCTTATATTTTTTCGCACACCCTAAGTGAGGTAAAGCCTTTCGAAAATCAAACTTAACATGAACACACTCAATTATCCACAAGGGCCACACGATAATTTATAGTTCAGGCTAGGACCACGACGATAGGAAACATATAATCCGTCGTGTTTTTTTTTCATATTGAAACATAGAAAGTATTATTTTAGTGCGCTTAAAATCGTGCATCATCCAGTGAAAAATCCAGTACATAAAAAGAAACCTGTGAAGGGGGTAAGGCTTAGGAGGCAGTTTATCACAAACCTTCATGTTGTCTCCCGACACTTGGTAGTGGTTATGAGTCCAAAACAAGCAACTATAAGCTGAGATTCATCAATTCCCACACGACTCGGGTAACTTAGTGGCCAAATCTTAGGGAATATTTCCTTATAAGTTGAGGTGTGAAAGCACTTAGACCTAAGGTGATATTGGTCAGGCTACTGGAAGCGTTGCCAGTTCTTTCGAGACATAGCCATAGTACGTCTGGCCACTATAACCCTCTCCATACCTTGGTTGGTTTTTTGGCTACTAGAAGCATTGCAAGTTACATTTATGATGTGGCCTTAATAATCTATTCTAAAATATTCACAAGGCCCAATTACTACTTGAGCGGAAGGACGTTAGGTGTTTTTAGGAAATTTTCTCATAAGAAAAACCTCACAAAACCTTTTTTGGTGATTGTTTCTTACATTAAAATTAAAGGGAAAATTAACCATTTATTTTTCACTTTGTCTTATGTATGTGATTCATTTTTTTTTCCTAAAGAAAATTTATGTGTTCAAGTGTGTTTACATATGTAGCAGTCTCAAGTGTTGTCGAACTCTTTCCTTTCTTTCCAACGAATTTTTTTCCTAGAACATAACACTTTTCATTAGTTAAATGTTTCATAGGGATTATCTCATCTTCAGGTTCCTCCTACATACAATTCACATCATCATTAAAATTATGTTTTCCAATAGAAAAGTGAACCTATTTTGTAGCAAAGGATTCATACTCATGATTTGACCCATCAAAAAATTAGGAGAATTAAAGTGTCCTAACATATAAAGGAATATTTGAATGAGGATGAATTGTTTTGAATTTCATCATATTTTGAATCACCCTTTTTGTTGACACAAGGAATAACAGTTTTGCTGGTGTTCTCTTCTTCGACCCATGTTTCCCTAAGCTCAAAACCCTTTTATTTTCATGTTTCAACTTAGAACCCTTAGTCTATGTCAACTTCTACTACCTAGCTTCCAATTCTCAACTTATTTTTCATTTAATTTTTCCCTAGGGTTTGTGACTAGAATGCTATGTTTTCCAAATTGATTTTTAACTAGGATGCCATCCCGTGTCAACGCACAAGGTTATTACATCATGGCTAACACCAACAAGATACCATTTTTCACTTCTTTAAATCTCTCAAATTTGGCGAAACTCACAAATGATCCTATTTCTAATAATCAACAATTCCCACCCATGCCAACCAAGTTACCATTGGATATCCCTAAATTCAAAGGAAAGTACGTGGAATACCCAAAAAATCATATCGTGATCTTTCACCTATGGTGATTTCTTAAGTAAACATGTGTATATCTACTATTCACTTGTCTTATGATGGTGATTCACTTGACTTACAAGTATATTTTGTATTCCACTATGCAGGGATGGAAATTGAGTAGCCACATGAGGAAGAATATGTGTCCTATCAAGATTATCAACCACATGATGGTAAGTATGTGCCCTGTGGAGATGTCAAGTTGATTAATTATCCCTGGGAACAATATATGGCATATCAAGCTAATCAACCACTAGAGGAAGAATATTTTCCTTATGAAGCTGATAAACCACTAGAAGAACATGTTGTTTCCTCTCAAATTGATAGGATATTAAGGATTTTCAATGGTTTTGAAAGAGGTGGAAGGTTTGCAGAAAATTTAGATGTAAGCACAACAAAGGACCTTGGGGAGCTTATCCCTACTCACACGGTAAGAGAGCATGTCAATAACATCATTCAAAAATATTATGAGAAACATTTAGTTATTGCACAAGCTTAGATACTACATGGGTTGATCAAACATAGGAAACTAAAACATGCCACAAAGCTTTTGGGTGTCCAAGACGATAAAAGCAGGAAGACACATATGAATTTCACTGAAAATATATCAAAGGAATTCAGTATGTTTGGAAAATCAATAAAACTCGATGTTCGAGTTGCGCATAGGGAAATTACAACTGCTATTGTTGCATCAAGTACATCGAGACAACAAAAGATGGCAACAATGTCAAAATTTCTCCATGTCTCGAGAAAAATATTGCGAAAAGCATACCAAATTTAGGGTTCATAAATGAAAATGATGAATCTATTTGTTGGGCTCTTATCACCAGGAAACCCTACCAAGACATGCTTATAGTAGGAATCAAAGAACTTGTGGTGGAGTTTTTCAAGAGTTATTCCCATGCTATTCCAGATAGAAATCATGTTGTATGACATTGAATAGTTAAAGGTGAGTATGTATATCATTCTAGGCATGTTTTGGAAATGATAGAAGTTATACTATTTGAGGAATTCCATAAAGCAATAACCATGTGAAGATATCCATAAGGATGTTTCAGAAATTGAAACCATGGTTTATTATGTGTAATACAATCTGTGACACGTGTTTTTTTAGATATCATGTTGAATTTCAAATTCATTATGACACTTTCTGGTAAATTTACAAAAATAATTGTGATGATGACCCTCCTCCTCCTATAATGCGCAATTTTATTTCATCAATATTGTGCAGAACAGAGCTAGAAGAGTAGTTTTACAAGAAAATATGTATAGGTGGGGGAAGATACACTAAATGTGGTTATTTGGAATTGTTTCATAGGAACATTCTTATTAATCCCAAATAGTCTGGGATGTCAGATGTCACTTGAAGAGCTCCATCATTAGGTATAATTGAAGGGGTTAATTTTCACCCTTTTAGCCTTATTAAGTCTCTCTTTTTCACATTTAATTATATTATGGTCTTATGTTGCTAGTGTAGATGGTGATTAAGGCTTGTCATACTTTGAATGCCTAACATGAGTTAAATGTAGGATAATCACAAATATATTGAAATTTTGATGAACATTTTTCAATTAAAGCTCGTAGTAGAAAAAAAGGAGAGATTCTAGGGGGGTTTCCCACCTCCTTAACTCTGAAAGGCAGCCAAGGGATCCTCGAGATTCCCTCCAACAACTCAAAATCAAAGGCAGCTAGGTAAGTGGGAGATCAAGTGAACGAAAGCTCCACTTCTCTTGTAGTAAAAGAGGACACATCACCTAATTTTTAGGGAGTTGTTGGTAGATACCCTCTAGGTTAAATAGGGTTGAGAAAGAGGTCATTAGGATTCAAACTTTGAAGGAAGCTAAGAGGCTCTTAGCTCTTGTAATAATTTTTTAAGACTTTTATGATTATGTAATGAGAATATTTTATGCAATAAGATGAGTATTCATATTTCCCTTCACTTATTTAGAATTAGAGGGCTAGGATTGTGGGTTAGGGCCCAATCCATTGGCCTTAGTCTCTCTTGTGTATTCATGCTTATTTTTATGTCATTTCAGCTAGTTTGCTTTATGAGTTTTTAGCTAGTTGGTTACATTTCAATTCATTGTTTTTAGTTTGATTCCATTTGTCTTTTACTATAGATAAGATTTCATAAATTTTGGTGGAATAACTAATAAAATCATAAAGTTGTGTGTCAAGCCTCCCTCTCTCATCTCTTTCATTGGATCTTGAGGAGGGTGGACCTTCCCCATTGGCCAAATTTTCTCTTTAGTTTATGATTTATTGGAAAGAATATTTAGATCCTTGTAGTGTCATGAACATGTCTAAAATATTGAGTTAGATTTCAATTTGAAGGCTAGAGTAGGTTTTCTTTCCAAATTCAACTCATATTTTCCATTTCCTTCATCATGAATTTGTTAATGTTTGTTGCAGGAACATGTATTTTTCTTACAATTTCAAGTAGCACAACAAAGGAGGACTTCACCAGAACCCTTAGCTTCATTTCTCACCCATCATCAACCTTATTTCCATCAAATCACCATCAACCCTGTTTTTCATAGTTTTTTTTAGGTAAACTTGACTCGGGATAGAGTCAATGTTGACTAGGGTAAATAATAGTGGTTTTGAGGCACATGGTATTGTGCACCCATGGTTTTAGCCCATGGTATTGCATGTAATGGAGCCTATAAAAATCTGGGAATACTTCATTGTAATTTAGGCCTAGAGGTGAGCGGTGAAGGCTCACTTGGCCAGATTGGCCAGGGTTTTGGCCAATGGTTAATGAAATTTCATTGGTTAGGTTTTTCCCGGATAAACATCTGTGTTTATGTTAATGATTTGTTGCTGGCCCTTTTATGTTTATTTCTCTCTGTAAATTCTTTATTATTTCTGTTGTAATTTCCAACAACTGGTATCAGAGCTAAGTGTTGGCTTCAAAGGGAAGTTTTTTTTGAAGCCAAAGGTTTTATTGGCCTGTGAATGAAGATAATATTTGTTGCACCGATGCAGATATGAATCTAGAATGTAAGGGTTAATAAGGCATGATGAAATCATTGCAGGTTGTTTACAGATCTGATATGTATGCAGGGGATCCAATCTGTAAGATCTGTGATCGAAGATGAAGCATGAATAGAAATTGCTAGAGAGCGACGACTGGGCATGAAGAGACCGCATAATTAAAAGATCATGGCATCGCTGGAAAAGAGGCGGAGCATGTGTGGAGCTGCCACACAAGAAAAATCAATTGTGGTGAATGTTAATGCAATCTTTCAATCCGGTGCAAGATTGCTGGAAGTGATCCATGGATGGAAGTTGTGCAAACATGCAACTGCGCAAAAGAGGAGGATTTGAGTGGTGCAGAGGCAAATATGGCACTAGGGAAAATATTGTTCAAGCAAGCCAGTGAAAATCTGCATCCTGACAGAGGAAATACGTTTAAATGGCTCGAAGCCGACCACTGCAAATCGAGCACGTGAGCACGTGGAATCTGTGGTAGTAGAGGAGAACGAAAATTGTACAGATGGAGCTCTAGAAAAAGTGAAATGCAGAAGTTCAATCAGGAAAATGATGCATTGGTATGGATATCGGCTATGATCTATGCGATTCCAGGTCGGGGCAATCAGAACATAGGACCATTTGGAAGATCCATACACCATATTGAAACTCCAGGAAGGTGATGGTGAAGTGGCATAACATCACAAGTGTCCACAGGGGGTTGAATCGACGAACGTTGCTGACTGTGTAGAGAAGCTACACATCAAATTTGTTGTGTGAATAGGGCAGCAGAACCTTGGATGAATGGATGTGTGAAGGCCACAAATGTCATGCAAGAGGGAAGGCATTGTTCACATTAGACAACAGCTCAACCTCAGAGAATGAGGTGAGCATGGAAGAATGAGAAGAACCATGTGTAAGATCGAGTGTGGTGTCACCAATCCCAGATCGGTCACAATGACAAGAGACTTAGCATCAACATTGTCATCGGGAGAAAAGACTTCCAAAATGACCTTGAAAGCACAAAATCGTTGATCTGGTTAGCTACGATCTGCGAAGGAGACGTGCGTGCATGAGGAGGGAATTATCTTCTATGCATGACGTCTCATTAGAGGGCCAAATGCAGGCCATCGAAACACACTCGAGTGAAAATATAGTGGGAGCACACGTGGAGTCACAACAGGAATGAGTTGTGCAAGCTAGGAGGAGAACGATGATTGTGGATCTGTAACTAAGGTCAAAGAAGTGAGGTTCTTTTTTACCTGCATTGGTGGAACGAGGAGAGAAAGGAAAGCCATCAAATTTTACTGCGCCTAGGAAGACGAGGAGGCCACGGAGCAGCTGATGAGATCCACCGTGGAAATGCACTCAATACTTGATCACATGAGTTCTGGGCACTGCATGCTATATGGGTGGTAGTAAGGTCAGCGTCCAAGCTAAAGCTGGATGTGCTTGTGCTGTGAAAGGGCTAAGAAGCACATGGAAAGGTGAAATGAAATTGAGGCCTTGTTAAAATGAGAGAGCAGATGTGCAGGTGGATTAATTAAAAATTGATGAACCATGTATCTGAAGAGAATTCCTAGAGTAATGGAGGTTATAGAGGTTGGTGACCCATGTAATCCGGTAGATGGATTCTTTTTATGTGGACATTGATGTCATATGTACTAACACAACAAAGAATTCGGAAGATTTATGTAAAAATATGATGTCCTCTTTGGAGAGGACATCATGAATGAATGTAGAGAATGGTCATACAAAGAATAGAAAAAATGAAACAAAATATATATATATATATTATTATAATGGAGTTAATTTTACATGTAAATGGGCATACTGCTGTAAGACCTAGTATGGCATGCGTACCCATGGGTAATCACTGGTAAAGTTTGGGTTAGACCTTGGTGATAGGGGGGATGTCAAGTTAATAATTACCCTGGGTAAAAATATTGAGGGGGGGAAGGGCTATAGTGAGCGGGGTTGTCTCACTTAGCAGTTTTGGTTGGATTTAGTCAATAATCCCCAAGTCAAGTTTAAGGGGGGAATTGTTAGGTAAACTTGACTCGAGATAGAGTCAATGTTGACTAGGGTAAATAATAGTGGTTTTGGGGCACATGGTATTGTGCACCCATGGTTTTAGCCCATGGTATTGCATGTAATGGAGCCTATAAAAAGCTGGGAATACTTCATTGTAATGTAGGCCTGGAGGTGAGCGGTGAAGGCTCACTTGGCCAGATTAGCCAGGGTTTTGGCCAATGGTTAATGAAATTTCATTGGTTGGGTTTTTCCCCAGAGTTTGGGGTTTTCCCAGATAAACATCTGTGTTTATGTTAATGATTTTTTTCTGGCTCTTTTATGTTTATTTCTCTTGGTAAATTCTTTATTATTTCTGTTGTAATTTCCAACAGTTTTCACCTTCACACCGTGAGAAACCCTAGAAGTGTAAGACAAACTTCTCAAGAGGTTCTAGTCTTGGCCAAGTTTTTGGCCACCCTCCATTCATCCAAACACACCTTCATTCCAACTCCCCTACACTTTTCTCCACCATTTTTTTCCTTGGATTTCCCTTAGACTGTTTCTTGTAGCAATTCGGGACTTTCCTATAGCACTACAGAAAACCTGTAGCAGCACCTGTAATAGCATCGGTGGGCCTCTCCTTAAGCCCAAAAACCATCATCCACCTCATCCATACCTACCAAAGTGACCCAGACACCTTCAGCCTTGCACCCATGATTTCAAGACCTCCTTAAACCACCTTAGCGCTTTCTCCTCCTTGCTGCAAAACAATGCATTTACAAGCATAATTAGGTCATGATTAGATGCATCGGTAAAATCATGATAGTAAAAACATGAATTAGATAGTGTGTTTAGAAATTTGGCCCCACAATCTATCACTCGTACATTTGGTCAACATTCCGACACTTTAGTTCCGACACTTTTGACGTATTATCGAAAATTAACCCAATTTTTCTCGTTTTTTTAAATCCCGCCAACAAACGTCACTATAGCGGTGTATAGGGAAACCGTCGGTATTGCGAGGTTTAGGTACATTGTCGGAACACCGACGTTTTGGGACACAAGGTTGGTCTTGCGACATTTCTAAGACACAAGTCAGGATTGCAACATTTGGAGAACCATCGCTATTGCGACGTATGGAAATACTTTTTGGTCTTGCGATGTTTCTAAGACAAACGTCAATTTTGCGACGGTTGCCCTCTAAACCGTTAGTCTTGTGACATTTCTAAGATTAACGTCGGTTTTGCGACGGTTAGTCGAAAAATTAATAACTCATAATTAATAAGATATTCCTTATTAATTATTTAAATAATTTATTTTATAGAATAAGATACAATTTGGATGTTAAAAGATAATGGCTTTGGCACTAAAATAATCCCTCAAACACATTGATTGTATAAATAATTGTACGTTTCAAGTCCATATTTGTATAATATATCAAATATATTGAATTTTTTTATGTATATATAAAACATCTCATGATATATAAAGATAAATTTATTTTTTAATCTAAATTTAATTTAAAATTATTATAAATTTATATTAAATATTTTAATTTTATTTATAAATATTTTATATTCTTAATAAATATTTTATTATATTTATTTATAAGAAATAAAATTAATATATTATAAATATTAAAAAAAGAGATAAAATATTTTATATATATTAAATAAAGAGATAAAATATTTTATATATATATATATATATATATATATATATATAGATATATATTGTCACAATTAAAAATGACCATTTATCTCCCTAACGGGGTGTGAATAACGTTGATAAGGATCCCTTGGGGACTTAGCCCGCCACCCTCGGATGTTATGGGAATTTATGATCTGAGGGTGTGACTCGCCCCCATCATGCAATGACATGAATGGCACTATATGGCCACCTTTTTTTATAAATTGGCTCCTACGATGGTGTTTTGGGCATTCTACAAAGAAAGGAGGGACATAGGTGAGGTCAAGACTTCAACCTCCCTATATTTGGTGGAAATCATGTACAAATTTATGGAGTTAAATCTATCTTAGGGTAATTTTGGTGTTGTGACTGTAGGTTATTGCCTTGTTGAGGTCTTGTGGATGCAGTGGCGGGAGTGCATTTAAGTTGGATGTGTGGAAATTGCATCATAGATTATGTTCCTGGAGGTCAACGACCTATAGAGACGCTCCTTCTTCAGTTCCAACAAGGAGGTGAAAGTTGTTTCTCCCTAATCTTTTTTTTCTTCCATGTTGTTTTCCTCGGTCATTGGTCTGGGATTTTTGGAATCCTGTCTGTGGACTGGGAGGATTGTGAGCAACATTTATGTTTGTTCTTTAACTATCTCAACTATATTTCTTTGATGTTTGCGTCAAGAAATTTTCATACTAGAATGTATATGCTTGAATTATTTTCTAGTGTAGGGGTTCTCAAGGAAAAATCCAATGTATGATTAAGCATATCTCCGTGTTCATGGTATATCCTAATTCCAAGGGTGTACCATAATTTTTTCCCCACAGGAAAATCATGGCCTTTTTTTGGCTAATTGTGTTGGGGTATATGGGTTTTGATGTTGGGGTATCTGCTTCCATGGGGGATGAGATGGTGAAATTTAATTACCTTTTTGGTTCTATTGTTTGAAATTTGTGAAAGTAATTAAGTTCGAGTATAATTTATGAAAGTTGGGTTAATTATTTTTTAGTTTCAATGTTTGATATAAAGGGAGAAATTAAATTTATGATTTTAATTTATGAAAAAATTAAGAGATATACTAAACATTATTTTTCTCACTACATATATTTTTTTTGAGGTTTAGTGGAGTTTATATGAGAGTGTAAAGAAATAGATATTCACATAAAATAATATTTAATTTTTCATTTAAATTAAGTTTATTCATATCTACATATTTAAAAGTTTTATTTTTATTTTTTATCTATTTTAAAAAAAAGAAAATTTAATATTAAATATTTAAAATATTCATGGTATTTTTTTTTAATTAAATACATCATTTATATTATAGTATAATGAAATCAAATATTCATCATTTGATTAATATATTATAAAATGTTTAGGCATAAGTGCATTGAACTAGTTTTGATATCACAACTTATGTGATTGCAAATTCAAAAAACACCTAATAATAATATTATAAGTATATTTTCACTAAATAATATTTATATTATTTTTATACATTTTTTAATCAAATTTTTATTGTGATTGAATAGTGTAAAGAAAGATAAGTTTATAAAAAATAATAAAAATGTCGAAGTTATGGTTTCAATCTAAATCAATTTCACTCATGCTTTTCCAATACATTTAAAGGATTTTTTTGTTTAACTTTTTGGAAATAAATGTGAGAAAGGATGATATTAACCATTTAATATTCAAAACATTATCTCTTTATTTTTTATGAAATATGTCATTTTATATCACAATGCTTCTCAATCAAATAGTCAATGAATGAAAGAAATTAAGTTTTAGTATGTTTTCAAGTTATGAAAAGATATAGGGTTATATTAGAAGTTTTTTTCCTCACCAAAACATGTACATTGTATAAGTTTAGTGGATATTATATAAGCTTGAGGTTGTGGCCTTTCACGCTTATCACAAGGATGGGTTTAATTAAATTACCATCCATTCACATGTATCTATCATTATAGAAATTACACAAGGAGATATTGACCAAGGAGTTTAAAAAACAGTTCCTCCCAAGGACCCATGGAATAATATACCAAAGGAAATACACAAGGTAACGAAATCCCCCCTAAACTCATGTTGATATTGAAGATATCAAGTTGATATTCATTTTGATAATAGAAAAAACAACAATGTTAGGGAATGTTATGGTATTTGGTGTATCATATCCCACTAAAGTTTGTCCCAAATCCTAGGCCATAGAGACCTTAGGACCCCATGGATTGAGTTGCATGGCTATTCATTGCCTAACTACATTTTTTTTTTCATTTACATTTTTGGATTGAAAATAATTGTCATGAATTATATCTGATATGCGCCTATATTATATGGATATCTCAAAACACTATGGTTGTTTTTTTGCAAAAAGGTCGAATGAATGGTTTTTAACTTAAGAAGGTTCTAAAATTTATTTAAGGAGATTATAGGTGGAATTCCCTTATGCTTTTGACCATTTACAGAATGATTTGTTCCACAATGGGACACTTAAATATATGTAATGAATCAGTTCATATCTTTAACCCATTCCCTCAAAAATAGAATGCATCAAGGTTGATATTTTAATGGATCAAAAATATTTGTTGTACATTTGGGGGCTTAGGCTTAGTTGACATCAAGTTGTGTCATGCATCGATCTCCCCAACACTTACTTCGAGTACCAAAGTCTCCCTCGTAGGATAAATTATTCTCCTTACTCCTTTGCACTCTTATCCCTTGCAACATAAAGTTAGGACCAATAGGCCTTGGTTAATGTTGCATGAAAACAATAATATGTGGAATAGATTTGTTAGAAATGGGAATTTTATATAGACATGAAAAAAATAATTTACCCACATTAAGAAAATTACATCTCCCTCGTCCTCTCCATGCCTAACTCAAAACAATATTAGCAATTCTATGGCAATTGGAGAGCCACCAAGAATCTCCGAATATGTTATTATGTAAGAAGTGGGGTCCTATAGAACCACTCTTCACCCCGAAAACCAAATTATTATCCATCGATTGGCGGTGATGATACTCACAAAAATCTAGGGAACACAAGTTCAAATGATATTTCTACCTTGTATACAAATTGTTAGCACTCCCAAATCATTTGACACCTTTTCAAGGTGTGAAGGGAAGAAGAGAGTGGACTTCTTTCATAAAAATAAAATGAAGATGGTATCATGCAACATGCAAGAGCTAACAAACCCTTATTACAACCATGATTTTGAAAGTAATAAATGTTGCTCCTGTAATTAAGATATTGTGTTTACAAGAAGTTAAAATTGCTACATTCATTCATGAATCAAACCATGATTAGGGAATGACTAGAATCATTTTTTTTTAAATAACCAAGAAGAAGGAAGAAGTGAAGCCACAACCAATCTCATTGATATGGGTGGAATCCACTATCCAATATAGGTAATACAATAGGAGATTGTAACACCCCCGTATTCCTCATAGACCATTATAAGGGTAGAATAAAGTGTTACTATCACTGACCTGACCTCCAATGCATTGTAATGGAAACGAGGTCTTATGTCATTTCTTTCAAAATATTAGAAACTGAAAATAAACATCATCTTTGTGTGCATCTCGTCAATAGTTTTTCAGCGATATTATTGATGATGATGTCGATGAGGATATTATTGAAAATGACAAAATTGATGATGATGATGACATGGTCGATAATTTCAACATCGTTTCTGAATCAGATGTTGGTATAGATGTCGATCAGTTGGATGAATATCAAGAAGATACAGAAGAATAATATTGATACAGATGTTCTGTTTGAGTATGAGATGGTATGTTATAACTTTATATTTTAATCATTATAGAAATATTTTTTATGCATAATGGCTCATTTAATAGGGGCCTGGAAGGACCGGGCGATTGAATAATATTTAATAACAAATCAAGAGTATCACGAATAGAAGGAAGGGATCGAGTGACAGTACCCACCAAGTCCAGTGTAGGTTCCACTGGAGCCTGAGTGTCTTGTGCTTGGTTCAATATCTCACTGACAAGAGGGATCCACAATTGTTCAATATGTTCCTCCATCCCTTCCATCGGGATAAGCCCCTCATCCTGCTGATGCACCACCTCTTCCATCTGTTCATTCTCATCACCTTCTGACTGATCAGCTACCTGAGCCCGATAATCATTCCTGTAGACTACCCTTTGACGATGCCTCCTGCTAATTCCTAGAGGGAAGTCTCTAACCAAATGATCACCATACTTGTGAAATATATGGCACCGAAAATCTATCCATGTTGAGCGTTAGTGTGGCCTCAGATAGCTATGAATCTCAAATTCTTTTGATATCATATATTCCCACGAGTCATGTTTTATTAGACAACTACAAGCTAGTCTTGAAAACCCAAAATAACTTTGATAGCTTATCCCCTAGGTTGTAGTTTATTAGACAACAAGATAGTCTCGCAAGTCACTGATAGCTAGTAAACCAAAAAATATATATAAAATAATGTTGCAAGTCCCACAAGTCTCAAATAGCTAACAAACCAAAAAAAAATACAAAATAATGTCGTAAGATAAGCTTTTATTGGCAAGTCTTAGGATCAAATATGTGGATTGGTTAAAAAAAAAAAAAATTATTGAAGAATTCAAGTTATATTATTTGTAAACATAACAATATAAAGAAACAAATAAAATCTACTTGAGAAAATAACCATTCATTGTCAACCACATCAATTGTAGGAGTAGGTTGATTTTGTCATCTCATAAGACCTTCACTTTTAAACTCATGACATAGCACATGCATTCATGGGATTTTAAATAATACCCTCAATTTCCATAGATATTTAATAAGATCTCCCAAAATAATTTTCTTGAATCCCCCTCCTAATACATATTTCCTATTAAGGCTCCCTACTTTTATTAAATAACTAATTTTATACTTCCAAATACCTCTAAACCCTCCCCCCACCGCCCTCCACCGATACACCCAATTATCATTTGCCCATACCTAACCAATGAGAGCACAAGAACACATATTTCTATAAAATCACCTATAAATTCTCTTACTTTATTGTCATTTTCCCATACCTAACCAATGAAAACACAAGAACACCTATTTCTATAAAAGCACCTATAATACTTTTGTGGGTTTCACTAATATCCCTTTAGTTAGTGTGTGCACAGTAGCCTAGATCCTAAAGTGATTCCCCTACAATGATAACCCACTAGGTGTATTTGTTCTTAAAAAACTTTGCATGGATAGATGTTCCATTTATGGCCAAGTTCCACCAAAATGGTTCCCCCTACCTACCTAGTAACTACATTACATTTATTTCATGACAAAACTACCCTAAAACCCACCAAATTTCTATCATATCCTTGAATTCAACAACAATTTGTTGTTCAAGATATAGCTAAGTTGGAAAAAACTCAGCTCTAGAGCTTAGGATATTTTTCCACCTCTAATGTTTATAAAACAATAGATATAAAATTTCTAAAGCATGTGGGAGCCCTTTAAGTATCACCTTTCCTATATTGACTCCATCTTAAACATCATGGAAAATTTCCATAGATGAGTTATCCTGATTAAACCAAACATTTCATTGAAAATAATCACTCATACCATAACATTACTACTTCCCTTTTAACCACATAAAACGTATTTTTAAGTTACCATAATTCATATTTAATATCAAATAATTAGATTAAAAAATCAACCAAAATCCTCTCAAATAATAATTTATGAAATAGAAATTCAACAATTTTATATAATTAATAATTTAAATAAATGTCTTAGATCTAACCTGATTAATAATAATTTATAATCAACAATACCACTTATTTACCCAAACCCCTTATTAACCCAAAGAAAAATACTTACACATTTCATTTACTGGAATTTGGGTGGCCTTAAAAAAACACACGTATTTCATTTCAAAATGTCAAAAAATTTCACATATGAAAAGTTTTACTTCCCTTGTTCATTTCCCTCTGGTTGCATGGTTTGTCCAAGGAAGGAGGAAGGATGCAGCCATACGGTCGTAGGTTTGGAGGAAGGATGTGGCCATACTATCGTATTTTTGTAGGAAGGATGCGGCTATACTGTCGCATGCTTGGAGGAAGGATGCGAGAAGTCAAGAAATTGTCCCGAGTGCCTGTTGCAGGTCTGCTCTGATACATTTGGTTGAATTCCGGTGATTTATTTCCTTCTACAGAAATAATCTGCTTAAGATTACCCACATTGTTGGGCAACGACCCATCCCAAGCCCTCCATCTTCAAAATACATATCGACAAGCGCAACGAGGCACTCAAGAGCCTGTACGTTTAGGATTCCACGGAGGTAGAAAAAGCCAAAGGCGTGGGCGATAATGGCTACACCAATCTTCTCTGATACATCGGATCTCGACAAGTGCATTTTTGACCCCAAAATCAACTAAGAAATAAATAAAAAAGAGAGAAGAAATGAGTTGAATTCCACAATAAAATCAAATGTCCTAAAACCATAGGAGTTCACCATCCAGATGCTCTGGCACAGATGCATTGTGTTGATCCAGTTGTACCTAAAAATGCTAGAAACCCTAAAAAATTACTTCGGATTGGCATGGAATCCAGGCTTTCGAGAGTTCCAAAGCAAGGAAATTGGATGCAGAGGAAATTGACATGGACTCAAACCAGCAAGATTAAGGCTCTGTGCCAGAGGATAAGCTTCCAGGGGCTACTAAGCCCACTCAAGTCTCTGTGCCAGAGGAGAAGCTTCTAGAGGCTACTAAACCCACTCAAGAGGTAGCTAACTGCATTTCATTTTTATTGTTTAATTATATATTTATTAGTTAATAATAAGAATCACTGCAAAAAACATGCCCATGAGGGACTTCCATTGGTTTAGGTGCCAAGTCTGAATGAAAAATCTGGATAATGTTTTCTTGGTAAGGATTTAATTTTAATGCGAGTTAGACCATAGGAATAATCTTTCTCTTTTAATGTGAGTTAGATTGTTTTTAGTACTTTGTAACCATGCTTGTTTGTAGTCCAAAGGTTCTAACAAAGCTATAATATGGCTTGTTAGATCTTCTTCATGAATGATGTATCCCGCATCTACATGGCTAACTTACTTCTATTTTGCATGCATGTCTTGATGTAGCATAGACCAAAAACATGTTCCCTATGAACACATCATTGCATGATAATTGTGCTGACCATTTATCAAAGCAAGCTTAGATGACAGGGATCTAAGTTCTTTTTAGATATCTTGTCGATTGTTTCAGAGGCTAGCTTACTGTCATCAACCATCAATAATGCACCAACGAGAGCACTGTAACTCACAATTCCTGGCTAGTACCTTCAACTGTTTATTCTAAATAATTTAAATGAGTGACTGTTAATTTTCCCATGAATTAAAAATTACAGAAATCAGTCTCTAAAACACGAAATCTCATTTTTAGAAGCCTCAACTTAATACATTTTACCTCCTTAGACTAATTTTCAGAAGCCTCAACTCAATAAATATTACCTCCTTAGAAATTATCTTATCATTTTGTTGTGTTTTCTGTTGTACCCTCTTTAAAATTTTAAACTGGGCAAGCTTCGAGGTTCAAGTGTTTACTTCTACTTAAATCGTTACATTAATTGGTTTTGGCTACCATTGAAAATTAATATAATATTTTCTTTCTTTCAACTTTTTTTCAAGAAACATTAACACTGCAACTTAAACTTAAAGGTTTCATAATTTTCAAGAGCAATGGTTAGTACGGGTGGGGTCCATAGCAAAGTGTATGGGCATTGTAGTGAAAAATGTTAGGTACTGGAGATGGCATGATGTTTGTTCCTCCAACATCTCCCTTCAAATATGAGTTACTTAATAAAGAGTTGTTTATCACCTCGTTCAACACAAATTTGTAGTTGATTACAATATCCTCTCCATATACATGATGATGTGGCCGACTTGAACAATTTGCACATGTGTGGGCATATATTCAAAAACACACTTTTGCTAATGCAAATTGGATGATCTTTATATCAATTTTTGTCCTCTCGAAAAGAGGAATTTAATCCAATCATCATCTCCAACAATTGAGCTGTCCCAAGGTGGAATTAGGCCCTAGTTTCCATTTTTAACAACCACCCTATCACCCTGAAGTGTTTTCAGGCTCCTACCTGAAGGTGAGTTCAAAAACCTACCAAGAACCACCCAACCACCCTTAAAATGATAGTAAATTTGAAAAAAATTGTGGGCTCCCGTACTAGGGATAATGGCCCACCTACAATGATAAACCCCTGCAAACAATTCTAAAATCCAAACAATATATTCTTTGCATAACCCTAACTCTAGAGTATGATGAAAAGCCTTACTTAGTGCCCTTACTTGTTTACTGTAGCCAAATGTGCTGATGTTTACGCTTGTAGGTGATTATTGCTCAATAAGTCCCGGACTGGTAGATAATATTGTACACATGCTACTTAAATGCACAGACCAATGCTACTCCAATCCTAAAATAATCTTTGCTGCTTGAAAAATTGTGGTGATGTCAATGTCTTCTACTTTTGTAGCTCTAACTGTGAATTGATGGTGATTCCAATACTTTTGTTCCTTTTTAATGAAAACAAAGATTTGAATGCTAAACTATCCAAGAGTTATATGATCATTGTGACTCAAAGACAAATTTTATACTTGTGTTATATTGTTGTCTTAGTTTAGCCTCCTTTCTAGGACGTAATATCACTTGTAATGCACTGATATTTCTACCACTTCAAGTCTCCGGGTGACAAGTCATAGGTATATACAAGACTGAACTATTCATATTATCCACAAAATGTGTTTTTTAAGATGCACATGTAGTAACTATATTTGGCTTCGATGCAAAAAATAATGAGGATGCTTATGGACTTGGATGAAAGCTTCAAACATAACCAATTGAAAATTAAGAAGAGTCACATCGAACAAATATTTGTAAAATATTGGTGATTAGGTAATATTTGAGATTTGACCTTAAAACTATGACTAGGTCAACAATGAATTCCCAAGAATATACCAAGGAACCACAAATCATTGCTAGACTGAGATTCCACAAAATCAAGACATCGAAACAAAGGTATTTCCCTTCTTTATGGTTCCGCTACAATGTTTCAGAATAGGTGAGTGTCAATCTTGAAGTGCTTTGGTTAGATTCACCACAGAGTTTCCAAATAAGGCTGTAGGGATTGCTCCTACAAACACGAGTAAACAATCCCTTATGCTTAGAATTTATCCCTTCAGGAACCTCACAAAATCACTCATGTTCAGAATTAGCTACACCAGTTAATACTATTCACTGATCTAGAAGAGTTGAAGTACTAAAATGGATGAAAAACCTTCCAAAACTTGTCACTATACAAGAAAATCTCTTATGCTTGTAAGAAATTTTTACTAGCAATAAAATGTTTCTCAAAAGTATTCCAATGAACCATACACTTTATATGCCATTAAATTTAGACAATTACTTTAATAGTTTAGCACAAAATCACTCATGTTTAGAATTAGTTGCATCGGTTAATACTCTTCACTGATCTAGAAGAGTTGAAGTACTGAAATGGATGAAAAGACTTCCAAAACTTGTCACTATACACGAAAATCTCTTGTGCTTGTAAGAAAATTGGATTAGCAATAAAAGGTTGCTCAAAAGTATACCAATGAACCATACATTTTATATGTCATTCACTTCAGACAAGTCCTTTAACAGTTCCCCACATATGATGAGGGAATAGAATACTTAAAATTATGTCCTTAAGGAAGGAAGGATGACGTTTTTAGTGTTATGGCTAGGCTTAGTATTTCATTCTTACAGTGACACCACAACAAATTCCTGTAATCATAGTCAATACTCCTCACTGCTTTTCATTGTATAAGGATCAAGTCGAGACTGGGCCTTTTGTTTCATTAGACCGTTTTTCCATAGGACAGATAAACTTAGAGCACTATACTAGCCATTATTCTTCTTTAAAAGGAGATATAGCTTGCAATACTTCTGTAAAAATCTTCGTTGGCCTTGGAGTCTTCTTCAAGCCACAAAGAGACACTTCCGAGTTCAGAATTTGATACCCTACGAGGGTCGAATAATTCTTCCTTCAAAAAAATGAAAGCCTTAGAGAATGAAACCCTAATGAGGGCAGAAAAGGACGTGCTACTCAACCAAACAAACTTTTGATAATCGTGAATCTTGATCTTCCACTTGTAAGAAACCTTGATCAAAGGAATCCCAAAACCAATCAAAACCAAACCAAAAACCCTTGTCATCAAACCCTCTCTTCTGATTGGAAAATTTCTCCATAGGGGCCGAAGTAAGTTTCATAGATCAATTAGTCAATTAATGTTTATTTGAGTGCTTAAATTGAATGATCGATCAAGTTCCTTTTTATAGACTTAGGAGGGGCTTCTAAATATGTAGGTCATTTTTCACTTTATTGGAAAAAATTTTAAAAATACCTTGAAGCCCAAGGAATGTGACATTCATCCCTTGGGGCAGATTTTAATTTATATTCGAGACAAAATTTAATTATGAGGCCCTCCCTGCAATATTCCAAACATAAATAGTGGATATAATTTCATGATCATATTGTTCTAGCCAATGATAGGGTGCCACATCACCACCCTTTGGGGTTTTTACCCATAGATTTGGTCCTCCATCTTCAATTAGCCATAAATCACAAATCATGAGGCCTCTTGTGGTGTGCCACATACCATTGAAAATAGCTTGATGTGGAGAATCCAACAAGGATGACCTTGACTTGAAACATCCTGAATTTCCATGTCATTTTGTTGGCATTACCTGGTGCTGCTTAGATTGACATCAATGACAACCACACATCAACAACCTGCAAGTATAAATGATGTATTACTAAGTTCCATAAATTTAACCATGTTTTAATAGAGGTTTCCCAAATCTTAACCCTGTGAAATTTTAGCTTTGGGGTTGTTATAAAATATAGAACAAAAAAACGATGGGAATTGAGAAACATTTTTAATCCTTAACAACCTAATATTCTAGGCATTTTTCAAATTAATTCAAACAGTAGTGTGCTAGGAAGCTTGTTGTAGTTAGATCACACCCTATATAGTTTTTATTCTATGTTACAAGAAATTGAGGGTGCTATTTTGTAGTTTGGATCATTGGTTACCTTTGTATAGTAAGCCTTGACTCCAAAGGTGTTAGTGATGCATCAGTAGATAGGTCCTTTTAATAGTGTCCACTTTGTTGGCTGCTTATCATGTTTGAAAACTATGTATACAACTCTTCATATGTTATTTGACGATGGAAAGGTATGAAAATAACATACAAAATAGCTAACACTTTCCCATGGATCTTTTAGGTTGTCTCTGGAGCTGTTACATTATTTGTTGTAGAACTTGTTTGTGAAATTTCAACATGATGTGGTGTTATAAAATATAGAACAAAAAAACGATGGGAATTGAGCAACATTTTTAATCCTTAACAACCTAATATTCTAGGCATTTTTCAAATTCATTCAAATAGTAGTGTGCTAGGCAACTTGCTATAGTTAGAGCACACCCTATGAAATTTTTATGCTATTGTACAAGAAACTGAGGGTGCTATTTTGTAGTTTGGATAATTGGTTTACCTCTGTATAGCAAGCCTTGACTCCAAACGTGTTAGTGATGCATCACTAGATATGTCCTTTTAACAGTGTCCAATTTGTTGGCTTCTTATCATGTTTGAAAACTATGTATACAACTCTTCATATGTTATTTGACGGTGGAAAGGTATGCAAATAACATACAAAATAGCTAACACTTTCCCATGGATCTTTTAGGTTGTCTCCGGAGTTGTTACATTCTTTGTTGTAGCACTTGTTTGCGAAATTTCAACATGATGTGGTGTTAATTTCTATCATGCTCGTGCTCTTGCTCTAAAATTCCCAATCCCTCTAATCCTAGTGTAAGGGGCTCATTGAAATTCATACCAAGGATCCTCCATTATTAATTATCAAGTCGTCTCCAACTACATTAATAGTTATTTGTACATCACTAGATAGGTCCTTTTAACAATGTCCAATTTATTGATTGCTTATTATGTCTGAAAAATGTGTATACAACTCTTTTCATATGTTATTTGATGGTGGAAAAGTATGCAAATAACATACAAAATATCTAACACTTTCCCATGGATTTTTAGGTTGTCTCTGGAACTTTTACATTCTTTGTTGTAGCACTTATTTGTGAAATTTCAACATAATGTGGTGTTATTTTCTATCATGCTCTTGCTCTTGCTCTAAAAGTCCCAATCCCTCTAATCCCAGTGTAAGGGGCTCATTGAAATTCATACCAAGGATCCTCCACTATTAATAATCAAGTTGTCTCCAACTACATTAATAGTTCTTTGTACAGAAAACATTGATTGATGAAAAATACACATGGCTCTAAACTAGTTTCTCAATATCCAACGTCAATGTGTCATTTTGTAAACTCTGAATAAATGCTTAGTCATTTTCTATTTGAATCCGTTTTTCAATTTGCAAGAAATAAGGTTGCCAAGTGCGCAAGGATTAAGGAGCCTCTATTAATTTAAGAATGCAAAGGGAAATTTTAAAAAGCTCCTAATAAATTCCAATTCTTTTAGTTTGTTTCATTTCCATCTTGAAACACATACATATGTACATATACAGTGTGTGTGTGTTAACAAAGAGGAGAGAGAGAGATTTATATTTAAAAGAACCCACATCTCCTCCCACTCAAGGGTTCTGACCTTGGGTCTTACCAATGATACAAGTGCGATTATTGTACTAGCGATTATAAGTAACAAATTTCTTTGTTTTTAAAGTTGCAATTCATGGGTTTTCTTATTATTTTGTTTGTTTTTACCTAGTATGGTGCAAAAAATATTTATTGACATTCTTGAGTGCACGTTACTACATAAAATGATTATATATTGACGAAATCTAACTTGTGATCACCATTAAAGGATATTAGATTTTTTTATTGTTAGTTATAGCATGCTGAAAGTTCTTATGATTTATATATGTGGGGTTGCAATAAATTTGCTTGCTTTCATCCAATTTGTATTATATGGGATTTGGAATGTAGTATTTTGCAAGAATTTAGCCTAAAATGTGTAGCTCCTGAAATTGTCCTTATGTTCGCATCCATATTGGGCAAATATGACAAAGAAATTGTGTACTTGTCTGTTAAATAAAGAACAAATTCTAGAAATAAAAAAAATTATGTTGATCGATTCTTCTCTGTTTGAGATGTTTGGATATCTATCAGATCTTGTTAATGATGAAATATTGGATATAATCAATTTTTAATTGTTGATGCAATATCATGGCATCCATAGATGAAAATATCAATTTGATTGTGAGTGCCATGCATGAAAATTTTTAAAAAATAGCCAAAAATATAAAAAATGTCTGTAAGTGATGAGCATTTGGAAGGGGATTCTAAATTTTGTTGGAAATCTCTAAACTTGCCATGCAATTTCATGTCAATACTGGAGTAAAAATTTAAAATGTACAAATCAAGCTGCAGGTATGGAAAAATTGTCTCATCCAAATAGAGGTCTTACTGTCGTGCAATATGACAACATTACTGGATATTAATAGTGATTTTTTGTAATGTATGGAATTCTGTAGAATTGAAAGAAATTGATGGGTTCACCCATGTGTCTATTGTGGCTACTTCAGTGTTTAAAAGGTTTTTAGTTTCATTAAGCCATTTATTTGGCAACATGCATTGTGAACTAGCTTAGTGTGTTAACATGGGCTTTTTAAAACCAATGAATTTTCATTCTTCCCTGTAGGTAATTTCATTGAAATTGGCCCTCCATCTTTCATTTTGATCTCTAGATTTACTAGTTATGGGAATATGGTTATTTTCTAATGACATACATTTGGTTTTGTGTATCCAGGCTTTTCATTTAAAAAATAACATATTGCAGTTTTCAGGCTATGTATGGGGTGACAATTAGGTATTCCCTTTCAGCTTCTGCATAGTTAGTGAATTCCAGTACATTTCTCTATGTCCTGATTTTAAGATTTATTTGTTAGCATGGAAGTTTGAGTACATGCTTTTATATTTCCTCCCTGGACAAAATGTTTCTGTAGGGTTTTTTTTCGAACTTGTGAATTGTAATTGAGGTAGATGCTAGTTTTGTACCATTACATACTATTTGTTGTACCAGTTGAGGACATTGCTTGCATAATGTGCAAGATTATACATCTCAGTATCAGTGTGGAGAGTATTATTTAGTGGCATGTGGGGTTCTTTCATTATGCTTGAAGTTATTTTAGAATTCAAATTGACTTTCTTAATAATGTTTAAGGAATCTCTGATCAGCATTAACTTTTTAGTCGAATATTTCTAAGCCAGATGCAACCCTTTTGACAGGGCATACGTCTATGCTTTATTGTTAGTGGTTGCTCCCAAAATACAACTTTCCCATCATCACACTTATCATCATCATCACTTTGAACTTATCATCATCATCACACTTGAGTTTCAATCTTGTGCTCGGGACTTTTAACATAGTGAGAACCTGGGAGGTAACAACATTATTGAGAAAAAGGCATGCTTTGTTGTTGATGTGCAGAGAACTCCAAAATAAGTGCTAGAAAGTAGAAGAATTAAATTGTTAGTTAATTTAAATTGTAAACCCAGAAAAATATTTTGTTTCTCACTCCAAATCAAGGAGCCAAACAGGCACTTCTTTGCATTTTATTTTGTGGTTGTCCTTATTGGCTTTGTGATAGTCAGGGTTAGGGTTAACATTCTTATGAGTTTTGATGCCCAAATTTTTTTTAACAGATGTTTCCCTGTTTTGTGGGCACAATCATTCCACATGTAAGTGCTTCTTGGAAGTAATGGGGCTAGGTGTTGCCACGTAAAATTATACCAGTATAGTCAGAGTGACCATTTGAGTCATAATCTGAAATGCAATGGATTATGGGATAATATTGATGGCTCATAATTGAAAGTTTGTTTCTTGTACTGCTTTCCCAACAAGACCAAGTATTGTTTATATTATTTGTATGAATGCAGTGGAAACATGTAGGCTGACCACAAAGGAATGAAGAAGGCTATCTTTTGACCTTTTCTAGTTTTCCATCACTAGAATCCGGCCAGGAAGCCTTTGCCAAAAGAGATATTTTGGATGGACGAAATTTTTGTTTTTAATGCAAAAATGGATTCAGTGCCCTTGAATTTAGCAACCGGATTGTGTAATTTTAACATCCGATATTTACAATTCCATCAATCCAAAATAATTCTTGTTGGATTTCAAGAAAAAAATCCCAGTTTCCCTCTATGTTAGTTTTAGTGGTCAGAAAAGAGCCAATTCATAGCACATTTAGACTATAGTAAGAACAATAGGATCAAAGAATGTTGGATCAGATTTGATGGGATATTTGAATTGTAGAAAAGAAAAAATAATCTTTGAAATTTAAGGGGCGATGTTTAGCTCTTTTGCTTTATGGTGCTTGAATAAGATTTTATGTAGATCTCTCATTTTCGTTGCATTCATATTGGGTTGGTTTTTCTGGACTCCTAGAAATAAAGAAAAATGTTGAATACTGTCGCAGATATTGTTGTGGTTTGTGGGTTGGTTTTTCTGGATACTTGGAAATAAACATATTTAATGATGACCCAAATATTGTCATTTCTCGCTATTGGTATTATCTTTTTCAGTTATAAAATGATGATGGTCCACCATATAACATATACTCCAAACATATATGTGATTTAAACCATATCATATGTCATAGTTAATGCAATATGCCACCGTGAATAATATTTAATACGACCTTTTTAATAATAAGCCACCATATTTAAATTACATGTGAATGTATGGTTTGAAGGTTTCGAATAAAGTTTTCTAATTAAAACATGTAGCCTTCGAAATTTTTGCATGTACGAAAGTCGGTATACTGTTTAGTTTTTTTTAAACAATGTATTGTGTCCGTCGGAATATCGACGTTTAATTTTTTAAATAAAATTTTGTTACCGTCGGTCTGGCTAACGTTAGTAGAGCGACGGTTATGAAACGTCGCTATAGCGACATTTGGTTATTTTTTTAAAATTTCTTTTCGTCGGAAGAGCGACGAATGGACTGTCGGTAGAGCGACATTTATGCAACATCGGTAGAGCAACACTTTTTTTACGTTGGAATAGCGATGGTCTGGCAACGTCGCCATAGCGACATTTGGTTATTTTTTAAAAATTTTGTCGGAATAGTGATGGTGTAGGGTTTCGTCGGAATAGCGATGGTGTAGGGTTTCATCGGAATAGCGACAGTTTAGCGTTTCGTGAGAATAGCGACGATTTAGAGTTTCATCAGAATAGTGATGGTTTAGGGTTTCATCGGAATAGTGACAGTTATGGTATCGTCAAAATAGCGACATTTTTCTACCATCGAAATAGAAACGGTTATGGTATCATCGGAATAGTGACGCTCTGGCTAACGTCGAAATAGTGACAACCATCTGGAAACGTTAGAAATTGTGTCGCTATTATGACACTTAAATAAAGTGTGGGAATTGCAACTCTAAGGCAACCCACGTTTTTCCCCACCTCAAAGTGTCGCTCTTGGGACACCTATGTGTCGCAAGAGTGACATTTTGGCCGTCGGAAATTGGGCCAAATGTGCTAGTGTATGATTAGGTTAGTCTTCTTTTTGCAATTTCAATTTAGAAATTTACTTCATGAAAGATGCCTAGTTTGCTTCCATTTCTTACCATAGCTTAATTTGTAGATTTCTTCCATTGCATAGTAGCTAGATGTAATTTCTCGCTATAGAATTGTTCTTTGATTGATGATAGAGTAAAGCCTTAGGTCTAAATTCGGAAGTGTGACAGACTTCATTCAGAAACCATAGAAATATCACCCTTTCATAGGACTCAGAAGAGGATGACATGAGTAGAATGCATCTGCTATGTATATAGAAATGTCACCTCCAAGTTTGTATGAACCCCAGGTTGATAAATTAAAATAGAGTAGCCTCTGGGAGTTGCAACATTCTTGGTGCAATACTAGGGCTCACCATCACCTTCACATGGAAGTGTTAGGAGTATGCCCTGGGAAATCAACTATCTTCTTCAGCTCTGGCGCCTAGGAGGATCAAATATGTTGAGGATGAGATTATTATTTCATAAGTAATGGGGGTGTTTCATAACCATATCTATAAATATATCAAACACTCACACATGTAAAAGTGGCAAGCTTATAAATTTAAGCATTCTTGTGAAGTATTCTAGCCATGCACAATCTTATGAGTGGTAGACTTTGCTGAGAATTGCACATTTTCTCCTTAGAAATATATCTAAAGTGAGTATTATCCCTCAAACCAATTTTCCATATTTGTACATGTTCTGTATATACATGCATAATTTAATCTTGATGGTAGGGATAACGTTGGTGAGTCACATGATGTGGTTAATGACTATCACTTTTACATCGGTGATGATCGTGAGCATGACACATTGTTCCCGCAACATTGCTTTGACCTAATTTATGATTCATTGAAAAAAGATGATATATCATTTAGAAAGCATTGGATATGGTCATATGGTTGTGCAGGGTAGTTTAGGTCAACACACACTTTTTATTGGTTTAGTGGACTACACAAGAAGACAAATTTTTTTCATAGTTGGAGCTATTTTGAAATAGGACATGGAAAGGGTGAGCATGATGGTGCAGGTGTTCATGTGAAGTGAGCACTTAGGAGGTACTAAATGAGTCATGAAGCATATCGACTCAAATTATCACTAGAGGTGGTCAACTAGTGCATATCCCATTTAGGACATGAAGGTTACAAATCTATTAGGCTTGTGTGCAGGTTCTTCTGGAATGTTGAACTTGGTGATGTTAATAGATCCATTTCTTGGTATTGTAATATTATAGAAGGAACAAGGGAATTATACCTAGTGCAAAGCAAAGACATGGGGGAAATATTTTCCATCGAGACAACAAAACTCACATGTTTTTGTGAGTTTTTCATTGATGTTGATGGATGTAGGCTTGATTACTGTCAAAAACATGGGTGCATGAAAGGATGGAAATATGCCCTTTTAATCCAAAGGGACCTCATCCAATTCTGACGTGGCAAGAGATGCACGATGAAGAGGCCATCGTTTATCTTGATCATGATCGAGACTCTAGTCTTGTAAGGGAAGGTATGTGTTCTCTCTATCATTAACAATTTCATCTATAAATTAAAATTTTTAACGTATTTACATAATAAATATTTTGTATTTTGGTTGTAGGCGATGTTATTTTCATCACTTCCCCTCAAGAAATGATGATAACGTCTCCTACTATTTGATGTGATGCACATAGTTGAAAATTAGGTTGGTGAGACCGTATGAAGATGACAAATTCACATACCAAATTGGTGACATAGCTGTGATGGGCCACTTTTTTGAAAAGATAAAAGTAGGCTAATGACATAATTTAAAGATATTTTATGCCTAAATATATATCTTGCCAATACAATCATCTAGTCACAAAATCTTAGATCAATCTCATAGAAATAAAAAAACAAACAAAGGTTAACCATTTCTATGAGTCATTGGCCAGATGATTAGATGATGCAAATGGAAATCCCTGAAGCCGAGTCTATGGAATTCAAGTGTAATCTAATAGAGTATAAGAGATCAACATATGAATTTTTTAATTTATAAATGTGACAGTATAATACTCTTGATATTTTGTAATTTTGAATAGAGAAATGTTTCCCTCTAGTCTAGGATGGATTCATAATGGTGTACATATATGTTATATAAGCTTTAGTTTCCTTGATGTGCTTAAGTTTCTAAAGTTTTCCAAATTTCAAGGAGGTTTTATTTTTAGGGACATGATCTTTATGTGAACCCCATAGATCTAAAATTTAATTAAAATTTAGAATCAATAGGGATTTAGATTTAGGTTTAATTAAAAATTTTGAAATTAATTTTTTTAATGTCATGTATAGTATTCATGTTGAGCATGGAATAAATCTTAGATCTATATACATGTCATACATTTGGTTTCTATAAAATCCATTTCAGTATTTAACAATCAAGTTGACATAATATTATTTTACTTAAAATGGAAATTCAACTATTTAGGTTATGAAGAACATTGAAATAATTTTATGTTATTAATAAATTTCATGTGTTAGTTTGATATAAAACATGGAAATAGTTACACACATGCTTCATATTAGATTGTATATATATGTATGGAATCAAACTTATTTTTAGTTTACATCTTGACATCTTTTAAAATCATTGTAATTTGACATACATTAATTGTGAACTAAAAGACACTTTATACAAGTCAATATGACAAATAAAATTGTTATTTTGTAAAATTTTACTTCTTGGATGTTCTTAATTGAGCGTCTTAAGATAATGAATTGATTGAAATACTTGGATAGGTAAGTAAATTTAGGAAAGTTTATAAAATTATAGAAACATATCATTAATTGTTTAAATTAACATATATTGATTGCACTAAAAAATAATTTTTACAAGGTCAATATCATATTGATGAACATGATTATACTTTATTTCATTTTGAGTATCAAAGTGACTTGCATCATAGTAAGATTGTACTTATTTCCTTAGTCTATGAAACTAGAAATCAAAATTGTTATTTTGTAAAATTTTACTCCATGAATGTTCTTAATCGAAGGTCTTAAGATAAGGAATTGATTGAAATACTTGGATAGAAAAGTAAATTTATGAAAGTTCATAAAATTATAGAAACATATCATTAATTGTTTAAATTAACATACATTGATTGCAATAAAAGACACCTTTTACAAGTTCAATATTAAATTTATGTACATGATCATATTTTAGTCTATTTTAAGTATCTAAGTGACTTGCATAAGAGTAAGATTGTACTAATTTCCCTAGTCTTTGAAACTAGAAATCAAAATTGTTATGTTGTAAAATTTTACTTTTGAATGTTTTTAATTGAAGGTCTTAAGATAAGGAATTGATTGAAATATTTGGATAGGCATGTAAGTTTAGGAAAATTCACAAAATTATATAAAATTGTATAGAAACATATATCGTTAATTGTTTTTTGGTATATTAAATTCCAATAAATATGACTTATATCATGTTATGACCAAGCTCTTGTAGATGACCTCAAAAGAAATAAAATTGAATAAAACTTATTTGTTTTTTATTGGTTGAATACATCTTTTAAAATTGAATTTAAGACGTATTTCAATACTATTTGTGTTTTTTAATTGAACCATAATATATTTTAGTTCATTTTAAGTATCAAAGTGACTTGCATCATAGTCTAATATTGTATTTATTTTCTTAGTCTATGAAGCAAGAAGTCAAAATCGTTATCTTATTTAATAAAAGTTACACTAATGTTTTCTTTAAACTAGCGAAATAATTAACAAATACATAAACTAAAATTTAATGAAAATACATAAAGATTAATAAACATTCATAAAATAAAATAATAAATGTATGATAATAAGTTTTCCATATGAAACTACATACAAATTACATTGTACATGAACATCCATAAACTGAAATAACGTTTATGCATCCATAAAATTCCCATGTATGAAAATATTAAAAGTTTATATCACATGTGAATGTGCCCTATGAAATGGGCCTGGAAATACACAAACCATCTACATGATCCACTCTAGAAAGTATCACTTGTAGAACTCTTATATGAGTTTTGATTTTCAAATTAGACATCCATAATCCAGTACTACAATATAAAACATTCAAATTCAAATTAATTAGAACATTATTTGTAGAAAATAAACAATATGGAAATGAATGATTTTTAACTCTGCATTTAATTAGCCCCCTATCTATGACTCGATCGAGTAAATTGAAGTTAGGTGGGATGGGGGTATGATCAATTTGGGTTTGGTTCTCCCCCTCTTGTGGCTCAATGCCTTCATACCCAACATCCCACTCATGTGTCCACATAATTGCGACATAGACATCACTTTGCATATGATCCTCTATACACAATGACAATGACAAATTATAATTAGTCTATGAATTAATTAACATGCATACATGTAACTTAAAAAAGAAAATGTTGAAATTATTAGGAATAAAATAATTTACCTCAAATGTTGGTCCATGTGGTTATACATAGTGACTATCCTCCACATGAGTGTTATTATATGGAGGTGGAGGTGAAGGTGGAGGATAAAACCATGGAAACATGCACTATAGGAGGCTGCTCTGACTGATCAACTTCCCCCTCACATGACCTCATAAGCTCATCTATGTAGCTCAGACTTGTATGCATGTTATCATGAATTTATTAATACGAATGCAATTTGATATGAACTTATTAATATAAGCAATGTATAATTTTACAATAAGAGTCAATCGTTTTGTATATATGTACCTGGTCTATGTCAATGGGTAGTGCACCCTGTAAGTGTCACGAATGGTATCACAACACTGTAATATTCCAAATTTTTCGTTCAATAAATTGGAATATTAACTTTTTCTATTTTCACTTAGGAGTTGAATAATTGGGTGAAAAGGCCCATTCACAATAAAATCATGGATAAAATCCCTCTAGTATGAAATGGGATCAGCCTTGAAACTAGATTTCACACCCTTATGTGTGAAAGGGGACATTTGCAAAGAGGCTAGGTCAAATTTGACCAAGTCAAACAACGCAGAAGTATGAGGTGGAAAGCATCCTATGGGACAACGCAGAAAAATAGGAGGGAGTATTCCTTGAAGGAGGAAACCCTAAAAGAGTGGGACCCATGGAGAGGGAGCTCTCATGTGTTTAAAATGAGGGCAAGGTAGCCATTGTTGGATATGCATATGATTATTGATTTCTTGTCTGTTTAGACTTTGTGCATTCTCCAACTATTCAGTTGAGTTGCTGTGCTGCTTAGCACAAGGATTGCTTGCTTAGGAATCCTTATCCTTTCTTAAGAAGCATATTGAAGGAGTTGTATAGATTTTCCTCACATCTAGGCTTCAGGCCAAGCATCCTCCTCCAGGACAGCGTTATTGCTGCAGCAGCATAATGTTGTGTTGCGGGGTGTTGCAGTGAGGAGTCACAACACCTCTTCCATCACTTGTTTTTCAGAGGAGGAGTCTTCCCTTCCTTTGGAGGATCATTTTGGGAGCTATCAGAGCTTATTGCAGATCTTGGCACTTGGCCAAATCATTCTATTCCACCTATGGCGCAGTTACCCTCTTAGACTGCGTTATTTTCAGAGTGCACTTGCAGTGAGGGATTACAGTGTTGATTGGAGGGTGAGATCTTCAGTGTAAGGATCAGCCTTCCACTTAAGAGATCCATTGGAGGATATAATTATATCAGATGCAACATCTTTAGTCTTCTCCATATATTTCCTTTTTCTGAGTTGCAGCTGCTGCCCAACAACTCCGACATTTTGCCATTTTGTATATTTCAGCCAATCCTTCATAGGATTGATGTATTATTGCTTTCAGGGGTTAGAGCCTTGCGTCCCCACTTTATTTGAGCCATATATTGTCATATCTGTGTACTGATGTCATTTTTCAGCACTTCTCCATAATAGACTACGCTGTCATAGCCAAGGGTTTCACATATGCAACAGTGTTCTTCAATTTCTTGTACATGTATTGTTGAGGCTTGCATTGCCTTGATCGAGTGATTATTTCCTCAAGACATTGTACTCTTTTTACTACTATAGCAAAATTTGTTGGCTATTCAGATCTTCATGTGTTCATGGTTGTAAAATAACGTTGTCATTCTATCTCTTGTGCATCTATTGTTGCAGCCCCTCTCACCGGGCACTTTTTGAGAACATTTAAGTGTGGGAGATCTGTTTAACCCACTTAGAAGGATTTATTTGGAGCCTCCTCTTGGATTTAGAACTTAGACACATTTTTCTAATGGATCTAGGTCCTAGTTTCAATTCCTGTAGTAGCCATTACTGGAAAATGCATTTTCCAGTCATGCCTTGCTAGCTATTCCAGATTTAGAATATTACAGTGGTATTAGAGCAACTTTCTTGGCTCGACCTATGAGTCTAAGCCCAAGAATATCAGAATTATGAAGAAGATGAGATTTCTCTCATTAGTATACAGAAATAATAAGACCCTCTCCAAAGGGGAAGATCAAAAAGAAGAGGAAGGACCATGCACTTCCTATTCTCATATAGAAGAAGACAAGCATGAAGGAAACTTGCATTATCAGATTCTAAGTGATTACCTTGTTGAGTATAGATCGCAACCTAAAGCCTTCAAGGATACTCTAGATTTCCCTCATTTCATCCAGTTGAAGGAAGAGAAGAGACCCTGTAGCAGAAGAGAAATCAAAGGCAATAGATTTCTGTTGTCTACATTTGATGGGTCATCTACAGCAGAAGATTGGGTGAGAAAGTTGGAGGCATTTTTCCTACTACATCGTGTAGCAGGGAAAGAAGCTGTTGAAATCTCAGCGCTGCATTTGGAGGGTGAAGCCTATGTTTGGTGGTGCAGCCAGTTGAACCATGCAAGGGTAAAAACTTTTGCAAATTTTACTCAAAGATTGATCAAAACCTTTGATGGAGAAAGAAGAAAGGAGGAAAAGCTCACACCACTTGAGGAGCTTTGTCCTAACTCTGTCACACTCATGGAGGAGCAGCCACATGCATAAATAGTTGGGGCAGCCAACAATTTGGAGGAAGGAACTCTTGCAGCCTTACAAGAAGTTCCTAAATATCATCAAGGTATGAAAATATTTCCACAATCTATTATTGCAGCAAATTCTTTTGATAAATGTGGAGATTTACTTTTACATGACCAAGGGTCTAATCACACTGCTACCATAGAGCAGCTTGGTTGCACTGCGTTGTGCAACATGGAAACATTCAAGGAGGAAATAACCATCATCCTCATGAGCCATTGTTGGATTGTACATCACACTTGAGGTTGGGCTTTGAAGACTTGAAGGAAGATAGTAGACATATTGGAGTGAGAAACCCTTTCTCCTTTCAAGATGACACTTTCTCAATGAGATCCTCTTAGCTCAAAGAGGAACTTCTACTTTCAGCAAATCCAAGACCTCAAGTCTCAAGGAGAGATCTCATTAGAGGTGCACTTCAACACACCATGGAGTGCAAAGATTTTCTTCCTTTATCACAGGAGCAGATAGAAGATGGAGGACATCTTAGGATGGATAACATCTCTCATGCTTGTGTTGGACATTCCTTGAGCCATACACATCATGATGGGAGGTTTTTTCCTACCACCTATTTCGGTCCTTATAGGGTCTCATTGATCCTTGAGAAGTTTTCATTTCAAAATCCCATGAAGTGCAAAGACAGAGATTTGGTTTGGGAGGATGGTAGCCCTCATGGGAGGAGTACCAAGATGAAGAGAAGGAGAAGGCATCCACAAGTGATTGAGTGGATGTGGTTGATGAGCAAGGAGCTGGGAGGCTACTTTCAAATATATGACACCGGGCAGCAGGAGGCTTGGTTGCGTTGGCTTCTCTTGAAGGATTTTGGCCATCACTTGGCATGTCCTCTTTCAAGGAGGATAGTGGTAGAGGAGAGATGGAAGGATACTTGCATCATTGGACAGCATAGAGTATGGATGCATGGTGCTGATATGATACCCATATCGTTCATTGTGTCTTCATCACATGAGTTGTATGATGGAAGTATGGGGAGGCAGCAAAACATTTTGTTGCTTTGCTTGTTCTTGGGAGAGCAAGAGCAGGTTTTCTCTCACACTTTGCATGATGTTGCAAGAGGAGGAGATGGCATTATCTCCTAGGATTTTGATGATAGAGAGGTACTTCCACCTTGGGAGGAGCCTCTTATGTATTGTAGCATTATGGGAGATACCTTTGACAAGGAGCATGTCAAAGAATGGAGCTATGAGTTGGCCAGAGATTATTTGCAGAGGCCAACAGCACTATCATTTGAGAGCTTGGGTTTATTGATGGATTTTTCCTAGGATCACTTCACACTTGATGCACTTGGAGGACAAAGAGGAGGTGTGATTGATGGAGTAGTGGATGGAGACATCTATTACATTGGTATGACCTCACTTGCTATGATCTTCTTGACTTGGATCTCCAAGTATAAGGAGGGTGATCTTTATGCAACATATGGTTCAATTCTCTTCCTGGGAATGTGCCATACTACTATGGAGGGATCATTCATATACACATGCATCATCTTGCTCTCAACATATGGTAAGAATATTTTTTTTACATCCATGGATTATCTAACACAACATTTTGATTCTCTTACCATTCACATTCAGTGCATTGCTCCACAAAAGGGCAAGCTTTTCATTGGGCTCCATGGACAAGATTGGGCCAATTTGTATGAAGGAGACATCCATCTTTTATATGGCCTTGGGCAAGTGTTTTCTTTCGTGTATGATCAGTTGATATAATCATCCATTTTCTATTTATCAGTAGATATCATGACATACATAATTATCCATGTAACACAAAACAACTTTCCATGTGATTTTCTGAAGCAGCATTTTGGAAAAATGCGCTGTCACTATTGGGAAAACTGTTGGTACCTTCTTGTACCACATGAAACCTTCAACATTTCCTTCATTTTTTTGCTAATAATGACTTCATTTTCTGATATGGATCAGATTTGTATGGGAAGCATGATTATGAGAGAGGCACATAAGTTGGATGTGTCCTTGAGTGGGGAGAATTCTCACATTTTATGCACTACATGTTCTAATGAGAGCATGGGAGGAGATATGGCCACCACAGCTACATATGTGTTCTCTTTTGAGGTGGACCATGGAATTGATATTCATCCACTGTATAGCCATGGGCAAGTACTGGATCATGTATTTTTATTACATTCATCCATTTACTATTCATTAGTAGATGTGATGAACTTTGTATGTCACTTGCCATGTTCCTTTCTAAGATTGCAGTGGATGAAATTACTCTGTGTCCTCTTGAGATATTGTTTGTATCATGCATCATCATGTAAAACTTGCAGCAAAATTCTCATTGGGATTCTCTATGATGACCATGTCCTATTCATCACGGATGAATTGTTTTGGGCCAGCTTGTTCTTCAATGTTGGAGGAGAACTCTTTGGAGGATTTTTCTTCACTTTGCCATTTGAGGACAATAATTTTGTAGCCCAGGATCAGCACACACTCTATGCTTATCATGAGTGGAGAGAAGGACAGCCTGGGGTGAGCTATGATGCTTACCATGTTAAGATTTTCAACCCACCTTCATTTCCAAAGCTTGAGGTGGAAGGAGATTTTCAGGATTTGCCATGTTGGGAGGTGACTCATTTTGTTTGGATGATTGCTTGGGGATGGAGGATCCATTTAGTGAGGATGTTTTCCCAACACGTTTTAGTCTCCATGCCTTGGGAGCAACTTCTCAGTTCTATCCTTGCAGTTTCTTGAGGACAAGCAACATTTGGGAGGGGAGGACTGTAATATTCCAAATTTTTCCTTTAATAAATTGGAATATTAACTTTTGATATTTTCACTTAGGAGTTGAATAATTGGGTGAAAAGGCCCATTCATAATAAAAACATGGATAAAATCCCTCTATTATGAAAGGGGATCAGCCTTGAAACTAGATTTCACACCCTCATGTGTGAAAGGGGACATTTTCAAAGAGGCTAGGTCAAGTTTGACCAAGTCAAACAACGCAGAGGTATGAGGTGGAAAGCATCCTATGGGACGGCACAGAAAAAGAGGATGGAATATTCCTTGAAGGAGGAAACCTTAAAAGAGTGGGACCCATGGAGAGGGAGCTCTCATGTGTTTAAAAGGAGGGAAAGATAGTCATTCTTGGATATGCATATGATTATTGATTTCTTGTCTGTTTAGACTTTGTGCATTCTCTAGTTGTTCAGATGAATTGTTGTGCTACTTAGCACAAGTATTACCTGCTTAGGAATTATTCTCCTTTCTTAAGAAGCCTCTTGAAGGAGTTGTGCATATTTTCCTCACATCTAAGCTTGAGGCCAAGCATCCTCTTCCAGGACAACGTTATTGTTGCAGCAACATAATTTTGTGTTGCGTGGTGTTGTAGTGAGGAGTCACAACACCTCTTCCATCACTTGTTTTTCAGAGGAGGAGTCTTCCATTCCTTTGGAGGATAAGTTTGGAAGCTATCAGAGCTTATTGCAAATCTTGGCACTTGGCCAAATCATTCTATTCCACCCACAATGCAGTTACCCTCTTAGACTGCGTTATTTTCAGAGTGCACTTGCAGTGAGGGATTGTAGTGTTGATTGGAGGGTGAGATATTTAGTGTAAGGATCAGCCTTCCATTTGAGAGATCCATCGGAGGAGATATCGATATCTGATGCAACATCTTCAATCTTCTCCATATAGCTCCATTTTTTGAGTTGCAGCTGCTGCCCAGCAACTCCGGCATTTTGCCATTTTGTATATTTCAGCCAATCCTTCGGAGGATTGATGTATTATTGATTTCAGGGGTTAGAGCCTTGCTCCCCCACTTTATTTGAGCCATATATTGTCATATACATGTACTGATGTCATTTTGCAGCAGTTCTCCATAATAGACTGCGCTGTCATAGCCAAGGGTTTCACATATGCAACAGTGTTCTTCAATTTCTTGTACATGTATTGTTGAGGCTTGCATTGCATTGATTGAGTGATTATTTCCTCAAGAAATTGTACTCTTTTTACTTCTATAACAAATTTTTTTGGCTATTTAGATCTTCATGTGTTCATGGTTGTAAAATAACGTTGTCATTCCAGCTCTTATGCATCTATTGTTGCAGCCCCTCTCATCGGGCACTTTTTGAGAACATCTAAGTGTGGAAGATCTGTTTAAGCCACTTAGAAGGATTTCTTTGGAGCCTCCTCTTGGATTTATCACTTAGACACATTTTTCTAAGGTATCCAGGTCCTGGTTTCAATTCCTATAGTAACCATTACTGGAAAATGCGTTTTCCAGTCATGCCTTGCTAGTTGTTCCAAATTTGGAATATTATGAACACATACGTGCATATGATAAAATATGGTCACACCATAAAATATTTAGATATGAATCATCATGTAATGGAACTGGTGGTTCATGAGGCAACAAAGGTGGTATGCTCATCTCTCCACGAAATGCGAAATGTTCTACGGCCAATTTCCTCTACATGTTGTCTACATTTTTATGATTGGTGTTAATGCCTAGCTGCGACTACTACTTAAGCTATGTTGACAATACCACACTCTGAGATGGTTGTGGAAATAATCTCGGAGGTGGTGCTACATGCACAGGGTCCCTACGAGCCCGGACACAATCATGGCTATGTCTCAAGGTAGGTCTATAAAAATTAGATATGGTGTTGGTGTAATCTGACCTCATATGCAGCACGAACTCCACATATATATGCCTTGAAAATTAAATGGGGACCTAGTAATGGTGGGGGAACTAGCCCCAAGCCCCAATGAATAAATCACAAATAAAAGGGGTTGCATCAACATTCTTAAAATAATTTAGCGGAATCGAAACAACATGTCTAGCACGAAAGTCTAGAGGGATGTCAAACAACTCCCCAAAAACATTAATTTTCTTGGTGGTGTCTTTCACTTCCTTCCAATTATGTGAGCCTATAACCTTGAGCCTCCTAATCCTATATATATAATATAGGAGGTGGCTTAGTGGGCCCACCCTTTGGTATGTCTCAATCAACCTATTGATGCTATCCAACATCAAAGACAAACTACACTTAGAAGGTGAACTAGTAGAGATTTTATTCAATTCTCATTTGATTCATGTATATTGGGCTCTAATATCCTCAACTGTGATACCAGATTTAACTTCTTTCCATGGAGGGATTGATGTTGCACTGTGATGTTCAACTTCACCCCACCTAGGGTATGCAAATCATATAATTTAACATATATAAAAAACTAAAGGCATAATAACATATACATTAAATTCAAACACCTCAATAGAAGATGATTTAAAAATTAAGGAAAATTTCAAGACATAAACACATAAATTTTAAAGAGGATTTAAAATGCAATAGGTGTACCTGCAAGAGGGGAAGAAGGTCCACTATCGGTAGAAATATCATCAACAAAGACATAAACATTGCCTCCGACACTTCGATTGGTGTCAGAGGGAGGATCTATGAGTGGAACACACACTCTAATTGGGTTACATGATCTATCACGAGCTCGACCATATATAACAGATCCCCCAACTCTCTGACAGACTGTGGTTGGGGGCTTATGGGATATGGCTCCACAAATTACATATATAATACATATAAACTAATCTAAGAAAAACATGTTGACATACAAATAATGTTGACAAGAAAACCAATTATCAATTGAAGTAGAATAATATAGGCTGAAGTTATAAACTTTAGAGTCCCTTTTTTGATAAATTAACAACCAAAGTATTGAGTTCCATGCAAACAAAATCAAGAAAAATGATCAGATCTAACTTACACTTTTTCCCAGTTCTAAATAACGCATTTTATTCATAGAGAAAAAAGATGTAAATATATGTATAAATTTGAAATAAACCTAGTTGAAAAACTAATTAAAATTTCATGCCATCCAAATACTCCATAAGGCAAGTTATTATAATGTTTGACTCTGACACATTGCATGTACTAGATGCAAGCACATGAAGACAATGTTTCTCGTACAACATACTACATAATGAAACAATACGGTACAAATTAGAAAAGATTTCAAATGCTTATATTCACTTTAAATGAACTTTTCATCATGGATTTAATGTATGTATCAATGATTCGTTGTTGAAACTTGAACTTATATATATGTGTGTGTGTGTGTGTGTTATAGTTATGCTATGTTACATTATATAGTTAAATAAAAATATAGTAAGTGTAAGTTACAAAATCATTACTCAACTATTAAATTTAATAAGGGTGGGAACTAAGAGATATATAGTTTCCATATCATTAAATTAAATAACTTTACAAATATGACTAGTGGAAATTTTAAGGAAATTACAGTTTACAGATAAACACGAGTCTTAAAAAGTTGTTTAGCATCACCCATATTATGTTATTATGAAGAGCACCTTCTGTTAAATAGTTATAAAACTATGTTAAATGTTATATATATATATATATATATATATATATAGTTATAGTTATGTTTTTTTTTTCAACTGTGGTTCATAGTCATTGAGTGGTCGCTACATCCACGGGAAATAATTAGGGCAGACCCACCCAAAGGGATCAACCCATCGTCTTATCTGGTCAGGCCTAACCCCAAGGGCGTCGAGGAGATTTGACCCTATTCCCTCCCAATTGGCAAGGTACTTAGAAACGATTTAAACTAATTTATCCCTTGGGGTTGGAGTTATAATTATGTTATACCTTATATATATATATATATATATATATATATATATATATATATATATATATATATATATAACAAAAAATTCTCTTTTTGGACTTTCGATCTAGTTAATATTTTATTTAAGTACAATTAATTTTTTTAAAACAAATTAATATATTTATTATTAAAACAATATTTAAAATAGAAATTAATTTAAATTTAAAATACAAAATGAAATAAAATTTCTTATTTGATTTAATTGAGGTTCACCATGAGCAACCATATTCCTCATGTCAATCTCAAGCTCATATTTTATTGGTTATAGTTTAGTTGTTTTCTGTTTTGGAATATTTTTTGGCATATTTTTGGTCAATTGTTTGAAATTTAAAATGAATTTTAAATAAATAAAAAATCAAATTTTAAAAAAATTATTTCACTAAATTCCTAAGAAAAAATTTAAAACATAAAGTAATTAAAAAAATAAAGTTTTCACCATAGAAAATATTCATAATAAACATGCTACCATTACAGATAACTTATACAATGAAATAAAAAAAATTTAAACTATAGATTATAATTTTTTTGGGTGGTTTTCAAGGGTTTTCTTGGTGGTTTTTGTATAATGGTTATTTTTGTCCAAAATAATTTATTTTATTTTGCAAGAAAAATTAAATAAAAGAGACAAAAAATACAAATAAACTACCTTGGCTTGAGCCTCTAGGTCGTTTGTGGGGTTGATGGGCGGTTGGATTAAGTTCCTCCATCTCAGTAAAGTTTAGAAATCCTCTGTAAAACTCCTTCCTCGCGGTCTACACAAAATGGCTTGCACAGACCATGACCTGGGTTTTTAAATAAGAAATAGGGCTTGATTGAGCCAACTCACTTGATCGATGCATAAACCTTGATCAAACCATATAGCTCGATTGATAGTTTGTTTAAACAATCAATCAAGTTATTGTTAAGCCCTTAAACAACTTGATCGAGTGCTTAGAAATTTATCGATTGAGCATTTAAAAGTCTCAATCGAGCATCCGTTTTTCACCAAAGCACACACTCACTTTGCCAAAACATGTAACCCAACTCCATGCATACACCAAGTAGATAAGTAAGTTATAGAATAAAGGGTAATCAAATTTTCCGAAGCTATAAGTATTAACTATGCAAACTATGATGGAATTCCCATTAGGAAAATTTCCAAGACAAAACACACATTTGTAAGAATTGTATAGTACTTCTTGGCTATGATTAGTTGATCCCCATTATGTTAGATGATGAAATTGCTTTAGTACTATGCCTTATATTTTTTCTTTTGTGTTCCTTTACCATTTCAACAAATAATTTGTAGCAACAGTTGCTTGTAATTGATTGGAATTTGGAATTATCTTCATGGTGTTTAACAAGACATAATAGAAATCTAAGCATTTATAGAGAGCATGCACATGCGTTTAACATGGAGCATAACAAGAATTTTCAACCCAATCATATTTCGTAGTTATCTTAACCTAATAGCCTTGGTTCCATCAGTCCAATCCTTAGGGATTTTGGGGTCTTTGATTGTGGTCAAGCCTTAATCACTGTTATACATGGGTATGGTTTAGTGCCAATTATGAATTCTATAAGATGGGTTGTGTACTTATTTCTTTAGGATAAATAGAGATCTAATTTATGCACTATTATGAATACTAGTAAGGCATGATCCCAAAAGGTGATGAGGAAGGGAATGAAATTGGTATGAGAGATAAGATACTAAGTGTGTGTGTGTGTGTGTGTGTGTGTGTAAAATCATAATCAAATTGAAGTAATACGAAAAGGATCACATAATGATCATATACAAATATTTACAAAATGTCATACTAGTTCTTCATAATTTTCCCATATCTTCAATAAACCAAAGAGTTTTGAAACTTTATTTTACATTATGTTACTTAAATAATAACTTAGGTTGGCACTCCTAGAGTCATCTATACATAAATTCGAAGAATGTGAACAAGGAAGAGAGGACCAAAACCTAATAAGCTCTGCAACTATAAAAAAATAAATGTTGATACTTTGCCACTGAGAAAGATCAAGGTTGATGTTGAACGTTAGCATTGGATATAGAACAAATAAACATGCGTTGTTCAAGAATAAAACTTGGAGAGTTGAATTAAAAGGCTATTAGTCACTTGGGCCTATAACCTTCAAATTTTAAGTTGGTTTAAAAAAATCTCAGGCTATGAGATGAACCTTAAAGTGAAAAAATACAAAAAATATATTAACAATTGTGGAGATCCATTAACTAATGAGAAAATTTCTTGAATGACGGATTGAATTAATGTTAAAGCTATTGTTGGAAAACACTGGTAGTGTTATCATGTTTAAGACACAAATTTTGGATGCTAACCTCATCCTTTTTCTAATAAAGGAGGAGGCTCATGTAATTGATATCATGGTCACCCTCAAGTTTTCATATAAAAGGTTTAAATATTGAATTCTATAAAAACCTCTCGACCTAGCTTATTAAGAAGGTTGTGTTTATGAATCTTGTAGGCCTCCTACTTATTTTTGGAACTGGAAAATAAAATACATATAATTTATTTTCTCATCTTAGGTTGCAAGAGATAATCTAATCTACTAGATCTAATCTAGGATTTTGACCTTTGCAACCCAAAAAAATGAAAATGAATGTTGAATTACCACTGTCGAGGAAGGAAAAATGATATATTAATTGATAATATTATGGGAATAATGGTACTTTATTATATATATAAATATAAGTATATGATGTATTTTAATTTCTATGTATATGTATGTATAAGTAATTTAGAATACAAAAAAAAATAAAAGAAAAATTACAATAAATTTTTAAGATTATTGCAGTGGAGTTTGTTTACCAAAGAAACAATGGACAGGATTTTTTTCTGCTACCCAAATTGAGGCAATTCAATAGGTTTCAAGGACTGGGCTTAGGAACCCAATGAGGGCTGAAGTCATAGTAGAAATAAAATATAATATTTGATATGCCACTATGACTAACATGTATTGCTTGAGGACACCTGCATCTGCAAAATAAAGAGATTTTAAAGATCACATTTATACACTTGGAACTAAGGCCCTTTGGAAAGGTAATGATGGAATGGTTGAATATGCTTACCATAGATTAAAGAAATATTGAAATTTTTTTCATCATGGGATATACTGATAAGTTTTTGAAGATGTTGGGGATTGAATAAATACACTAATGTTAGGGTCTGAAGTTGACATCATAACAAGATCATATGTTATTTTTTATTAAATTGTGATAAACATCACTATTTCAAAAGGATTCCTTTCTTTAGTATTGTACTAATGACATAATTATTGTTTCAGTAGGGTGTCATTGCTTCATTATGACTACTGCTAGAAAATAAAGGGTTCATGAATCCTCACCTTTGAAAATTCTAGTGATGAGGTTCTCAGGTAGTTTAGGATTCTTAAGGATTTGGCTTGGATAAGAAATCCCTAGGGTTTGTGGGTAAAACCTTAGGGTTAGATCTAGATTGGTGTTTCTGCTAAAAGAATGAAACATGTTGATGATGGGGACAAGGATGATGAGTTTATAGATGGATTATTTATACAATAAGGAAAGAATCAAGAGGGAGCTAACAAATTTATGATTTATATATGGTCGTCTACTTCTTTTTTAATTTGAATTCATTTCCTTTTCAAAAACTTTCATAGCAAGAGCTTTCATAGCCTCTTCTTTTGCTAATCATTTTTTCTCATTGAAGTTACATTTTGTCAACCAAAGAGTGATAACTCTTTCAATTCACGACACTAAAAAACAATAGTTAACTCAATAAATGAAAGGAATTGACTTGTAAGAGTAGTTCGGCCAGGTAAGTGAATAGAGTCAGTTAAGTAGTGAATAAAACAACCAAGGGATGTAAATTTTCCTAGGAAATGAATAAAATGCACATGGGAGTGTAAACTCACCTGGTCATTGGATAAAGTATCCAAAAGTATGTAAATTGACCTATGTAGTGGATACAATTCTTAGGAGGATGTAAATTCATTTTGGTGATGCATACCGAGGGGGTGTCCGACAATAAGCAATGTAAGCTCTAGGAAGAAATGGAATATTTTGAATCACTTGTGAACAAAGGAAAACATCCATGAATATCAATTCAACTACAGGATTGAGACAAACTATTGTTCGGTTAAACTAATGAATAGAGAAAGGTGCCTAAAATGTGTTTACATGGCTAATATTGTTGTAGATTTCATGAAAAAATCCATATCCCATAGTGGTTAAGTACACATTAGAGTAATGAACACATACTAGAGCCATGAAATTTAAACTATTACATACAAATTTCCACATCCTTCCAAAAAAATGTGGGATATTAGATTACAATGTAATTTTCCACTAAATCCAATGCAATAAATCCTAATACATGCCAAGGGAATGGAGAATATGGGATATACCCTTTATTTGATACACGTCCTTGCATAATCTTGGCTAATATAGCCCCAAAGATCCAACTCCAACTCCTAGCACTTGCTTCATACACAAAAGAGATCAAGAACACCAATATAAACCATTTCAAGCAATAGGAATATTGAATACTATTAGATATAACCTAATCTACTCAAGGAATATTACCAATTTTTTCCATAAAAAGAATAAATACACAAGATAATGAAGGGGAGAATCATATAGATCTATACCCATAACAAGAGACACCTTACATCAACCAAGTTTTTTTACCTTGAGTCCCAATTGAAGGTCTCCTATATTCTTACTTCAACTCCTCATTTTCCCTCACACAAAGATGACTGCTCTGATCTCTAAAGGTTGTTGCAAAATATTTTTGCAGAAGATTTATCTAACACTTAAAGAATCGAAAAAACAAAAAAACAAATTAACATACATTTTTATGACAATAATAATTAAAAGACTTGAGTGTATGAATACCTGAGTGAGATCATATTAGTTTCAAGAATAATTTATTGGAGTATTCCAATATTAGAGAAAACCTCCCTCGATTTGAAGGAATATAAGTGAAGTCAACATTGACTTTTTTATTTCTCTTTTGGATCTAGGTAGGCTTGCTCTAAGATTATCTGAAATCCTAATTTATTCTCTACTAAATAGGGAATTCAATGTGAAGGTGGAAGCTCTTATGGCCCATCCCCTAAATATTGTACCTTCAAAATGGTAGAACATGCATAGGGAATATCTGTATTCCTTTTTTGTCCTCTTCTTGACAAATACAATTTTCAACCATTGTAACATCTCCACAACCCATTAGTGATTATGGAGATGCTACAATGGTTGAATTTTGTATTTTTCAGGAAAAGGAAAACAAAGATATATGGAGATTCCATGTGCATGTTCTGTCATTTTGAAGGTACAAGGGTTTGGGGGAATAAATAATAGGGGTTTGTACAAAATAATCAACTCCAAAGCTTCCTATTACAATTTTTCAATTTCCTCCAGCAGTTGTTCTACTAATTTAACCAACACTTATAGAATAAAAAATAAAATAAAATAAACTAAATATTAATTAAAAAAACTTGAGTGTATGAAAACCTGAATGAGCTCCTCTTGGTTTCAATAATAATTTATTGTATTAGTCTAATCCTGGAACAAATGTCCCTCGATTTGAAAAAACAATAGTGAAGTCAACATTGACTTTTTTGTTGATCTATTGGATCAAGGGATGTTTTCTACAAGATTATTCAAATCCTAATTTATTACCTACTGAACTTGTCCAACCACATGAAGGTGGGAGCTCTTATGGCCCCTCTGCCTCCTCACATCGCTCTCAATTCCGCAGTACCCAATCAATCTACTAGAAAATAGTTGAAAGTAACACATTAAGATTCATTCATAAACACGAGTAAACCAAAAAATTCATAAAGAAACATATGTGGTTTGTACATAAAGAAAAATAAAGGAATCACTAATTAACATATAACATCCATTCATTCATTAAACATAAACACAAAATACTTCATCTCAATAAATTTTATCATCAAAAATATGTTTTCATAATATGATACATGCTTCCAGTAATATAACTAGTTCAAAGATTTATTTTTCATTTTTTTTTACATGAGTTGAGAAAGGAGGACATCAACGTAAATCTAAATTGTTAATATTTTACCTATTCTGACCCCATTGTTGCTTTTCCATGATCATATTGCCATATTATAATAAAATTTTTGCTTAATATATACATCATAAATGAGGTTAATACCATATTTGGACTCTAGTTAGTTGGATCATATATACACATTCTTATAAAAAGGTTAGCCATAGATTCATTTATTTACCCCTCAAAAATGCAAAATGACAATAGATTTAACTTTTTGAACTCTACAAAACTTCCCCCACTCAAAAAATATGGATATAATAGATACTTGTTTGGTTTTACCTATAGTCCACTGAATGAGAGAAGCAGTTAGCGAATTCATGGCCTATACCATGCATCTTATTTCTATGATCCAAAAACTATGAAGATACTTCAAGGTGGTTATCTAGTTAGAAGCAATATAAAATAACCTCATTAACTCACAATATGGTTCATCATAGATTTGGTATGTATGTATGTTGTTTTTCCAAGCATATGTATGTTATGCCAAGTGCAAGGGCCAAGCATATATGTGTTGTGCCAAGAACATGAGGAAAAATTTGTAGCTCTACATACCTATTTGTGGGATGTCATTACATGAAGGAAGTATGGAAATCATATTTAAAATTGTTTAATGTAACACGTAAATGGGAAATTAACTCCTTCGTAGAAGTATTCAAAACATTCTAAGAGGGTAAGGATGTATGCAAAAATAAATCTTTCCCAATTACTATTAGTTGGGTTATATGGAGGTCTACAAATGAGATTAGTTTCAAAGATGCCCCATTCTCTCTAGTACAAGGATATTGGAGTAAAATTTTTCTATGAAGAATACATATACACTATAAAGAATAGGCAAAAACATCAAATTAATCCTTTTGTGAGTGATGATTCTCGCCCATGTAGCTTCTTTGATGGTGATTCCCTAGAAAATCAAAGTAAATGTGGTGCATGGGATTGAATTTATTTTTCTTCGTCTCATTATATCCCTTTTTCATTGTATATTGGTTAAGGGACCAATAATTGGGCCAAACTATCAGCCCTAGTAGGGCCTTGCTGGATTAGCCATTAATAAGAATGTAAGTAGTGTCCAGTTCTATGGGAACTGAAATGTTTTAGTGGATTGGATCAATGGAAAAATCACCATGTAGAATTTAGGTCTTCAAGTAGTGTTGAATAAGATATGATAAGCTATGAGAAGAAAATATAACACAATCTATTTTGCTTACATTTTTCATGAATATAACTTCAAGATTGATTCGTAACTAAAGTTGGTGTTAATTACAGGCTAGAATGATGAATTTTATGGAGGAAAATGAGTATGTTATCTCACTGACATCCACCCTTGAATCTTCTCTGGTCTTCCTTTGTCTTATCATCTATTGATTCCTTTGGTGGCATAGTTTGATGGCATTCATGGCTCGTTGGTTGGTAGTCTTCCTTTTTATTCTTCCTTTTATTGTGGATTATGGATTGTAATAGCATCATTCATATGCTATAGAGGAGATATCGTTTATATGGAAGTGGTTGATGCTTTTTGATAACATTATTGGTATATTCCAATGTCGCCATGACATATATATATACATATATATATACATACATATATACATACATATATATATATATATATATATATATATATATATATATATATATATATATATTTTTTTTTTTATTTTTTTTTTCTTGTGGTGAAAACATTCACATGTAAATTAAGCATGAACATGTTGGAGGGGCTAGTCGACTTAGTCAGCTAGCCCAATCAAGTTGGGAATCTACATTGTAAAGACGATCGACTCTCTAGTTGAGTCAATACTCTAAGCCAAATAGACTGAGTTGGTTCTGATAGCTACAATACTATAACTATCTTGACTATATATATATATATATATATATATATATATATATATATATATATAGATATATATATATATATCTATGTATGTATGTATGTATATATGTATATATGTATATATGTATATGTATATGTATATACATATATATACACATAAATACATACATACATACATACATACATACATACATACATACATATATATATATATATATATATATATATATATATATATTGTATGGGAAAATTTTTAGGTCATGTTCCCATAATTGTACCTTGGAGTTGGACCTGCATAGAAGCTAATCAGAACCAGTACATCGATGCACATTTCCCAACTTCCTTAAAATTCCAGTAGACGACATCGTTGCATCCATCTCGTCGAGACAATTCCAACAATAAACTTTTCCTCAATTCAACTTATAGATTGAGACATATGCCCTATTAAATATGGGCCTTTATTTACCTTTCCACATCATCTTGGCATCCACGTGGAAGCTACTTAGTGGCCCACATGGCAAGTGACTGGGTACTTCCTCCACTTTGGATAGGTTGTGCGACAGGAGGGATGAATGACTAGTCGAAAGTTGGCCCATTCCTCCGATATGCATTTTATTTTCATTTCTGGGCCCGAACCTCGACCTTTGACCTAAGTTGGTGGTTTCTCTCCTCCTCTTGGCATTGGAACATGTTAGTCGGGGTCATCTCGACCCCCGACCTTTCCTACCTCTTGACTTCACCTACACTTGAACCTTGCATGAGCTCCCAACTCTCGCAAAATGCGCGGTCGACGCGCCTTAGGTTGGGGCGGAGACTCGATGGGGACTAGCCCACCTAGCCAACGTCTCAACCTCTAAATTATGGGTACCAAAACTTAACTTTAATTCATTTTTCAGTGTTTTATCAAAGTTTCCAAAGGTGGGTTTGTTCGACCATTTTTATGGGTTTTCCTTGGGAATTTTAAACCATTGGTTCCAACACTCTTTTGACAATGGATTTCAAGGAAATTTAAGCATAACTTGAACAAAAATGACTCAATAAAAAAATGTAAAAAAAAATCATTTCAAGATAAATCATTACTCAAAACATTGAGGGTTGTAACAACTTATATGAAAAACAAAGAATCTCCTTTTGCAAGCTTAGCCATCCATCTCAGTTGGGTAACAATGAACCAAAATTATATCTCATGCACATATATAAATAGATATTCACATAATACATATAATTACAAGGGATGGAAACCAACCTCATTCCCTTTAGTCTTGCAAGACAAATAAGCACATTAACACCATGCTAACTTGTTCAACAACATAACACACAATCAACAAGATTTTAAGTGATTCTTGTACAATCCCTACAAGTAGTGCAACTTTATTATTATAATAGTGAATTAATCCCTACATACAGGATGCTAGTATAAAATCATGCATCTCATGCATTCATGCTTTCAAATCTTTGTGTAACTTGTAATAAGAAATTTACACACAGTAAAAATGCATAGCACTGGGAATATCATGCAATAGATAGAATCATATCAATGCCACCAAAAAGGTATTCATACTGATCATTGCATAAACATGACCCTTTCAACCAAATTTTGTTCCATTTCCTTAATAACATGAACCATGAACCATGTCGTTAAAAAAAATATTTCGAGCTAGCAATGCAATATATTACATACCCATCTTCCAACTCGTACAATTTATCAAGGTTATCGACCCAGATTTCATTACTATTACAAGAACAAGGAAACACATGGAATAAATAAATTTTCGATGAGAAATCTGAGCTCTTTATGTGCACAATAGAGATGCAATATTATGTTAACTACATAAACGTAAAATAATTCATTTAATCCTATGAAACAATACCACCCACTGTACCAAAATATAATGCTTATTTAGGCCCGAGTTTTGATAAAATGGAAATGAAGTCCCATTGACTTGGGCATACATTACTGAAAAATATTATAAGGAAACCTTGTGAATTAACAAGTCATTAAGGACCAATGAGGAGAAATCATTAACATTGTTGAACAAGAACATGATCAGTGCTAATAAGAGCCTACATCAAAACAAGAAACATGCCATTGTAAATATGAATCGATCTCCATGCTACTTACTGTAAAAAAGGTGATCAACAAACATATATTATTTACAATAAAAATTTGGTTGAGCATCGTAAATAGATCCAACTCACAATTCATAACCTCATTGTTTGATTCCAACACCTTTTCAATAGTTCCAACAACATACAAGTTATCATATATAAACAATAAAACTTGAACCCAGATTTCAAACAAGGATAACTTCATGTCACATCATAAATTTAAATACTTATTAATTTTCTTTAAAAATATGAAGAATACTTATCTTGAAAGCTATGGGGGAACTGAGTCTGGGACCATGACTCCCCACCCAAGCATAGACAATTGCAACCAAGCTCTCACTTGTAATTGTCACCCTCGAGCTAGATTCTAAAGACCGAGGAGAATTTTTCTTTGAGTTTTGTTTTTGAAAGTTCAACTTCCCTCTTTCAGTAGTTTAATGACCTCTATTCCTTCTCTACTACATTGTTCCAATATCTTGAATTATCTCTCTCTCTAATTTTCTTCTACACAATTTATCTTCTGCTCTTTTCCTTGTAGCTAGAGTCCTCTCTCCTTGCCTTTCACTCCCTCTCTTGCATTATCTCTTGTGATATATAACCATCACCACCCCATTGCACTTCAAATGATATTTCTTGCCTTCCTTCTGACAGTGACCTTTTACTACCATAATATTTTTCGCCAATAGGAAGGGTTCTGCCTATCCAATTATTTCCATATTATTCTATTGGTTGGCTTTCTACAGTGGTTAGCTAACATTACATACCAGCTGGAAACCAATCCTTTTTCCTCTTTTATTTATTTTCCTTTTTCCTTGTAAAATATTCCAAACCAAGCATGGGCCTGCATACGCCTCTTGTAGCCATCAATTCTAAAAATACCAAGCCATTAAATTTTACCACCCAACATTCAAGTGTTGACATGACAAATTTAGATTTTCTTTCTTTCAATAAGAAAAATCTCCAACCACCCAAGAATGTTACATCTACTAGTCTCTGGAATTTGTGTCCCTTAACTCAACTCATTTTTTTTTTAATTAAAATACAAGGCATATTTACAATGCATTTCACAAATGGGAACATGAACGAGGTTGTCACAATAATATAAGATAATTCTTTGTTGGTTCTCTGCTACTTTTTGTATCTTCTATTATTCTTATTTTTCATATGTTCATATTAGTTCTTGTTTCCTTTATACTAGTAATAAATGTGTACTATCTTCTAAACTACAACATTGTTTCTGTTGCTGGTATTATTGGACTCGAGTGCTTGCAACATGCAAACATAAATGTTGACTTTAGAAGATATACAATAGTGGTGGCAGATTAAGACTAACAATTATTTGAAGAATTGAATAAGGAAAAATTGACTATCAATTATGGAAGCTAGGGAACATTTTTTCATGGAAGCACATGAACAATTTTTCGAAGCAACCCCTGTTAAGATTAAAAAAATCCTTGACTAGACCACTAATGTGACAGAAGGAAGATGAGAATTGAAAAGTATTGAAACTCACAAATAGTGGACGAACTAAGCTGCATGAGCGGGTTGAAAATATATTGGATGAATTTTGTTAAGAACAAGAAATAGAAGAGTTAAATTCTATTGACTAAATTAGATCAAGGATTTTTGTCAATTTTCAGGACATCATTTTTCCATACTATTGAATAAATTAGATCAAGGTTTTTTGACAATTTTCAGGACATCATTTTTCCATACTATACTGACCTTGCTTCACATGTTTCTCCTCGATAAAGGAGTCAACCATATAGTAGAGTATCAAACACCTCTTCAAGTACCTTCAAATTCCCATTTTCGATAAAAATAGATCGAATGGGAGAAGTTCCTTAACTCTTGTTGTAAAAGTAAAAAAGAAGCATGGGATTATTTCTTGAGAAAAAAATGGATGTTGATTTTTCTTTTGTCAACTGACAATAATTCAACTCGGCATGGGGGGTAATGATTCATGAATAATACACCAAAAAAATAAAAGGAGAAAAGGAGAAGTATTATAAATTAAAATGGGAGGAAATCAGTTGACTGCTAAGAAAAGACAAGAGGAGTATAATATATGGAAGACCTTAGATCGAGTTTGACCATATAAATAGTTGATTAACATTAAAAAAATAAAAACGGATAAGAGACAAAAAATACAACAAAAAATAAGGGAAAAGTACCAGAGGAAGAAAGTTCAAGCTCTAGAGCATGAGAGAGAAGATGCATGGGAATCCTTTAATGCTTATCATCATGAGGTGAGAGGTGTAGCACCACCCCTTCCAACAGAGAACAATGGTCTACAGATATGTCATAGAAGGAAAGTAGATGATATGTAAGTTGATAAATCTAGTCCTGCAATACCAAGGGTGCTAGTTGTATCAATATGAAGTCCCACCATTAAAGAAATCCTTGGAAAATAATCACATATTTATTCAGAAACACCTGCTGTTTGGCACAAAGAAATTTCTATGGTAAACCAAACATGGAGTGATAGTCAAGAAAATGAAGACATGCTTCTCTAGATTAGAGATATCACAAACTTCCCCCTCTACCACAATTAGTATATGTTAAAGAAAACGAAGATACAATTTCAGACGATGATGAGTCACATCCGAGAATAAGTCGGTTCACAAAATATATAAATAAAGGGTGTCAAACTGATGAGTCATGTTTTGTAGAAGTTAAAATCAGCAACTAAGAAAATATTTCAAGCTTAACAAATTAGCTAGAAGTTGAAGTCAATAAAACCAATGATTTGATCAACCAGAAAGAAACACCTCTGCTAATAAAAATTAGGCTTAATCATATTCCTATTTATGAAGGATATGAATACCCGAAAAAGCATTGGTTTTTTCTGTGAGAATTTTTGGGCAGCAATTGATGTTACAAATAAAAATAAATAAATGACCAAGTTTTTATCCACTCTTTAGAAGGAAGTGCTAACTTGGTTCATCGATATTGAAGAGAATTATCCAATAAGCAAAAATGATATTAAAACGAGTTTCTTCTCCTTCTTAAAAGTGCAAGATTTCAAACATCTTGCAGCTCAAAAACTAAAAGAGCTTAAACAACAAAATCATGAGACATTAAAGGAATATGTTAAGCGATTAAAAGATTTATTAATCTGTATTCCATATGTTATTGATGAAGCATTATTATTCCAGTGGTATGTTACTGCCTTATTGCAGAAAATATGAGGTCCACTAAGGATGCATGAAGTGCAAACATGCAAATAAGCCCTTAAACTAGCTCAATGAATTGAAACATATGATGAAGGGGGTTCAAACAACTCAATAACTCACAACAAAGTAGAAGAAAATATTAAATGACTACATATTTCATTACTGACACTATCTCCCAAAAGAACAATCTTTGGTGTGTAAATTACAGAGTTGAAGGACATACTAAGGATAACTTATAATATCCCAAAAGGGATAATGCAGTCATACTAAAACACAATATATGAACAACAGAAAAGTAAACAATGAATCTAAATACAACATCAAAATGTACAGAGAAGTTGAGCCATTTTATTATATAGGAGGTGGATAAACAATACAACAGTGCTCAAAATATGAGACACTCAAGCCAAAGAGATGGCCCAGAAATACCCTGAAATGATCCCACAAGAGGGACTGCGTAACTACTGGACTATTGGAAGGAAAATTATGTTTTCCCTGCTATAATGCTAGGACTGCAACTGTCGAAATTTTTTTAATATAGATCTAGGAATTTTGGGAGTTTCGATGATGCTGAAACTTTATATCTGGGCTTTGTGATGGATACCCAAGATAACCCAGAAAGGGATTTCCAGATCTATGAATCTAGGAAAATCACCCTCTTAGGGCTTGCACATATACATTGTTGGGTATGCATATCTGCTACATGAAATGAAGAATAGGTGGCTGCAATAAGATACAATCAGCTCAATGCAAGAAGGTTTGATCCCTTCACTATGTTTTTAAGCTAAAAGCTCAAGATCTAGCTTCTCTTTCCTCCTCCATTAAAGATAATTGCTAAATGCTCAACAGCTTCAGAAAGATGCACTGTCAAGGAGGGAGAGGTTCAAGACTACTACCAGATATCTAAAATCAACTCATAATGGTGGGAAAAAGTGAATGCAAAGTGAGGAGATGGTCCCTCACATGATTTCCAGTTGAAATACTGGAAACTTCCTTCCTTCAATAGATCTACAAGAATGAACTACGCAATCCTTGAGGGGAATTCTGCTGAATGGAGGTAAAATAAAATGGCTTGAATGTTAGATATAGATCTACTTCTCCTTAAAAGGCTGAACATGAAGCACAAGGTGAAAGGATGAATCCTCCACCTATTTCCTAGCTGGAATGCTAGAAACAACCACCACCTCTCAAACCCTTGAACATGAATTGCATTATTCCTATAGATGGAAGCACATATGAGTGTGGTTGAAGATGGCACCAATGTCAGATGATGAAATAATCCTAACAGAAACCTTCCCATACTAGGCACTCAAAGTCCCCTGTGGGTAAGGGTGGGATTTCCGCTCGGAAACACCCTATGCTAAACAACACTGTAGACTTAGCTAAATAGCATAAGCCTGCATAAAAGTGTCAATTGAAAAATCTAGATCTAAACATATCAGAAATAATAATCTAAAGCCTACCTTCTATTGTGCATTCATATTCATTATATAGATTGTGAGGCTTCCATAGCCAACTAGGCCCACCTCATAATTATGTTGCCTATGTGGCCACTAGCCTCCATGAAGACTGTGTTGTCTCTCCATGATCTCCATCATGTCTGCATTTAACTCCTACTCTATCCATCATGTGTGCATTATATGCACCACTTCCTCCACTATCTCATCATAAGTGCTTTATGATCTTACTTTAAATGCACTATCATCTTATTTGACCTCCTCCAAGATCCTCATGATTTTACATTTAAGATCCATGATCTCCACTCTTCCTTCATTTAAGAAGTTGATCCACTATTCCTTAATGTAGATATAGATCTAAAATATCCACATACACATATCAAAAGTGGATTTTATTCATCTATGGGGTTTATCGGTCCCTCCACCCTCTTATTTAATTAATTAATTATGAAAATTAAGAACTCTAATATTCTAATTGTCTTGTGAAAAATTGGGAATATTATAGTCCTCCTAGCCAAAATGTTGCTTGTCCTCAAGCAAATGCAAAATTGGATGCTACAGAAAACATCCTCCCTCCAAATGGAATCCTCATATGGAAGGCCTTCCCATCTGTCACAATGTGTCATGCATGTCCAACTCCAAATTTGCCTCTCTAGAATGTCTAGAATGGCCCCCAACTGAAAAGTTAGATACCCATCCTCATCAATGAATCTCCAAGTGGTAACCATATGATGTCCAAAAATATCCTATATACATGAGATCATGAAATGAAGTTGTTTCTTCCCAAAGTGTAAAGTCCCAACTTATGAACTATCTCTCCAACTGTTACACAACATTTTGTCATCGTCCCTACAATCCCCATCCCGCACATTGGAGGACCATTTCTGTGACTTATGTGAAGTGTCATGCCTTGCAAAGAATATCATTGCATCCCTTTCCATGAGGATAAAAATTCCTCTATTGACTTTTCCTTGAGCAAACCTCCAAAAACACGTGCTTTTGGGTTGGCGTTGGTAGGTCGTTGTGTGCTCGCACCAATGAAGGAAATTAACACTAGGAAAAACGCCCATTGGTGCTCTGTCCCAGTGAAATACCCGCACAAAGCTATTTTTGGAATGTTTTTTAAAATATAGAGGCGAATTTTTCATGCTAACTACTTCGTGAGCGAGTCAGCTTGGGTCGTTCGACTGCATAACCATGAACACCTTCCTTTGGCCTCTTGTTTCCACCTTTTGGGGGAACCTCTCGAAGGATAAGGCCTCCCTTCCACAATTTGAGGGATGCCAACCTCCTCCTCTCCGTGTATAAATAAACCTATCTTGCATTGATGCAGCTAGCTGAATAGCTGAAGAAGAATTTCTATACATTTTGCTGAAACTGTCTATAGCCGGTGAGATAGAGCAGAGAGGGAGACCCTTGTCGAGAGAGAGCTTTGTTTTTCCTCACCATGTCCAAATTCCCTTACGAATGCTTGAGACGCACTTCGACTGGACCCGCTGAAGGAGGTTGCGACATTAAGGCTTTGGTTGTAATCTCTTTATTTATTTTAATATATACATGAATGATGTTTTGGTTTCCGTCTTGTGTCAATGTGATTTATATTACGCAATACGTTTAATATTCCTTGACTGATTAGGTAGTTATGAATGAAATTATTATCATGTATGTTGCTTTCGTCCTTTTATCTTTGTGAAGATATCCGAATACCATTGCTGGAAGATCGTGACAAGGATCAGAAGATTTCTTTTGTAGCTATGACAACCGCGTTAGATTACAGGTAGGACAATCTATCCCAACTCATTTCATTCATTAACTAGGAACCAATACATTAGCATGTGCTCTTACTGCTAGACCCACCCTAGGGCTAGAGGGATCGTCTCTATCTGCAAAGGGTATTTACCTACACAACAAGTTGGTGACTCCACTAGGGCTTTAGTTTTTGTTTGTCGTCTCATTGTTTGTTGAGAGTTTTCCTTGTTGAGTTGACTTTGGTCATTTGATTGTTTCTTTGTCTCACTTGGCTTGCTTGACTGTTTTGAATCCTCTTGTTCAGCTCCAGAGTGTCAAGATTGACCTTTTCTCAGTGGTTTTTTCCTTTTCCCATATTTTTCCATCTTAGCGCATTTTTTCTTTGAACAGTCGCACCAATTGATGCATGTTTCTTTTGTTCCAGGTGCGCCAACCCCTGTTAGGTGTGGATTATAGCCTAACAGTTGCGCCAAATCCTGTAGGATTTGGTTTGACCTTCTTCTTAATTTTTTGTCAGTAGTCCTTGGCTCTAGATTGATTCTTTGCCTTGCAATTGGTCTTTTGAAGTTGTTTTGACTCTGTAGCTTCGGTCTTCTCAGTTGTTTGTCCATTATCTTATCAGTGAAGTTTTGTAGCCCTAGGGTTTCTAGGTGTCTTGTGCTGTTTGTTCGGCCTTCTCCTCGCTGAGCCTTCTGAGCTAGATTCGAGTCACTTTGATCTCTGTCATTTCAATTCACTTGTCGATTGCATTAGTCTTTCTCAATTATTCATGTCTTTGGTTTGTTGGATGATCACTTTTTTTTCGTTTAACTCTCCATTTTGTCACTTCGAGCATAGATCACATTGCTCGTGTGGATCATTTTGAAAGCCTTTTGTTTACTTGAAAGATTGCATCCTTGTTTTGAGTACATTTTATGTTTGTATTGCATTTGATTTATTCTTTTTAGATCTTTACATTCGTAATGCTAAAAACTAGTGTTTTCTTTTCTTTTTAGTGCAATAGTGCATTGTGTGCTACATTCATCTAAAAAACAAAAAAAATTGCATTCTTTCATTTGGATTGAAAATGAAAAGTTATTTTGCATAACTATCTCTTAGTGAACTAGGAAATTTTTTTCGTTTTCTCGTTTGGTTGTATTAGATGCATTAGTGAAATTCTTCTTGTGTTTCCACTGATTGCTAATTTGTTAAATATTCCTATCCTTCTCTTAGTTAGCATTCATCGAATAGAAATGATGTTCTTTCGCATGTAGTGTGCATTTAGGAATTTGATATCACATTCGGTAGGGCCTTGAAACTCAAACATTAATTCAAGATCAACCTTAAAATCAATTCAATCAATCTAAGAAAGCATTGAAACTTAACATATACATTTTAGAGGGCTAGGCTAGTGACGTGTTCCAGCATCATTAAACCTAGTAGCTGTCATTCGCCACCTGGCTTTAGACAGCTCTAGCATGGACTTGTGTTCCCTGTACTGTCATGTATATAAAGGGAGACCCTCATAGGTTCAAATCCTTTATCCATAGGAAGCCGAGTCTACCACCCTGTAACCGTGATACACCGAACACAACATTTGGGGACACTACCTGAACGTGCGTCAAGTCCTTGGTCATTTCTCTTTCATTTGATCACCAAGGTGTATATGGAAATTCACAAAAAATTGGTACACCCTCTTACTTAGATTACCTGAGTAGTAATTTTGATCTTTTCATGACTCTCTAAAAGTGAAAATGATCATCGACCACTTATCCTTTTGCACTCGTTTCAACATGAAAATGATAGAGTCACCTTTTGCCTGTTTCTTGACACTTAAAATATGAAACGACAGAGTTTTGTTTCAATGTCTTAAAATATTAACTGCCCACAAAATACTCCTGGTTAAATTTACGTTCCTTAGTGCTATGTTTTATGGTTGTTTCCAATGGCAACCTTTCCGGAGTTTACCTACCAAGGAATCCCCTCCGAAGGGAATCCTGGTCCTTTTCATACTTTTGGGAATGTTGGGGCTCCTTATATGGCAACACTATTCCTTCCTAGGTTAATTGTTAGTTTTCTTGTGTGGTTATTTTCAACCTCTGTGGTCTCGAGTACTCCGCCCTTTGTAAAACCATCTCCTTCACTTGAACAACATTATGTTGATTCTAAGGTGAACCTCTCCCATTCTTCGCCTATTTTTTCTTCCTCCTCTTCTACTTCGCCTGGTGAAAGTATGGATTCTAGTAACCTGGTGGCTAAGAATAAGAAGAAGAAAAATATGAAAAATAAGAAGTCGGATAAGAGAGAGGCCAACTCTGTGGCTATTGCACCTCAGACACCTTGCCTTGATAAACCATCCAACCCTCCATGGAAATTCAAATTCCCATGCATATTGTGCAAAGGTGAACACCTTCTTTGAGACTTCCCTGGCATTCCCAAGGTACTTGAAGCATGGTAGGATGACTGTCCTTTGTTGCCTTTGGCTTCTGGAAGTCATATTGGTGGCACATCTTCGACTAGCAATGAAAGACTTAAAAGAAACACGGTAAGATTACGAATCCCTGTAAGTTGTGTGAAGGGCATCATCCCACTCACCTTTGTCTGTAAATGGATGAAGCCACAAGATTGTTGGAAAACCATATTGTTTTTGCACCCTACCTTCTAGTTGGTTACCAGAAGCTTTCTTCAAGTCCTTTTCTAGTTGATTCGATGATCGGTCAAGATTCATCCTTAATCGATCCTTTTCCCTTGAAAATTCAAATTCACGAATCCATTCCCAACCAACCATTGGTCATGGAATCAGTTGATCAGATTCCACCTATGGTTCATCAGGTCTTTTCCATCGAGAGTGGGTCTCATCCCCCTCATGCTCTTCTTGTTTCTTAAAATTCCTTGGACTCGGAGAAAGATCCTTCCATCCCTGTGACTCAAGAAGTTGTTCTTCCTACTCCCATGTCTATGGTCTAGGAAGATGCTCCTCTTGCTCTGATAATTCTAGTGGATAACCATCTCAATTTAATGGTACCCCCTCTAAGTAGTTTGGTTGCTTCCTTCTATTGGAGTCGAATTGCAGGATACCGCCTTCCTTCTTATGTGCCTTTTGAGATCACGGTACAAACCTTCGATATGGTAATACCTAGCACAATTATAGATGAAGGCACGTCTGTTAGTGTTTTGTCTTCAACTACTTGGAAATATTTTGGTTCTCCACCGCTTGTGCCTGTTACGTAGAATTTGTAGGCATTTAACAGAGGAACCAGTCAACTGTTATGGATCCTTCCAAAGTTTCCGATCACTTTGGGAGGGAAAACCATCTGTATAGACGTGATGGTTTTTCCAGGCCCCTTGGATTTCAATTTACTCTTGGGGCATGACTATGCTTCTACCATGGGCGCACTTGTCTCCTCCCTCTTTCGTGTGATCGGTTTTCCACACAAAGGTCAGATTGTGACCATTGATAAGCTTTCATTCTTTGGTCCTAAGGTGGCAGCTGGCCCACCATTGTCTCTGCCAGATCTTTATCTGCCAGTTGTATCTTCCCTGCCATGGGTTAATTATGTGGCCACTTTTTTGTTGCCCTCATCCAGTGATAGTGCCATCGAGTACCATCTACTAGGGGATTTCAATCGTGATTTCTAAGATGGTGTTCTCCCATCATATGTGAACCTCTTGGAAGCCATGAACTCTTATTCATTATGATAGAAGGCCGTTGGAGCATAGTTCATTTTCTTGTGTCAAGCTCATTAAAAAATGAAACAAGTTCTTCGGAGCAGAGTTCATTTTCTTATGTCAAGATCCTTAAAAAATGAAACAAGCTCGTTGAAGCAGAGTTTGTTTCTTGTGTCAAGCTCCTTAAAAAATGAAACTTGCTCATCGGAGAAAAGTTCATTTTCTTGTTTCAAGCTCCTTAAAAAATGAAACAAAGTCTTCAGAGCATAGTTCGTTTTCTTGTGTCAAGCTTCTTAAAAAATGAAACAAGCTCTTCTGAGGATAGTTCGTTTGCTATGTCAACCTCCTTAAAAAATGAATTAGGTCATGAGGATAGTTATTTTACTATGTCAACCTTGTTAAAAAATGAAACAGATTCCCTTTTCAATTTGAGCCTTTGATTAGATATCTTAAAATCCCAGTCGAGTCTTTCTCTTGATCTCGTAATTGAACCTTCATTCCATCCACCTGTCAGTAACTAGCAGTCTACTTTGGTGAATGCACTGAAGCTTGGGGGGAATGTACCTCCAATTGAGTCACCATGCTAGGGGCATGCAAACATTTAAAAGCATAGTTTGTTTCCGTTTCAAGCTTGTGTAAAAATGAAACCAATTTCGAGCATAGTTTGTTAAATTAAGCTTGTGTAAAAATGAAACCAATTCCAAGCAAAGTTTCCCATGATTTCAAGCTTCTGTAAAAATGAAACCATTCTTATTTTACCTCTCTTGATTGCCATTTTATCAGCCTATTTTTCTAGATGAGCCTTGGCTTTCTCATTCCATTGTCATCATCTCCTTGGTCGATCATATGCCTTCACTTGATTGTTTCACCCATTCCTAAGGAACTGTTGCAATGAGTGGTATTTTTAGCCAGCCTCTTGACCTTTACTTTTTCTGAGCAGTTCCACCATCACCGAACCAATTGCTACCCTTAATGCCACTCGTTCCTCTAGGAGAAGTCAACTTTTAGCTCTTTTCTGACTCTCTAAACATGAAAATATTTCCGAGACTCTTGTATTTTTGAACTTGTTAAATGGTTGCGAAACGATATCTGCCCAGTATACGTTTACCCCTTTTTCAGGTTGGGACATATTATTTACGAAAAAGGAATATCTTAGCCAATCATGACTAAGAGGCTCTCTCATATTTTTTTTTCTACCTTTTCAGGTATGAGGGACTATTTAAGAAAATCGACCTGTTGGAGTTTCCTTTTATGCTTCTTTTAAAGCTCTCTAAACATGAAAATATGCCAAGTTATTCCTTTGTCAGATTCGTTAAAACTAACTGACATCGGAAATCGTCACCATGACATACTCGAGTTCCTCCTTCCTAGGGCTCGTAAAATGTACTAGTATGGATTTTTTTGAAGGACAAACTTATATGACAAGCATATGCTATCCTTTTCAATCTTGTGTAAAAATAAAGAGTTACTTGCCAGAAATGGTGGGGGAAAATGGAAGTTATTCATCAGTTGTGTCGGCAAGTATGTTATTCTTGAACATGACACTTATCTGCAGTTCATGTCAGGCTGGGATATCTTCACTTTGTCACTTTGCCTCCATGGGTTTGGGAAATCCGTTTTCCTCTCATTCGATTACCAATCTTGTCAACATGACCTCTGATCCTATTTGAGTCAAATGCTGCCAAATTCTAGATTCATGTCACCGATATTTTCAAGAAAAAATCCTTTTGTTGTTTGTACATTCATGATCCTCTGTTTCAGTCTTGGTTAACACTCATATTACATCCTCTATTTCATGTCGATGCTGTGTGATTCACTATGACCCTCCTTCGACAGATTGCTTCCTGTCGACTTTAGCTCAATATCTAGGAAGTAGATCTAGAGACTCCCTTCTAGTACCTTGGAGCTTGCATGCCTCAATAGCAAGTTCTTCGCATTCGAAAACAGGTCCACATCATTGGCCTTCGATCATATCACTCTGCGGGTGGTCGACACCAGATCACTGTTCACATTCCATGGATTGTACCTGTTGTACCTTGAGATCCATTGTCATTATTGGTGGTTTCTCTTGCGCCTGTTAACAACTTTCATTATTGGCTAGTAATCAGGTGACTTTCTTGCATGTTCGACTTCAGCTCACATATTCGCATGCTTGAATTTGTACTTGTTCAGGTCGAGATGGAGTGCAAGACCCTCGGTTTTTTCTGATAAGATCTAAGCTGCGAAATATTTTAGTTTATCATGATTATATGCATGACTCTTTTTTGGATGGCTACAACCATACCTAAGTCTATTTGTTGATCCTTATTACTGGATGGCTGCATCCATACCTTGGATCTCAGTTTTTATGTACTCTATTATGGATGTTTGCACCCATGCCACATGTTCATGTATCAGAGATATTAGTTGTATTTGTACTTGCAGGTCTTCCAACTGCACTGTTTGGTTCAAATGCATTCTCGTAAAGCATTTCACCCCTCCCTCTCTCTCGGACCTCATGCTTTAGGGGTCATCTTTTACACAACATTTTTCACTGTCCCTACAATCCCCATCCCACACATTGGAGGACCATTTCTGTGACTTATGTGAAGTGTCATGCCTTGCAAAGAATATCATTGCATCCCTTGCCATGAGGAGAACATTTCCTCTATCAAATTTTCCTTGAGAAGACCTCCAAAAACACGTGCTTTTGGGTTGGCACTGGTAGGCCATTATGCCCTCGTGCTAATGAAGGAAATTAACACTGGGCCCCGTGCCCATTGGTGCTTTGTCCCAATGAGCTGCTTGCACCAAGATGTTTTTGGAATGTTTTTTAAATATAGAGGTGAAGTTTCCATGCTAACTACTTCGTGAGCGAGTTATCTTGGGTTGTTCGACTGCATAACCACGAACACCTTCCTTTAGCCTCTTGTTTCCACATTTTGGGGGAACTTCCCAAAGGATAAGGCCTCCCTTCCACCATTTAAGGGATCCCAAACTCCTCCTCTCCCTCTACAAATAAACCTATCTCACATTGATGCAGCTAACTGAATAGCTGAAAAATAATTGTTGTACATTTTGTTGAAACAGTCTATAGCGAGAGAGATACCCTTGTCGAGAGAGAGCTTTATTTTTCCTCGCCACGTCCAAATTCCCTGACGAATGCTCAAGACGCACTTCGACTGCACCCACTGAAGGAGGCTGCGATATCAAGGCTCTGGTTGTAATCTCTTTCTTTCTCTTAATATATACGTGACTAATGTTTTGGATCCCGTCTTGTGTCAATGTGATTTATATTACACAATATGTTTAATCTTCCTTGAATGATTAGCTAGTTATGAATGCAATTATTATCATGTATGATTATTTTGTCCTTTGATATTTGTGCAGATATCCAAATACCATTGTTGGAAGATCACGACAGATCGTGAGAAGGATCAGAAGACTTCTTTTGTAGCTACGAAAATCGCGTTGGATTATAGGTAGGACAATCTATCCCAAATCGTTTCATTCGTTAACTAGGAACCAATACATTAGGATGTCCTCTTGTTGCTAGACCCACCCCAGGGCTAGAGGGATCGTCTCTATTTGCAGAGGGGATTTACCTACACAACACCAACCCATGTGACATAGAATAGATTGCATCTATCAATGCCCTCATCATTAGCCCTGTTGGCCATGTAGGATCCAAACATAACATCAACATAATGAAAAACAAGAAGTAGAGACATATGGATAATCATGAACAATGTCAAACCATATTCTCCCAATAACAACCACCATAGCGAAGCCTTCTGCTACCATGCTAGATCATCATGAAAACATGTAAGAGAGATATACTCTCTCAAAAGAAGCCACCGCAGCAATGCCTCTTGCTGCCATACCACATCATCATTGTACCAAATGTAGTGGCCATATCATCTCAAGAGAAGCCATTGTAGTAAGGAATCTTGTGGCCCCGTCACATCATCATCATACCAAGTACAATTACCATAATACCCCAATAAAAGCCAACGTTGTAAGGCCTCTTGTTGCCATCCTCCATCAATGTCATGCAATGTATGGGGAGAAATCAACCCATACTCTCCCAATAGTAACCAAAGCAACAAGGATTCTTGTTTCCATCTTACATCATCATGATGCAAGTCATGGAGCAACAAGATGCTAATGGACATGTGAAACGTCTCATCGGAAAAATATAAATAAGCTCCTTGATGCCACATCATATGAGAGTTATGTCTTGTCCCAAACCCAAGTATATACATGAAAATAAGAAATATTCCAAGCATAAATACATGTAAATATATTAGACATGCTTAGTCAATTTAATGTCTTAAATTGATTACATAAATTATCGACTGAGGTTAGTAATCTTGTGAAGTGTGGTGCACTATATATGCTAGAAGCCTATTTCTTGATTCGTTGTATGTATTTTGTGTTTTTTTGGGGGGTTTTGTTCTTTTGATGTTTAATAATGTTCAATTTAAAACTATGAAAAGAGTTAAAGGAATCTAATGATTTTTAAGAAGGGAGAAAAGGAAGTGTTTCTAAGTTAATCAAATTTTCATAAAAATAAACCAAAAAATGTGGTCTAGTTAGAACCTAATTTGGAAAACAAAGCATCTATCTTATCTAATCATTATTCCTAATCCATGGATCTATTTCTAAAACTAAGATTGAAAACTATAATGCCTATCTTAAGTAAAAGTAGAAAATGAAACAACTAAGGTACTTCTGATTACTTCAACATTCAATTATTAGGCATGACCTTATTGAGATTATGTTAATTAATTGTTTGTACTTAATCTGCTAATGTCCTAAAACAATAAACAAAGAATGTAATGAAAACATCTAAGGTATATTTAGTTACTTCCAATATTCAATTATGGAGTATAATCTCCTTGAGATAGTGTTAGGAAACTAATTATACTTAATGAACTAGAAAACTAAGTAAAGCTTGTAAAGAGGTAACTCAGAAATTGCACCCATTAGACATTCAACCATTCAATCTTGAAACATGACTAAATCAACCTCTTTTAGAATGATTTTTAGGAATATCAATGTTTGCAATTAAGTGAGGATCTAAAAACAAAATATTAAAGCATGTAATACTAACTAAAACAACTAACGTATATTTTACCTTTATGCAACATTCAAATGTGAAGTGTTAACTTCTTGAGATGCTATATGAAAAGTCAATTATGCCTTAGTCTCTGTGAAAAGTAAATAACAATGTGCAAGGTAAATTCAACCACTAAATGAATGAGAAATTTAACCATTTAGTTGGAGATCATCATATTGGAATGGATTTTAGAAACATCTATTAACACAATGAATTGAAAATTCTGTTCTAAAGAAATAAAGGACAAAAAAGTAACTAAGCAACTATGGTTTCTTATCACTTCAATCTTTAATTTAGTTTGAAAACATAGCTTTCTATTTCCACGAAATATCTTAGAAGAATAAGGCTACATAGTTGTGATTTATCACTATGATATTGATTGAAAACTGGAATGAAGCATAAACCTATTTAAAAACATATTTGATGAAAAACAGAGTAATGAAATTAAGCTAAAAACATAAATGAAAAAAAACCTCCTTCAGATGCAGGGGCCCTCTGCAACTGATGTGGTTGAAATGCTAGCTGATTAAGGATGTAATTAAGAAATCACTGGCAACATGAACTTCGTATTATGATAAAGTGAAATCTAAATACAGAGTATCAGCAAAAAAACCTGAGTTTAACACTAAATTTCTAAATTGTATTCTTGGTCTTGTAAAACCGATATTTAAAGGAAAATACATAACTGTTTATGGGATATACTTGCTACAAGTGGCTAATTCGAATTAGACTTTCAATAGGACTATAAGAATATTGCTAATTCAAATTTAGAATTGCAACAGGACTTTTGGGCTCTTGATAGAGAAAATCAAGAGTCCTACTTCTTTTGGATAACATACTTTGACTCCATCTTTGACCATGATTTTATGCTCGCTTTTCTGTCGATCTGGACAAAGTGAGTAGGATAGAATCCATGTAGGCATCATTATAGAAACACCCATGTGGCCCAGTTCCTTAGTTGACACCTGGAACCTGCTAAACCATGAGAGTGGCTATGGAACACATTTAGCTGTAGAACAGGCTGCATTTTGTAGCTAAATTGAAAAAATCTATATAAATAGCAAGAGCATGAAAATATAATATGGCAATCATTTTAATGCATCCTTAAGACAAAACATAACATTTTTCATTGATTGGGGTTTGTGATCTTATGGTAAAGTGATGCTAAGGTGTGAGAACAACTTTCAAAGAGACGATAAATCTGAGGTTCAACATACCCCCACTGCAAAATCATTGCATGTCCTCATGCAATTTGCAAAAAATGTGAGTTATTCTCCCCTACTACATTTTCTCTGATACCTTTATTATCAACTCACCGAAAATGTAAATGAGTGTCAAGGTACTTGAGTGCATCTTAACAGGGACGAATGAATGTGTCGAAGTCGAGTTTCCTGCAAGATTTGAAAATCAACATACATTGTTGTATTCCAATTGTTATCATCAAGTAGGCTTGCCATTGATGTATGCAAGTTCTAGATAAGGTGTTGAGGTCGATGGGACAAGATCTGTTGGAAGGTGGAACTTAAGGAATTCCACATCATCCAACTCGAGCATAGAACCATACTAAAATATTGAAACCATCATGAAATTGCAGAACTTATTGTGAACTTTGCTCGCCAGTTTCTTGGTTTTCAAGCAAAGCTCATGTCCAATTGTGCTAGCAAGTTGGTTTTCACAATAGGACTTATTTTTCTCTTTAATTTTTTTTTATATATATGTCCTAATCTAATTGAAAAATAAATCTTATTCAAGTATATGAATACTTCCAATGGAACCATGTCTGTAACAGGATGATAGATAAACTCATATGCAGGTTTGAAAGATACTCTTTGATATGTACCAGTATATGAGATACCGATTGTCTTGATTTAGATGAAGTTAGAATATATTAAAGAATTGAGCATTGGGATCTGATGACTAGCTTGAACCAAGATTCAATGTAATCTTGTCTTCCTTATCTTTCCTCTATCATGCAATGCAAGTCTTCAGAGATGTGATCTTCATTTATAGAATCTGGTGATAGGCGGGCATGAAAATTTTCAATCTCTAGTTCCAATAACTTCTCTTTATCGACATACATCCATGATTCTTGGACCTTATCTGAGTCTTCTTCTTCTGTTTGTTTTTCTTCAATGATAATTGGTGAATCATTTTGCAATACCTCAAAATTGTAAGTTGATTGACGTGTTTTATTGTTGGGGATATGAAATGGTTATGCATGTAGTGGAGTGGGAATGGATCTTTGGGGTCCTTGTGTGGATGATAATGGGAAAGGTTGAATTGAGGTCAAATGAGGGTGATATTGATGTTGTGATGGAGGTGAATGGTATGGATAACATTAATGATGGTATTGAGGATAGAGAGGGAAAGATTGAGGATATGGTGGATTTCTTTTGTAAGGCCTTTGCCAACTTTTTTTGCAAAGATTGGTTTTGAGGTTGGGATTGAGATGGCCAAGGTTTCCAAGGTTGGTTTTGAGTTTTTTGTGCCTAACCTTGAAATTGTGCATAACGATATTGCATCATATTGAGTTGATGAGGCTGCCATAGTTCTCTTGGAGCTACATAACAAAGTTTCTCTTGTGCTTGATTTGCTCCATTATCCTTCTGGTAAACTGCCTTCAACCCTGGTAATGATGGGCAATCTTCAGTAGTATGTGATCGTGCACAAATTTTACAAATTTTAATGTTATCAAGTGGACATTCATGCAAAGCATGTTTTTTTCTACATTTAGGGAAAAATATAAATGAGGCAACATTTTGCTTGTTTTGCATTCTTAGCATGTTAGTTTGTTCATTTAAATTACCAAGAATGTTTAGCAAATTGTTAGGTTCATTTTGACTTACCAATCCTGATGCCGACTTACTTACTCTTGCCATAAATGGATCTTGAGGGCATCTTACATACTTTTCTTTTCCTCTTGATATGCTCTTGCATAGTTCACAAATTTCTTGAAATGACAATTGATAGACATCTCCTTTTCCCACCAGATTAAGAAGATCAATCCATTCATCCTTTATAGCATTTAGTAGGAGAGTTTTTAATGTGTCTGATCCTAAATTATGCAATTTATATCTTTTGATATTATAAGTAAATCTCTCCACTAAATCTTATAGGCTTTCATCCTCTTTTTGGTTCATCTTAAAGACTTCATTTCTAAGGTCATGATGCATGCAACAATCTTTATATTTTTCAAAAACTACTCTTTTCATATCATCCCATATCCTTATATAATTTGTTCCTAAAGTAATGAACCATCTAAGAGCTCTATCCTTCAATGTTTCCAGAAACAAATTCAATTTTTGAATGTGCAATGAGTAGCCATAAGATCTAAAAATTATTTCAAATTCAAAAAGAAAGGTTTCTGGGTCTTCTGATCTCATACCTTTGAAGTTAGGAAGTACATATGGATGGATGTTCTTCATTTGAATGTTGATATCAGTTTCTTGAATGGAAATCCAAAAGGATCTTCCTCATTGTCATCGTCTTCATCCATTTCTTCAACCTCCTTTGCCACCTCTTCTTCTACCTGCAAAAATAAGAATTCATGACGTGGATGTGTGGCTCTTACCACACCACGTGATATAGTGGGTGTGGTAGGTGATTGAAGTTTTTTTTTTTTAATCAAAATAAAAAGACTCCTATTTACACTTCCCTAGCAATGGCGCCAAAATGTTTAGTCAATTTAATGTCTTAAATTGATTACATAAATTATCGACCGAGGTTAGTAATCTTGTGAAGTACGATGCACTATATATGCTAGAATCCTATTTCTGGATTCGTTGTATGTATTTTATGTTGTTTTGGGGGGTTTTGTTCTTTTGATGTTTAAGAATGTTCAATTTAAAACTATGAAAAGAGTTAAAGGAATCTAATGATTTTTAAGAAGGGAGAAAAGGAAGTGTTTCTAAGTTAATCTAATTTTCATAAAAACAAACCAAAAACTATGGTCTAGTTAGAACCTAATTTGGAAAACAAAGAATCTATATATCTAATCATTAGTCCTAATCCATGGATCTATTTCTAAAACTAAGATTGAAAACTGCAATTCCTATCTTAAGTAAAAGTAGAAAATGAAACAACTAAGGTACTTCTAGTTACTTCAACATTCAATTATCAGGCATGACCTTCTTGAAGTTAAAATCATTAAATGTGTTTATATAATACGCTAATATTCTAAGCATTGTAAAGATACAATAGCTTATCTAGATATATTTAGTTACTTCCAATATTAATTATGGAGTATGATCTCTATTGAATGGTGTTAGGCAACTAATTATGTAAACAGAGCCTAAACTAAGTAAAGCCTATAAAGAGGTAACTCAAAAATTGCACTTATTAGACATTCAGCCATTCAATCTTGAAACATGACTAAATCAACCTCTTTTAGAATGATTTTTAGGAATATAAGTGTTTGGAATTAAGTGAGGATATGAAAACAAAATATGAAAACATGTAATACTAACTAAAACAACTAATGTATATTTTACCTTTCTGCATCATTCAAATGTGAAGTGTTAACTTCTTGAGATGCTATATGAAGATTCAATTATGCCTTAGTCTCTGTGCAAAGTAAATAACAATGTGCAAGGTAAATTCAACCACTGTATGAATGAGACATTTAACCATTTAGTTGGAGATCATCGTATTGGAATGGCTTTTAGAAACATATGTTAACACAGTGAATTGACAATTATGTTCTAAATAAATAAAGGACAAAACAGTAACTAAGCAATTGTGGTTTCTTATGACTTCAATCTTTAATTAAGTTTGAAAACAGAGCTTTCTATTTCCATGAAATATCTTAGAAGAATAAGGTTGCACAGTTGTGATTTATCACTATGCTATTGATTCAAAACTAGAATGAAGCATAAACCTAATTTAGAAAACAGATTTGCTGAAAAACGGAGCAAGGAAATTAAGCTAAAAAAATAAATGAAAAAAACCTCCTTCAGATGCAGGGGCCCTCTGCAACTGATGTGGTTGAACTGCTAGTTGATTAAGGATGCAATCAAGCAATCATTGGCAACATGAACTTTGTATTATGATAAAGTGAAATGTGAATACAGAGTATGAGCAAAAAAAACCTAAGTTTAACACTATATTTATGAATTGTCTTCTTGGTCTTGTACAACCGATATTTAAAGGAAAATATATAATTGTTTATTAGATATACTTGCTACAGGTGGCTAATTGGAATTAGACTTGCAATAGGACTGTTAGAATATTGCTAATTCGAATTTAGAATTGCAATAGGACTGTTGGACTCTTGATAGAGAAAATCAAGAGTTCTACTGCTTTTGGATAACATAATTTGACTCCATATTTGACCATGAGTTTATGCTCACTTTTCTGTCGATATAGACTGAGTGAGTAGGATAGAATCCATGTAGGCATCATTCTAGAAACACCCATGTGGCCCAATTCCTCAGTTGACACCTGAAACCTGCTAAACCATGAGAGTGGCTACGGAACACACAATTAGCTGCAGAACATGCTGCATTCTGTAGCTAAATTGAAAAAATATATCCAAATAGCAAGAGAATGAAAATATAATACGGCAATCATTTTAATGCATCCTTAAGACAAAACATAGCAATTTTCATTGGTTGGGGTTTGTGATCTTATGGGAAAGTGATGGAAAGGTGTGAGAAAAACTGTCAAAGAGAGGGTAAATCTGAGGTTCAACAAGACATATCCAAAAAAGAGCAAATACATGGACATAAGATATATCATGAGGTGTACAAACTCTCTCACGAATAACCAACGCATCCATGCCTCCCGCTGTTGCATGTCATCAGCGATATATATGGCATAGGTCCTGCAAATGTGAGATGTTGGGTAACACCCAAAATAAATGAGTGCAACCATGTTTCTTGCTTCTTGGTATCATATATCTACAAGAAGGTAGGCAACTGTAATATTCCTAAATTAGCACACAACTAATTGGAATATTAAATTTTGATTTTTCTCTTAGATAGAGGAATAAGAGGGTAGGAGACCCATAAATCTCCTTAGTAGGAATAAAAGACACTCCTAGTGTGAATGGAGGTCATATAAAAGTTGGATTGAAGACCATTAGGTGTGAAAAGGGACTGGATCATGAGGACTTGGTCAAATTTGACCAAATAAAATAGCGTTGTTATGGAGGAGTGGCATTAATGGTGGGACATCGCAGTTTTGGAGGGAGATTGATTGCATGATGAGGGAAACCCTAATGAGTGGGACACAAGGTGAGAAGGCTCACATTGTTTATAAGGAAGAGGATGGCAACCATATGGGGTTATGTTGTGATTATTATTTTGATATGCCTGTTTAGACTTGTTTCTCTCTTCAGTTGTTTAGCTAAGATTGCAGTGTTGTTTAACACAGGGTGTTCCCAGTTAGGAATCCCACCTCTTTCCTTGAGAGGTCTCTTAGTAGAGTATTGATCTATCATTTCCACACATCTGGAATTCTGACCAAGCTGTAGTCTTCAGCTACAGTGCAATTTCTGTTCAAAATTATGTTGTGTTGCAAGGTGTTGTAGTGGAGGGTTGAGAAACCCACTTTCTGAGCTAGTTTTTCATAGGAGGAAGGAATCCTTCTCTTGGGAGATCAGAAAGGAGGGTTATTGAGCACATTTCAGATCTTTGGCACCAGGCTAACCTATTACCATCATTCACAGTGTAGTTTTAACTAGAAATTGCGTTATTTTGGAGGGTAGTTTCAGAGGAGGATCTATTGGATCTTTTAGAGTATTCTCCTATATGTGAAGGGTTCAGCCTTTCATTGTAGGGGACCCTTGAGGAGATCTACATCAGATCCATGTTATTTCAGCCTTCTATTTCATGAGATTAATTTTACAGTGACTCTTCAGTCCTAGGGCTATAGATCACCGTTTTTATTTGGGTGCATTTCCGGAAACCCCTCCCGAGTTCTCTTGGAAAGGTGTCTAGGAGGCTAGATCTTCACTCCTATCATTATTTGAGCTGTATAATAGAAAATCTACATTGATATATCTTTATGTAGCAGTTTATGCCCTAAAATTGTGTTGTCTCAGCTCAGGGCATTTGTATGGTAGCTATTTCTCATGTGATGGCATATTACGCTTGTAGAGGCTTGTTTTGTATTGCTTGAGTGACTTGATCCTCAAGATCTTGTACCTATTATTTGCTGATATGTTTAATAATATGGTTTTACGTTTGTATCATATCATGGTGTGTTGATTTATTCACTGATATTTCCATTATTGTGTTCAAGTATGCTACTCCCCCATTTGGGAATATTACAATGGTATCAGAGCATAATCTTGGCTCAACCTGTGGATCTCAGCCATTATGCTATCAGAAGAATAAGAAGAAGGAGAGAGAGATAAGAATGGTGGAAAGAATGAGTTTTATCTCATTTCTTTTTAGATCTAAGAATGACCTCACCAAGGAGGTTAAGCAAAGGAAAATGGAAAAAATGAGTGAAACCACACTAGGGTTTCAAGATGAGGAAGGTTCATGTACTTCCTATCAGCAAAAAGAAGATCTGGTATTGCATAGAACTCCAAAGAAACATGTTATGCCCTTTTATTTTGAAGACAAGAGGCAGGGAGATGAAGTAAACTTAGATCATGAGATTCTAAGTGATTATCTTGCAGAATATAAGTCTCAATATGGAGCTTTCAAGGAGAATCTAACTCTCCCACAGTTCATTCAAATCAAAGAAGAAAGGAGACCTTGTAGCAATAGAAGAATAAAGGGCAATATTTTTATTGTCTACTTTTGATGGTTCATCCTCATGCACATCAAAAGCTTGGGGAATGAGGTTGGATGAGTTTTTCCTGCTACATCCAGTAGTAGAGGAAGAAGTTGTTGAGATTGTAGCGCTACACCTTGAGGGTGAAGCAAAAATTTGGTGGTTCAGCCATTTGAGTCATGCAAGAGTGACTGCATAAGTAGATTTTACTCAAAGGTTAATCAAGAAGTTTGACAAGAAGAAATCAGAGGAGAAGAGGCCTTCACCGCCACTTGTTGCAGGAGCATTTGCATCAGGAGAAAGAACGCTTGCACCTTTGCAAAGTGGTCTTGATCTCTTGACAGTTAGAGTCCCATGCACTATTCTGGAGATGCATGAGGAGGAGGAGACTTGTACCAGTGTTGATGCAGCCATAGAAGAGCAGCCATCATCATCAGTAGTTGGGGAAGACATCACACCAGAAGGAGGAACCCTTGTAGCAATACAAGATGTTCCCAAGATTTACCAAGGTATGCACATGTTTCAAATTTCTATTATTTCAGCACATCATATGGGGGATTGTGGGAATGTACTACTGCATGACCTAGGGTCAAAGTACATTGATGAATTGGAGAAGCAAACTATCACTGCACTAAGCAGCCTTGATTTGTTCAAGGAGGAGATATACAGTCATCCTATTGTATCATTTTTGAGCTGCACACAACTCTTGGGGTTGGAGTGTAGATTCTTGGAGGATGCGATGAGTATTGTCTTGAACCATGCCATGCAAAACTATGTGTTCAACATTGAGTATGATCTTAAGACAACAGATGCACCATTATGGAGATCAACAGTGCTGTCATTGAGAAACAGTGATGATTTGAGGGCCCAACCATTATTGGAGCATTCTAATGACCTTTATACATGTATCGCAGAGGATAGGCAGAGGGTTGATAGAGGGCATCTTATGAGGGATGACATCTTCCATTATTATGATGGACACTTCTTGATGAGAACTTAACATTTTGATGAGAAGCTTTTTCCTACCACTTATTTGGATCCTTATGAGTTCAACATGGTCATTGATGAGTGGTCATCATTTGGAGATCTCTAGGAGATTGCATTTCAATATCCCATGAAATGCAAAGATAGAAATATGATTTGGGAGGATGGTATTCTCCATTGGAGGGATACCTATTTTGAGCATAATGTTAGACACTCACCATTGGTTGGATGGGTGATGTTGATGAGCAAGAGGTTGGGAAGCCACTTGCAGATTTATGACACCGGGCAGCAGGTTTCAAAACTGTGTTGGTTACTCTTGAAAGAGTTTGGTCATCATATGACACATTCTATTTCAAAGAGTAGGTTGGTGGATGGAACTTGGCATGGCACTTACATCATATGGCAGCAATTATTTTGGGTATATTGGGGTGATTTGATATCTTTCATGTCAAGCATCATGTTGTTGCTCCATATTGGTGATGGTGTGGGGAGGCAACAAGAGTTTTTGTTGCTTTGGTTGTTCTTGGGAGGATTTCGACTGATTTCCTTCCATACTTTGCAAGATGTTTCAGGAGTAGGTGATGGCACTATCATGGTGTAAAGGGGCTACTCCTTAGCCTTGGAGGATCATGAGGTACTTCCACTTTAGAAGGAATCTCCCATATATAACAGCATTATGATTGATGGCTTTGGCATGTGATATGTCAAAGGTTGGAGCTATGAGATGACAACAGCCTTGTCACAAAGGCCAACAACGTTGTCACATCGGAGCTTAGGTTTGTTGATGGAGTATTCCGAGGAACACTTCACATATGATGCACTTGATGAACAAATAGGAGATGAGAGTGATGGAGTAGTGGATGGAGACATATATTACCATGATATGATATTCTTGACTTGGATTCCAAAGAATAAGGAGAATGCTTTGCATGCAACACATGGTTCATTCCTTTCCATGGAGACATGCCATACCACTATGGAGGACTCATTCTTGGACCTTGTTATTAGTATACTCTTAGTACATGGTAAGAAATATGTTTCTGCATTTGTTGATTATCTAACACAGTATTCGCATTCTCTTACCATCTCTATATAGTGCATTGCTCCACAAGAGGGCAAGCCTCTATTTGGGCTTCATGGTCATTTTGGGACCAACATCTATGATGTAGAGAGCCATTTCTTGTATGGATTTGGGTAAGTGTTGTACTATTTCCTATATGTTCAGTTGATATACAATGCCATTTACTATTCACTAGTAAGTATGATGACATGCACAACTAGCAATTTGTTGGGAGACAACTTGCCACAACATGTTCTGAAACTGTAGTTGGTAAAACTACGTTGTGACTACTTGAGAAACTGTTGGTACCTTCCAGCACTATGTAAAACCTTCAGTACTTCTCTCATTTGGATTCCATATGATGATAATTTCATATTCATTTTATATGGGATGATTTGGGCAAGAACCAAAGAGTGGATCTTTGAGGATCCTATTTCCTTTTTGCTTCATGAAGGAAACATTATTGAAGCCCATATTCAGCACCAGCTCTACACTTATCATAAGTAGAAAGAGAGACAACATGGGATGGAAAATTTGATCCATCATGTTCAGCTATGCATCCCGCCTTCTTTGCAGGAGCCGAAGGTGGAGGAGATGTTTCAGGATTTGCCATGTTGGAGGGTGACTCACTTTTTGTGGATGATATCTTGGGGATGGAAGCTTCACATGGGAATTATGGTTCCCAATATATCTCAAATTCCATGCCTCAAGAAGGCCTCTAGACCACATATAGTTGCCTCCATGGATATCCCACTTTTTCATGATGAGATCCATTTGGATTTTTCACCAAAGGCATACTTATACACTTGGGAGGAGCAACTTAAGGACATATTGATGAGAGAGCATCTTGTTCATTGGAGAAACTTATCATATGAGGATGCTACAAGAGGAAGAAGAGAGGATCTTCAGTTCTATCCTTGCAGTTTCTTGAGGACAAGCAACATTTTGGAGGGGAAGACTGTAATATTCCTAAATTAGCACACAGCTAATAGGAATATTAAATTTTGATTTTTCTCTTAGATGGAGGAATAAGAGGGTAGGGAGACCCATAAATCTCCTTAGTAGGAACAAAATACACTCCTAGTGTGAATGGAGGTCATATAAAAGCTATATTGAAGACCCTTAGGTATGAAAAGGGACTGGGTCATGAAGACTTGGTCAACTTTGACCAAATCAAACAGTGTTGTTATGGAGGAGTGGCATTAATGGTGGGACATCGCAGTTTTGGAGGGAGATTGATTGCATGATGAGGGAAAACCTAATGAGTGGGACCCAAGGTGAGAAGGCTCGCATTTTTTATAAGGAAGAGGATGGCATCCATATGGGGTTATGTTATGATTATTATTTTGATATGTCTGTTTAGACTTGTTGCTCTCTTCAGCTATTTAGCTAAGATTGCAGTGTTGTTTAGCACAGGGTGTTCCCGGTTGGGAATCCCACCTCTTTCCTTGAGAGGTCTCTTGGGAGAGTATTGATCTATCATTTCCACACATTTGGCATTCTGGCCAAGCTTCATTCTTCAGCTACATCGAATTTTCTGTTCATATTTGTTTTGTGTTGCAGGGTGTTGCAGTGGAGGGTTGAGAAACCCACTTTCTGAGCTATTTTTTCATAGGAGGCAGGATTCCTTCTCTTGGGAGATCAGCAAGGAGGGTTCTTGAGCACATTTCAGATCGTTAGCACTAGGCCAACCTATTACCATCATTCACAGTGTAGTTTCAACTCGAAATTGCGTTATTTTGGAGGGCAGTTTCAGAGGAGGATCTATTGGCTCTTTTACAGTATTCTCTTGTAGGTGAAGGGTTTCTTTCATTGGAGGGGACCCTTGAGGATATCTACACAATATCCATGTTATTTCAGCCTTATATTTCATGAGCTTCAGTTTGCAATGACTCTTCAGTCCTAGGGCTATAGATCGCCATTTGTATTTGGGTGCATTTCCGGAAACCCTTCCCAGGTTCTCTTGGAAAGGTGTCTAGGAGGATATATCTTCACTCCTAGCATTATTTGAACTATATAACAATAGATCTACATTTATCTATCTTTATGAAGTATTTTATGCCCTAAAGTTGCAATGTCTTAGCTCAGGGCATTTGCATGGCAGCTATTTCTCATGTGATGGCATATTTTGCTTGTAGAGGCTTGTTTTGTATTGCTTGAGTGACTTGATCCTCAAGATATTGTGCCTATTATTTGTTGATATGTTTAATAATATGGCTGTACATTTTTCTCATATCATGGTGTGTTGATTTATTCACTGATCTTTCCATTATTGTGTTCAAGTATTGTTGCTTCCCCATTTGGGAATATTATAGCAACCTCCTACTCCTCATCCGGATACATTCATCCACTAGTAGAAAATGATGAAATTAGTGACTAGGTGATTAAAAAATTTAGTCACCACAACTATTTCAAGTGAATTACTACCAAATTTGAACAATTTTAAGTGACCCAACTAAAAAGAACTAACTTAAATGACTAATTTAGTCTAGGGATAAAATAAATGACTAAATAATAAGTGACCCAACTAAAAACGACTAAATTAAATGACTAATTTAGTCTAGGGATAAAATAAACAACTAGATAATAAGTGACCCAACTAAAACAACTAACTTAAATGACTAATGTATTCCATGACTAAAATATATGACTAGATAATAAGTGAAAAAATAAAAAATGATTAACGTAAATGAATATTGTAGTCCAAGAATAAAAATATGACCAACAAGCAAGTACAAGAAGTATATGATTTAGTCATTTATGCTAGTCATTTTTAATTGTGTCACTACGGAAATGGAACAATGCAATTTTGATATTAAAGTGTTGCATTTCACTAAATTTTTACACTGTAGATGGATTCAGAGATAAAGGGGGTCTTTGAATCCATCTGTAGTGTTAAAATTTAGAGACAAAGGGGTTGCTTCCCCACATTCATGGATGGCATCCACAATAAACTTGTTAGTGTGGATTGACGCACCTTACTCAAGAGATTTGATCTAGGCATTTGATAGTGTAAAACTAGCCAAATACCCATCAACACTAATAACAAATTGTTTAGTTAACCCTTATTTTCCATGCGAAAATAGTCAAGAGATATTTTTCCACATTTGTGAATACATGTTAAAAAGAATTATAAAAAACTTAATTACAAATTAATTATAAATATATTGCTATATGTTCTTATGCTTTGATATAAAAATGTATGTTTAAAAATATTTTCAATGAAACTAATGTTTAAAAATATAATCATAATATTATTCACTTAAAGAAATGAAAAACTTCTAGAAAATTTATACAAACATCATAAATCTTAAAAATAGCTTAAAATATGAATTAATCTATTTTTTCATTTTCTTATTTTAAAAAACATATTTTATTTCTTATTTTTCAAGTAAAAAAAAAAATTCTCTTCAAATTGAAAACTTCATAAATATTTAAAAAGTTAAATACTATTCAATATCTAAACCCTGATCAAATTGGTGGAGGGAAAAATAAAAATGATGGAGGGAAAAAAAATGCTTAAAAATTGAAAAATAATTGGTATATTGCCATACAACATTACCAAATGCCTTTTTCTCTCACCACTGCACAATTCGATTATTGGAAACCATGACCAAGTTGGAAAGAAACCAAACAGAGAGAGCAGAGCACATTTTACATGTATATGTAAATAAATGGCATCAAAAATCCATGCATTCCCTGGGCTTTGGAGCCATTTTATCTATCTTTGGTTTTTTAACTAAAGTGGAATTTAATTTGTTGAGGTTTTGAAGGTTTTTGTCTAGAGTTCTGCAGTAGAATGATGGATTGGCGGATCTATTCCTATGGCTTCAGGAAGATCTGGTGAAATAGATTTTGAAGGGTTTGGCTCGGCTTTTGGAAGAGGTTTTGAATCAAATTACTGAATGAACAGCCACCTGCATCATTAATTTCTGCAATGGAAGAGAATTTTAGAGATTCCCCAAGAGCTTCATCAGTCCGTAGGGAGTCGGTATGAACAATTACCTTAGGAGACTATACAATTTATTGAAGACATCGAAGTTTCATTTTGTTTGTTATTTCCAAAGCTCTAGTGAAATTTTCTAATAATTATTCCTTTTTAAAGAAATATTCATTAATATGTTGTTGTTTCTCAAATAAAAGATTGAGTTTTCTCCAAAGGTTTTATGTCTGGAGTAAAAAAAAAATCAAAACCCTAGGATGATGCACCACTGATTTCTTCCTTAGTCCCATTCGACCTCTGGTTTTCTTCTTGACAAATACTATCAAGGATCTTGCTACACATATTAATTTCGTGGCAGTCTTGAGACCTGCAACGGAATGAATATTCTTGTTATATAAACCCCAGTACATAGAAAAAACAGTTGCAGCGAAGCCAACATCTTTCATGTCTACTAACGCACAAAGATAATGGTAACAAAAAACCTCTTAACATTTACACTTCCTTCGCGGAGTATAAAAACAAGTATACATACATTAAAAATATAAACCAATAAATCTAATATAGAGATTGTGCTTTGCAGAAACCAAGGTACAAACCTAGATTAACAATTGCAATATCCTTGTGGCTTTCCTCGTGGCCAAGTGGTGTCAAAGCTTCCTTCTCGAGAACTACCATGCTTATAAGACCACCCTTCATCTCTGTCTTCCAAGTATGCACTCTACCTCCATCTGTAATTCTAGCACACATACCAGCCCCAATACAGACCTGCCTCAACCTATCACCATGTGGAATTCAAGGACCATGTCCATACAATGGGGTAGCTGGCACATTATATACTGCAGCCATAGGATTTTTTACAACATGAGTCCACTCCACTCATGAACATCTCCATCACTAGTTAAAGTAATGAAGTCTTCTGGTGGGAGTGAAAATATTAAAATATTATAATAATCATTGCACTCAACATAAATGAGTATCCATCCTTTCTCCAGAAATAGTCTGCACAAATCTACACTTGTATTTCTAAAATGTAATTTTTTTGCACACATTTACATGGACATGAATACAAAGTAGAATGAGAAAGAGTGGATTCATTAATTCATTAGATGATGTGATGTCTCATTGAGTCATTACATAGTAGGAGAAGAGGAGTACACTGCATATCTCCAAAACACCTAACTAATAGCAACAACATTTAATACTATATTAAATGCCTAATAAGTGCATTTTGTATTTGGCAGCGTTGGTAGCTCAATTTCACAAATTTTCTAAGTGGTGACTAGTTAAAATTTGTATGGCAGCTATCAATGTTCTTCGTTATCCTCTGCTATAGGTTGGCTTCTCTTTTGGTGGCTTAATCACTTTTATTCAGAGGTTCTACCATGAACATAAATTATACCTTTTGACATCTCAGTTGGCAGCTACCCACTCACTCACTGCATCTCTAACTTTATTTTTTGGTTATTCAGTAGATAATATCTACCCATGACATGCTTCAGAAAAGGAAAACCTACAAAGTTCCTACACTTAGTGTCACTCCATGAGTCGAGAAATTGATTTGATATCATCAATTCTATGATTCTTTCGCCTGCCTTCTACAATATTTTTGTGTGTTTTTCCTTGTGCTACAAATTCCCACGGTTCTCATAGTTTGATTGCATACATATACATAGTCCCTTTGAATCACTCTAGGATGGCTTACCATTGTTATCTTTTGTCCAATTTGAGCTGTTATATATGCCCCTCAGTGCCTTCACTAGGCATAGCATTCCCTTGGCTCCTTCACCAACATAATTTGCTTCTCCCCAACAATTCTCTAATACCATGTTATTTTTACACACACATGTGTGGACAGGAATGCACATTCTAAATGAGAAAAGGTGGGTTCATTCCTTCATTAGATGCAATGTGTCACTACATAGTAGGAGAGGAGTACACTATAATTCCCAAATACCCAAGTAATAATCACTACATTAATTACTATATTAAATGCCTCATTATTACATTCCTTTATTAGTGAGACTTTATTATATGTCTAAGTTCTAATGTGCCTAAATTCTAAATATGACAATTATTTCTAACAAAAGGATCCATTTATTTTGAAGACAATTGAAAAATTTCTAGGTTTGATATGGTTTTTGTGGACAGAGGACTTTGTGGGTCAAACTTGCCTATTAAGTGAAGTGATCTATTTCCTTCTCATTTTTCTTGGAGTGCACTAAAAATGTTTCCTAATATCTTAGACAAATGGTGCAGAGGCTTCAAATTGATGCTTTCTTACTATTACTACACAGATATGTCATTCTGATTCTAGTGTACCTTTTTTTTGTATGTGTAAATCTGGGCGAATTTTTTTCTTAGATCAACTAGTTTATATTCTTTTGTACATACATTGTTTGCATTTTCTTTTTGGGCCACCGATAGCTTTAGTTATTTCCTTCGCTTATATTAAACCTTATGCTCAACATGTTATGGATGAAAAATGGAAAATTCAAATCGATAGACATATTTTTGTTGCGGAGAATCAGGGAACTAGACACTCCTGAATTTCTCGAACAATTTCCACCTTTGCAGCAATATCTTTATCGTCTAATGGGGTGTCAGGTATTACATAGGAGCCACCATTTTTAAATGAATAGTAACTCTAATTTTTTAGGTTGGCTACTTATTACATGTTCTTTAGAATTTTTTATTTATATGTCATTTCAGTGTCATTTTGGATTGAAAGCACTACATAATGTTGTGTATGGGTGAGCTCATGTAATTTTATAATTATGTGCAGCCAAAAAGGGCAGCTATATCATGTGATAGAGTATGCACTCACAGCGGTTTTTATAATCTTCACTCTTTGGTGGTTAAATCTCCTTTGTTGTCTTGCATGAAGAAAGAGGTTTCACTTGCTAAAGTTGATGTTGTACTTTATGATGGGGATACTTATTTTTCTTTTGTACAATGTTGTAGGTTTCAAGGGAGAGGATTAAAATTTATATTTCAATTAATGATGCCACCATCAACCTTGTTGAAAAGGTAGAGAATTTTATGGTTTAGTATGTTCAATTAGCATCTTAATCATCCTTGATCGGTATCTATTGATGACTACAACTATTTACCTGCATTTCTTTGAGATGCAATTCCATGATGCTATTAAGGCTCTTCATATCTATAGGCGGGCTGGTAAATAAGTATAACTGGAAATCTACTATTCCAAAAGTGTTTTAATTGATATCTTCAGTTTCAAACCCTATCAAAACAATGGATATACCAATACTTTTTTTTATAAAGATGATTGTGATCCAGCATTACTTTTTTCCAAAAACAATTGCTTCAGACCGAGATAGTTGAGGCTATGGTTCATGACCTAGAATTTCTTATGTTCCTTTGGGTAGAGGCATGTGGTACAATTATCTAAATCCTAAACAGGTTTCCTCTCTAGGTATTGAAGGAAAAAACACCAAAGGAAGCTTTCATTGGTGAGAAATCCTAGGTATCACACTTTTTGTGTTGATGTCCTGTATATATTCATATTTTTTAGGAGAAATGAACTAAATTGAAACACCTCAATTTGAAGGGTGTTTTTGTCGGATATAATGAGAGTCCTGCAAGGCCTATGGATTCTACATTCTACCACATTGGAAAATAATAGTGGACTAAGATATGAACCTTGTGATGATGCATGGTCCCTTGAGGTCTCAGGAGCCTTTTAGTAGAGGTTTAGGAGGGAGAAACGTTTTCTATCCTAATGATGATTAGCAAGGTTTTGGAGGTGGAAGTGATGCTTTAGTATTTTTTGGTTCAAAAAGGCAGCCTAGGTGGTACTAAACATAATATGATGCATATTATCATGTTGGATCTCCAAAGCCATCCTTTGTAGCAAGCTATATTTCTAAAAAAATTATGAATTATATTGCACTGATGTCTTACATCATTTTTGTAGAGCCTTTTAGTTATGGGGAGATAGTTGGTTAGAAGGTATGATAGAATTTTGTGGTGGATGTGGACAACTCTATACTAAAGAATGATATTTGGGAGATTGTGCCAACACAAGTGGGGTAGTTTGTGATTTATTCTAGGTGGATGTTTGAGGTGAAGCTTGCAGCAGATAAAAAAGTACAAAGGTAATGTTCATAGTGAGAGTATTCTCTAGATAAGAGTTGACTATAAGGACACATTTACTCTAGTTGTTAGTGTACATGCATCAGGTCTGTTAATGTCTTTAGCATCAATTCTTGGTTGGCATTGATATCAAATGGATGTAAGAACATTGTTTCTTAATGGTCTAATCAAGGAGGCAATATAGATCAATCACAACTCTATAATGAAGAATGTTGTTTGGGAGATTGTGCCAACACAAGTGGGGAAGTTTGTGATTTATTCTAGGGATGCGTTTGAGGTGAAGCTTGCAGTAGATACCATAAAAATGTACTAAGGTTCAGTTCAAAGTGAGACTATTCTCTAGAGACGAGTTGACTATGAGGACACCTTTAGGATTTACTCTAGTTGCTAGTTTACTTGCATCATGTTCACCATATCTGTAGCATCAATTTTTGGTTGGAATTTATATCAAATGGATGTAAAAACAATGTTTCTTAATGGTCTAATTGCGGACGAAATATACATCAATCAGTTGGGAGGCTTTCAAGTGCGTGGGTGAGAGATCCATGTATGAAAATTGAAGGAGGACTTTTATGGGATAAAGTTGGAATCACATGTTGAGTACTATAGGATTGAAGAATAATTGGTAGGTTCAAGATTTACTATAGCTATTGCAGATCCCGATCTTTATTATTTATTTGGTGAATTTGATTTGCTTGTTTTTGTGAGATCCTAGGGAAATTTTCACCCTAGGATTTCAACAAATTCTTTTTCAGACAATGACACCAAGATTCATCCAATACAAATGAATGAAGTCTTCAGTAAATAACATTGCTATCTCAAAATTACAGTAAACAATACGATAGTTCAACCATGCAATATAATTTCATAGTACCACTATATTCTCCAGATTTAATAGTTTAGTATAGTTTCAAATAGTTGCAGTATAATTTCATATTGGACAAAGCTTGACTAAATAATAACTGGATTCTAACCAAAAATCCATAGACCTAAATAAACCTTTGTGAATTATGATCAAGGCTAATATCTGAATAGCTTCAGGGGTCAAGACAGAGGATAAAACTCTTCTTCTTCATTGGACTTCCTTCAGAAAATTTTCTAAGAATATATCCAATACCACTGTGTCATATTAGAGAGTCTTAGATCTCCTTCGGTCCTAAATAAATTCCTCTATACTTGCCTCAGACAACCACTCTGAGATATTTATAGGAGTAGAAAATTTCTTCAAAAGCTAAGACCTATTGCAGAGCACAAATAATCCCCGAGTGGCCTGAGGAAGGGGATTCAAATTTGGCTGGGATTAGCCTCCTTTGATGCTCAAAAAAATTAGATTAATTTTCCTGTGAATAATTACGTAAATAAGCAGCCTTGGGGTTTTGTTTTCCTAGGAATTGTGATAATATCCTACCTCAGATCATTCTGCTTCTGCCTCAGGATGAACTTGCAGGGAATCAACCTTAGAATAATTTGATTTTCTGCCTCATTACAGATCCGTCTAACCCTAGAATACATTCATATGCCTTTGCCTGCGGCTCGGTCCTGTGACTTGGGTCTGTCATAGGGTTAAGACAACCCTCCGATTGGTGTTAGGAAAAAAAAAAATTTGTATTTGAATGAATTCCTTCTAGGTTCAAAAAAAACCACAGACTGATTCAGGGAGAAAACCACTAGTTTGTCTCAGGGAAATTATTCATATAGTCTTAGGCTCAGACATTAAAAATATAAACCAATAAAAATACAAAACCAATAAATCTAATGCATAGATTGTGCTTTGTAGAAACCAAGGTACAAACCTAGATTAACAATCGCAATATCCTTGTGTCTTTCCTCATGGCCAAGTGGTGTCAAAACTCCCTTCTCTGGAAATACCATGCCTATAAGCCCACCCTTCATCATAGTCCTCCAAGTATGCACTCAACCACCATCTGTAATTCTAGCACACATACCAACCCCAATGGATACTTTCCTCAACTTATCACCATGTGGAATGCAAGGACCATGTCCATACAATGGGTTAGTTGGCACATTATATACTCCAAGCGTAGGATATGGTACAACATGAGTCCACTGATGAGCATCTCCATCACTAGTTAAAGTAATGAAGTCTTCTGGTGGGAGTGAAAATATTAAAATATTATAAGAATCATTGCACTCAACATAAATGAGTATCCATCCTTTCTCTAGAAATAGTCTGCACAAATCCACAATTTCATTTCTAAAATGTATTTTTTTGCACACATGTATGTGGAAATGAATACACATGACAATGAGAAAGAGTGGATTCATTAATTCATTAGATGATGTGATGTCTCATTGAGTCATTACATAGTAAGAGAAGAGGAGTACATTGTAACATCTTGACTTGCAATTTCCCTAGTGGGACAAATGACAAGAACAAGAATAGGCAGTCCTTTATGATCTTGGAGGACTGGTGACTTCACTATCACCTCTATAGCAGGAAACAAAAATGCTACTGTCACTTTCTTCCTTTGTGCTTGTCAACTGAACCATATGCTTTGCACTTTCCCCTGAAGACCCATTTAAACATTTTCACTTTTTCCTTTAGGAAAATCCTCAAGTTCCAGTGTTTCATTTCTCTGTATGGAATCGCATTCCACCTCTATTACTTTGCCCCATTCTTCTTTCCATGTGCATTGAATGACATTCCACTAGAATTGTGGTGAATTAGTGATCAAAGCCATATATAAGTACTGTAAAGCCGACTATTGAAATCTTCTTGATTTCTTGCTTCCTTTACTGCTTTTAGGTAGTTCCTGTAGCTTTGAGCCATCCAATGTTCAAAAATGTTGTTTCAGAATCTTCTTTAGCTTTGATGATGTGCTCGTGGCTAGCATTCCAGAATCTTCTTCGGCTTTGACAATGTCCTCACTATTAACATTCTGGAATCTTCTTGGGCTTTGGTGATGTCCTTAGTACTAGCTTTGTTACCATTGACTTCATTATCACTGGATTCTTGATTGCTCCTTTGTTCCTGACTTTGAATGCTTTCTTCTACTACCTTTTTACCTTTGCCTTCAATAGGCCATGGCACTTCAATTTCATCTGAATTACCCTGGATATAGTCATCCTCAAATATAACATCTCTGTTGAGTGTATCTTTTTCCAAATAAAAAATTTGATATCCCATAGACTCTTCATTGTACCCTATCAAAAAATACTTCTAACCTTTATCCTCATGTTTATGCACTTTTTTAAGAAACTAATACACAGGCATTGCAAAGAAATACTTTGGGATGATTCTCCCATGGTTTCTCATCACTTCATGCTTCTTTAGGTGTAACATTCCTTGCAATTTGCGTTGTACTTCTATCAACAAAATACATTTTTGTACTAATTGCTTCAACTTAAAAATTATTTGATAGATTTTATCTCTTAGCATTCTCCTCGCCATCTCTACATCTATCCTTCCTTTGCAACATTTATTTCTCTGTGAATGCCATGAGACTTGCAATTCCTATAAAATATTGAAATGATGGTGTAATATTCACTTATGGCCTCATGACAACCTTACATGTAATCAAGGCTAAAAGTATACACATGTGTAAACACAACATTTAATTGTATTTTTTCAATATATACTATTTTAGGCTTAAGGCCAACGTAGTCAGATTCCTTGGAGCTAGCACCCCACTATCCATCTCTACATCTATCCTCAATTTTTCAAGATGTCCTCACTATTAACATTCTAGAATCTTCTTGGGAGCTGGTGATGTCCTTAGTACTAGCTTTGTCATCATTATTTTCATCAAAAAATATTTTTTCATGAGCTAAGTGTTGTCTTATATATGATTCTTTAGCTTATGGGAACCTACATCTCATGTTTTTCATGTTCATGGGTTCATCTTCTCTCCTCTTTGTGTTTATGATTTTTGTTGATTTATGGTTTGTTGGTTGTTTACATTCAATCCTTGTTTATCTCTTGTAATCTAAACATGGTATCAGAGCAGGTGTGAACTTGCCTCTTTGGATTATCTCATTTCTTTGAGGGTTTTCTAGAGTTTTTCCTAGGGTTTCACCAATCTTTAATGGCACACTGCAATGATAATCCAGATTGGTTCAGAATCATATTTTCTAAGGTTTCTTCTTTTTAGAGCTTCCAAGTAAGGCTCACTTTTTACTATTGTAATCAAGGAAATTGCTTTGCGATGCAATTTTTTGGGTTAATTAGTTTATCTATTAGACTAATGGCCAATGGCACTGCCCCAAGGGTTGCAAGACTAGGGTTTTTAGATCATCGTCATTTTAGTGTTTCAAACCCTTCTTTCATGCACACCTTATTAGGTGTATGCAAGGGATCCCTTAACCCATTTTATCTTTAAATTTATACTTTTCCCTAATCAAAGTGGATGCTTATTCTTGGTTATATTTTATTTAGGAGCAATAGTTTCCCACTATGATCTTCTAGTTGATGCTACTAAGAAACATTTATATGCACATATTTTACTGCACTATGCATGTTGGGCTCTACCCATTTCGGGATATGATGATTTGGCTCATTCATCATTGGAGGCTTTCCTTATTTTTTAGGAAATTGTTTTTTTATATATAGTGGATGCCATGGTTAATGATGTGAGGCATATGTAGAAAGATTTAACTAGCTGGTAGCCTTCACAGTTTTAAGGTTTTGCTCAAATATATTTCCGACAGTCCCAAACTAGAAGGTCCGATATAAAACTTTAGAATGAAATTTATTTGAATCATTTAAGCTATCTCTACACTTCAGTTTTCCAGCTGATATGAAAGGATAAATAAGCAGCGCACACACAAATTTACACTTTTACACGGTTATTTTTGGTCAACTGACCTTGGAAAAACCCACAAGGGGAAAACCAGTTTTTCAGGAGGATTTTTATTGCTTTGTAAGGAAATAAATGCATAACAAAAAAATAGAATTATCTCTCTTTTTGTAGCTGAAGTCACTGCCCAAGTTTACATAGATATTTGAGCCCCACACAGTCATATAACTCAAGCTATGATTTGCCTTAAATTTTGTGCATAATGTCACCCAACAGTACCTCGAAATATGTGTGAGACTGAGCTGAAATTCCCAGAAAATTCATGGCTTCAATTTATTCTCAGAAAGACATAAACAAGGATGCAGGTGTTGTATCTGTTGAGATGAAACCTCCTATAGAAAACTCAAGAGATGAAAAGAACTATTCAATACACAAGGAGAATTTTTTACAAGTAGAAAATAAACAAGAGTTGGCCCTGTCATCAATATATTCTCAGGATGATGAAAATGAGGATGCATCTGTTGTTTCTGTTGATATGCAACATTCTATCCAAAACAGAGATATGTATTCTTCTTATGGACATTTAAAGGAGCAATTAAATGATTCATATCTTCTGGCACAAAATGTTTCTTCACAAACACAACAATCAGTTTGTGACGAAACTGATATTGTTATGGGTGTTTGTAAAGTCACTTCTCAAGAGCCAGTTCATTTGTGCAAATTTGATACTGAAGGAGAAATTGTTGGTAGTATTCCACAGGTTGACACACCTTCCCATACTAAGGATGGTTACCTGCAATCATAACACGAACACACTCATATTTTGTATTGGTTTTTGTTACAACTAGACAAGAAGAAATTGTTGTTATTATTTAGCATATATAACATTCAGCTGAAGTTTTAAGAATGTTGGAGATACACTTGAGCAACTTTTGGTAAATTCCTTGATAGTGTAAATTTCTCCGTCTTTTTTCAAGGTAACGATAGTCCTTCCAGCATAACCTATTCATCCTAAAAAATATATCCCTCCAATGACAAAGGAAAAGGGTATCCTCATCAAGAACCAACTTAGAGACTCGATCATTTTTAGTGCTAGTCTATGTAGAGGGGTTTACTCTCTTTTTGTCATTGAATATTAGTTTTAGGGACTGATTCAAATAGTTTCATCTTTCGTGTAGTCTGATGTTGTCTGAAATATGTTGTTCATGGAGCTAGTGTCTTATTAGTGCTAATAGTTTGGAGCTCGGATTCAATTTTCTTTTTTCTATGTTTGAGTGCCTCCATTGCTGAATGGCTATATATGAAAGGCTTTGATTCACTCAATTTGTGTGGTAAATTTTATTTGATAGAGTTTTGGTATTTTTTCCTTCTTTGGGAATACTTTTTAGTTTTGATTGATGCATTACAAACATGTGACTAGCTATTTGTTGATTTCAGATCCTGGGAAACCAAGTACTCCCCACTCTCTCTTTTTCCCCAAGATTCTTGTCTTCTACTTGAAACTGAATTCTTGATGGGTTCCTCTAGTAGCATTTGCAATTCCTATAGCCACAACAATACTGTTGTGATATATGGTGACTGCTACAATTTTCTGATCACAAATATTCATGTTATTGACCATTTTTTGGAAAGATATTTGAGCACATTGGATCATAACTTTGCAAGAATCCATGAGGATTTTGTTAGCTAGTGAGTCCCAAACTAATGAATCTCTAGTTAAACAATGCCTAATAACAGTCATATGGGTATATTTTTTGTATGGTTGGTAACCAACCAACTGTATTATAAAGAATCTATGACAATGCAATGCAAGGTTTTATAGAGAAAACATTAGATGAAGTAGGGACTTGCCAAGGATTTTTGAGTGCCAATACCTCTTGAATCCTTAGTGTAAGTACATATTTTATGTGAAGTGATAAAATCTACTTAAGTCTAATTTTGTGAATGGAAAATTGCATTCTCTCTTTCTTATCCTGTATGTTATACGATATATGTATTTTATGTGATTCATTCAACATACATTTATGATCCTCAATTTGGAATTTACCTAAATTTTGTGGTTGAGCATTGTGTGGTAGCAATAATATGAGAGGAGAGATTTTGGATCATGCTTATTTCATATCATATTGTTAAAATTCTGTTGTTATCAAATCTCAAGGCTGTCTATAATTTTGTTGTCATAGGGGAATTGTGTTAGCTAGTGAGTCCCAAACTAGTTAATATCTAGTTGAACAATACCTAGTGACATTCATATGGGTATATTTTTTGGATAGTTGGTAACCAACCAACTGTAGTATAAATAAGCTATGGGAATGCAGTGCAAGGTATTGATAGAGAAAACATTAAATGAATTAGGGACTTTCCAAGGCATTTTGAGTGCCAATACCCCTTTCATCCTCAGTTTAAGTACATATTTTATGTGATAAGTGATAAAATCTACTTAAATATAATTTTGGGAATGAATTTTTTTATTATTGTTACAATGACTTATTAAAGCATGGTTTTCATGTTTGTGTCATATTTTATTAGTCAAAGTCCCCATTGTGGACTCCTAGGATTTATATTGAGTCATTTAATTGTATTTTTTCAATATTGACTATTTTAGGCTAAGGCCAAGCTAGTCAGCTTCCTTGGAGCTAGCACCCCACTACTATAAGTGTGAGTGAATACACAATAACCCTTATTTTTAGCACAAATTCTTTTTTCATGAGCTAAGTGTTGTCTTATGTGATTCTTTAGCTCATGGGCACCAACATCTCATGTTTCTCATGTTCATGGGTTCATCTTATCTCCTCTTTGTGTTTATGATTTTTGTTGATTTATGGTTTGTTGGTTGTTTACATTCAATCCTTGTTTATCTCTAGTAATCTCAATACGACATCAGATCAGGTGTGAACTTGATTTTTTGGATTATCTCATTTCTTCAAGGGTTTTCTAGATTTTTTTCTCAGGGTTTCACTCATCTTCAATGGCGCACTGCAATGCTGATCCAAAAGTTGTTCAGAATCATCTTTTCTAAGGTTTCTTCCTTTTAGAGCTTCCAAGTAAGGCTCAATTTTTACTATTTTGATCAAGAGAATTTCTTAGAGATGGAATTTTTTTGGTTAATTAGTCGATCTGTTAGAATAATGGCCAATAGCATTGCCCCAAGGGTTATAGGACTAGGGATTTTAGATCATTTTAATTTAGAGTTTCAAACACTTCTTTCATGCACACCTTCTTAGGTGTATGCAAGGGATATCTTAACCCCTTTTATCTTCAAAATTATACTTTTCCCCAATCAAAGTGGCTGCTTATTCTTGGGTAGATTTTATTTAGGAGTAATAGTTTCCAACTATGATCTTCTAGGTGATGATACTAACACACATTTATATGCACATATTTTACTACACTATGTGTTGGAGTTCCCATGTTTTCGCAAGTTTGGCAATACCAAAAGATGAGACAACATCAGAACCACTTTTAGACCTCAAGATCTAGCCCTCCTAGGTCCAGAGAGGGATCTCTCTAAAAAATTAGGGGAATATGTCTTTGAAGCTCAGTTTGAAGGTTTTAGACTAGTTATAGGAAGAAGGTTTGTTGTTTGTTTGTTTGTTTGATTGGTTGTTGGGAATCAGGAAGGAAGGGTTCAATATAAGACAAGGATGTGTAGAGAGGATTTTAGGAAAAGGAGAGATATTTCAGAGAACACTCAATACCATTGGGCAATGGAGTCAGGAAAGGGTTTACTTGCTATTCAATATTCAAGGCTTTCAATTGGGCTAGTCATCTAAAGCATTGGATCTTAAAGATGATAGTGTGGTATGAAATGATAGGGAAAGAAGGTGAATGACAAGGAAACCTCCAAGGTGACCATTCAGGAATCAGATCTAGGGACAGGACATGCCATTAGACACCTATGATCCACCTCCTAAAAGGTTAACTCTTCAGACGACAAGAAACATTAAAGATTTAAAAACAAAGGTGAAAACCTGAGATCATAGAAAGATTTTGAACTTTCAATGCTTCAGCCTTCAACTTAAGGGAACTTAGAAAGGTTCAATTGATTGAAAAAGACCCTAGTGAGATAGAATCAGCATTCTAAACTCCCATTATCTCAATCCTTTCAATTAAAACCCAACAAGAACATCTAAGAACATATTTATTAATTCATACATCAGCTAGCAATGAATAACAGCTACTACACTGGTTAAATTAACTTGAATGAGTACTCAGATAACACATTTAGTAGAAAACATCAAAGGTAAGAAGAGAAGAAGCATTAGGGTACCATGTGAGGGCATATCCTAAGCCAGATTTCTGATGCTTACCAGAGAAATGAAATGTGATGAATTGCAGAAGGAAAATAGAGACAAAGGTAGAAAAACATCACCGTTGCTTTAAATCAGGATCCAAAGAAATGTGCTTGTCATATTAAAGAGCAACACTAGTCATGTACAAAATTGTCCAACAGCTTGATATTAAGTCTAAAAACATCTTCCTCATCCTATCTAAAAACTTTACACAAATAACTATATCTCAAGAGAAACAACTTACAATCCACAGATATCTGATCAACAACAACAACAACGTTTTCTCATGAGTTTTATATCTGAAAGAGAAGAAAAGGAGGTAGATGAAACACTAAATGAAAAATTAAAATAGAGTAGAAGAAGAGGGCTTGAGGCCCATTCTGTCTTAATATCAATGCATTAATCTTCAGTACTCTTTGGGTGAAATAGTGGTCTTCGACAGGCTAACATTTACTCCAGGTATGTTCTTTGATGTACTTTCGGATGTAGTACTCTGCAATACTCTGGTGAATAGAAAAAAATCAGATAAATGACTTTGAGGTATGCCATACTGCATAACAAATGCTCTGGTAGCATAGGACTTCTGTCAGGGCGGAAATCTTCTCAGGAACACGATATTGAATAAAAACATTATGGGTACTTTGTCCTTTCTCGGGAGGGAAACTTCTGCTGATGTGAAACACTGATATATTGTTTTATGTGCCTTAGGCCTCCTTAGGCCTTCTGTGTTAATCATAAGGTATTCAATATGGTACATTTTCCCTTTGAACAGTGGATTAAAGCTCAAAATCTTTAATTAGACGCTTTAAAACTCTTTGATCTTGTGCTGATACTCTTTGTCGCTTCATGACTGTCTCTGTCTGTGAAATTTGAGCTTTAATGGCACTGGAAGTGTTTAACAGGGTTGAATATTGTTCCTTTAATAAAAAATTACGTTTTAACACATTCCCAGGCATTTCTCCGTAATCTCAGGCTCTAAAAATGCTTCCTCTGCACTACTGTGTCACTAACAGTGACTATGTAGGACAGAACGGTTTTCACCGTCTGTATTCCCTGCAAAAACACACAAAATGTTAAGAAATCCATGCATAGGGGAGGATTTATGTAGTGGAGGGCTGTGAGAGTGGCAACGCAACAGAGGTGAATGCAATGGATGCAATGGAAAACGGTGAAAAATGCAGTGAAATGGTGGAAAAATGGTCTGGTGAAAGTTTGGTGGAGGAATGCATGTGGACCGTCCGATCATATCTGGAGGCGATGATCGACGGTGGAGATTAATCAATGGAATGAATTTGGTAGGTTGGGCGAAAATGAAGTAAAATTTAATGTAAAACATTAAAATTCTAATGTTTGGGCGGAATTAATGATTTTTAATGTAAAACATGTAGTTTAGACCTTTGGACGGAATACAAAGGAAATGAACGAAAAACATATGAAATGAGTTTAATGGTGGGACCCGGTCATGGGCGGAGGGAGATTTGATTAGGACCGTTAGATCTCAGGAGGAGATCAACGACTGCGATGATGTGATGCAATTCAATGGTCACCCGATGAGAAAAATGTGAAGGGAATGCGAGATGAACTGAGGGCCGTTGATCTGAACAGATCAACGGTCAGGATCTGTTGATGAACTTTTGGAGGCGGGAAGTGGGGAAGTGATTTTTTGGAAAAAACCGTTGTTTTCACGTGGTGAAAGGGAGGGAGGCAGGTTTCATTTTTCGAACGCAATATATGTCCTCAGCTGACACGTGGTGTTAGAAAACCGCCCATATCGCGTAAGTTTGAACTGTTAATGTTCGGACGAGGAAACAACGTGATATTGATATGGGCCGTTGGATCTGGGGCTGTGAGATCCGATGGTGATGGAAGAACGTGATATAAGGAAAGTGCATGGTCAGTAAGGTGGGGTCAAGCAGACGGTGGTTTCATTGTGGGCTGTCTGATCTATGTGATGGACGGCTGAGATCTGCAGAGGGAGATCAATAATGGAGGGAGCTATATAGTGGTTGAGAGTAATCTTGGCTGTCGGATCAAAAGGAATGAACAGTCAGGATCTAATTGGAATTAGAGGAGGCAGGGGCCAAATCTCTGATGGGCAATGAAGCGATTGGCTCTGGACCGTCGGATCGGCTTCAGATCAACGGCTATGATTGGATTGGAGGGTGGCCAATTGGGGACACAAGGCAGAATGAGAGCGAATCCTGTTCATTGGTCCTTGTGGATTCAATGGCTAGGATTGCATAGGGATATCGCAATCGGGGGAAACGGAGGATGGCACAAATAAAAATTCTGATCGGCGATAAAGTGATTGGCACTTGACCGTTGGATTTATATGCAAATCAACGGCAGAGATTATCATCAGATGGGTTTACAAAGGGAGGAGGCGAGGCATGGTAAGACTTGCACGGGCTGTTAGATCTGTATAGATCTATGATCGATATCGCTCCTGAGACTTATAGAACAAAGTCTTCATCACATCGGGGATTTCCATTATAACACAGAAATGTGCTCCCGACCATCCTTTCGATTGTGATAAGCGCCTTATGCCTTAGTGCTTGGTCTTAGCACTCGGGTTTATGGAGGGAAAGTGGTTAAGGGGCTGGCCGAAAGGGACTAAGCCTGTATATGATAAAAAATGGGTTTTTAGCTTAGAAACAGAGTTTTTAAGGCTAAAAAGAGGCTTTCGGTAGAGGGAAAAATGGATTTTTAAGCCAAACAAAGGGTATTGGTAAGGTTAAAAGGGGAGATGAAGTGATTTGGTAGGCTTAGGAAGGGATTTTTGGGGTTAAAGGGGAAACTTTGAAAATGGGAAAAAAGGCTAAAATGGGGAAATTTGCAGGGATACTAAGGGCAAATCAAGGCCTTTCTCAGAACAATTTTTTGCAGACAGTGAGGCTTTTTTGGATGGAAATAGAAATGAAGATTTTTTCAAAGGCCAAGGACACACAGAGGCTTCAAGGATGAGATATTTTCATAGGAAATGTATCTCTTGAAGACTCAGAAACATATTTAGCCACCTGTTTTCTTGCCAAAAAATTCATAGGTGGCTAACATTATGCATGTTGGCCTCTACCCGTTTCAGGATATGATGATTTGGCTCATTCATCATTAGAGGATTTCCTTATTTTTAGTAATTTTTTGTTTTGTAGTGGATGCCATGGTTGATGATGTGAGGCATATGTAGAAAAATTTAACTAGCTCGCATCCTTCATAGTTTTAAGTTTTTTCTAAAATATATTTCCTACAGTCCCAAACTAGAAGGTTTGATATAAAAATTTAGAATGAAATTTATTGGAATCATTTAAGTTATCTCTACACTTCAGTTTCCCAGCTAATATCAAATAAAAAACAAACAACACACACAAATTTACACTTTTACACAGTTATTTTTGGTCAACTGACCTTGGAAAAACCAACAAGGGGAAAACTAGTTCTTCAGGAGGATTTTTATTGCTTCATAAGGATATAAATACACAACAAACAACACAAACTTATCTCTCTTTTTGTAGCTGATGTCACTTCCTAGGTTTACTTAGAGATTTGAGCCCCACAAAGTCATATAACTTAGGTTATGATTTGCCTTAAATTTTGTGCATAATGTCACCCAATAATACCTCGAAATATGTGTGAGACTGAGCTAAAATTTCCAGGAAAAATGTGGCTCAGTCCTCTCCTTGTTTCTTTTGAATAATGTAAAAAGAATTATATTTGAGTCAAAAATGAATTTTTTCACCTCCACACCAATTTAGCCCTTGCCTGATGAAGTCAGCCTGAAATGGAGCAATTCAACCCACAAGAAGCATATATATACAAGTGCAATTCGATCTATTTGGACATCCACTCAACCAGTTCGATACTCATAAGAAGAAGTGCAGTAAAAGGTGCAAAGTGCAAGAGGAAGAAGCAAAAGTGCAGGATCAATTTTTTTGGGCTCTGTCCCTCTCTTTTTTGTGAAGTTACTGGGAAATCATGGGATCGAAGTTGCTGGAATTGGAGGTTCAAAGCTGTGCTGCTACAGTAGGTCGAAGTTACAGAAGGGTCAAATTTTTTGGGGTCGAAGTGATGTTGTTGCATAGGTCGAAGTGTTTCATAGGTCGAAGTAGTTGTTGCTACATAAGATCGAAGTTTTGTTGCTGCAAGGTCAAGGATCTATATCGAAGCTGCAGGAAGGAAGTGCTGACTTAGTGGTTGGAGGAGGTCTGTGCCTAGGGTGAATATTCTAGGATTATCTCAAGAAAAATAATGAAGGAAGAGATTTTAATTGGGCTTTCCCCTCGATAGGGGTTTTGCCCTGGCAGAGTTCCTACATCTTGTGTCTCTTGTTTTGTGATCTTCATACAAACATGATTTGGTAATTTCTTGATGAAAGGTAATATAACAAAGAAGTAAAATAAGCCAACATAATTCATAAGTAATTATCAAGACAAAGGAATCTAAGACATAAATCTACTTGCATTGATTTCTCAACATGGTTGGCTTCCCACCATAGAAGAATCAAATCTATCCTTCATATGCATCCAAGGATCCATGCATAGCCCTTGAAAGTTCAAGCCCTAAATATGTTGGTCTTTAAGAACAACACAAAAAATGTCAAAATTCTTCTCATGTGAAGCAATAATTGATGACTAACAAACTTTTTAGTGAGTTTCCTCACTACCCTCTTCAACTATATTAATAACTCGCATCCTGTTTTAAAGCAATCTAGGAAACTTTGTCAACCTCTTTCGTAACTGTAGCTTAAAATAGGTGTCGGCCTCTCTTTAGGCAGACCAACAATTATCTTATCAATATCCCTATGCAACCCCATATTTATCAAATGGTCGACTTCATCAAATTACGAGCACTTTCACACCCATTAAATGACTTGAGACAACTTGGACATTCTTTATATGGTCCCAAAGCCTTCCAAGAGTGGCCACTAATATTTGACAAGGATTTTTCTGTAGCTATTTATGTTATCTTGGTAATTTAGTGCCCCCACTAACTACTTGTACGCCAATATTTTCATGGAATTTAATCAAAACATTGGCCTCGACAACAACTTGTTTTTGGATCTACTTGTTCAACAGGATTCAACATTGGTTGTTTGTGCCCCAAAGGCTTCACTGAATCAAATTCATCACCTTCATCTTCATATTTAGACTTATCTTCGTCATCAATGATCTTCAGTGCTTGGATACTAGAGGATTTAGAGCCTCTTTTGTTCAACAAGTCACCTTCTCCTTGGCTACCTCTTGCAGAGACCCCAATACCTATAAAAGTTCTAGAGAATCTATCATTATCATTATTTCTACCATGCTTCAGCCAACCAAACATAGATATACCCCACTTATTATATTAGTTATCCATATCCAGTTCCTCTTCAACCAGATTTTTGAATTGGGCCTACCTTCGATTACTTGGGTTTTATTAATGAAATCCAAGAACGAAATATTTACCAAATTTCAAGAATTGAAAGTCGAAGTAGAGAACCTTACGAAAAGGAGAATTAAGGTATTAAGGTATGATAATGGAGGATAATACACATCCAAGGAAATTATAGCCTTTTGTAAGGAATTTGGGATTAAGAGGGAGTTGATAGTCCCATATAATCCTGAACAAAATAGAGTTGCAGAATGAAATAATTAGTCCAATGACAAGAATAGATGACATTTTATGATCTTGGAGGAATGGTGACTTCACTATCACCTCAATAACAGGAAACATAAATGCTATTGTCTTGCCGGTGCAAGTTTTAGCCTTGGCCAACACATCCTTGCCTTTGAGAATAGATGGAAGAGTTGCTTCTTGCACAATGTTCATACATTCATATCCCACTTTTTTGTTTTCCTTGAGTGTCAATGGTTAGATATTGTGTTGGTCAAATCTTGATTGGCTCAAATAATTAGCATCCCTAGTAACCTTCACACTACTTGTTTTTGGATCTTCTTCCTCAACAAGACTCAAAATTGGTTTCTTGTGCCCCATAGGCTTCAATGAATCAAATTCATCACATTCATCTTCATCGTTAGACTCATCTTCGTCATCAATGATCTTTAGTTCTTGGATAGTAGAGGATTCAAAGCCTCTTTTGTTCAACAAGTCGCCTTCTCTTGGGCTAACTCTTGTAGAGACCCCATTAACTCTTGAAGTTATAGATAGTCCATCATTATCATTATTTCTACCATGCTTCAACCAACCAAACATAGTCATACCCTGCTTATTAAAATTATTTATCCATATCTAGTTCCTCTTCATCCAAGCGTTTCAATTGGGCCTTCCTTTGATTACTTGGGTTTACTTAATGAAATACAAAGATGAAGTAGTTAAAAATTTTAATTCAAAGCTGAAGTAGAGAACCTTATATAAAGAATAATTAATATATTAAGGTATGATAATGGATGATAATACACATCAAGGGAAATTATAACTTTTGTAAAGAATCTGGGATTAAGAGGGAGTTGCTAGTTCCATATAATCGTGAACAAAATGGATTTTCAAAATGAAAGAATCAGTGCATTGAAGAAAGTGTAAAAGCTATGCTACATTATTGAAATTATACTATAGAAAGGGAAACTAAGACGTAGGGCTCTCTCACCCGCTCAACTTGACCTTTTAGTCGAATAAATTATCAAAATGATTTAGTTGTCTTCAAGAGTGGGTGATAGAAATCATTTCAATCAAAAAATTTTGAATTCCAAATTAATGTAGTTTTGGCTTCATACTAGTGAGAGACTCTTTGCCTTTCAAGTTGCTACCATGTAGAGGAGTTTGGGTGAATTTGGAAGGTCCAGAACTTTAAACTCTCAACAGATTCCTTCAGGGATAAATCTTGAGAATTGGTTACCTGGCGATTAGCACCAATAATTACCAACCACACTAGTCAGTAAGACATGAAAAATGTTGAATCTGCAGTAAATGTGTGAATCCAAACAACTATGTCAATGCTAATGATGGAGGGCCACATTGCATATCAACACCAATACTATTTATGTAAAGTAAACATTGGAGATCTAGTTTCAATTATTCCTAGTAAACGTAAGAAACAAGTGTCACAACTCATTCCCTGGCATGTAGATATTACTCAAGTTTGAGAGCATCTTCCCACTGCAAGGTTTTGAGCTACTACCTAGCAAATCCACTCTTTTTTTTTTAGTATTTTGTGAATTTATATCAATGGTGTTGTTTTTGTTTATTCTTTGTAGTTTGAAATTGTTTATGTTTCTTTATGAAGACTAAGTCAATGTTCATGCTAGGGGAACAAATTTTAATTATTGTTGACCATTTATTTTCAATGATGTTGTGCTAGCATGGGCATTTGCAACAAACCACTTCATAGAAAATGCTTGGTTATATTTAAGGTCTTACTATCACTATTTTACTATTTGTTAAATAATATAACTACATACTTTCAAATTTGAAGACATCATATGAATATCTTTATTATTCTTGAACCCAAATTATTCCTGTGTTGGCTACATGAGAAAGATGAGATTGATAACCAAGAAGGGGAAGGATCAATATCTCGAGTCAAGAGAAGGTAAAAACTGACAACTCAGCTGATGTAGCAACTAATTCATCCAATCCCTGTTGCGATTGTTCATGGAAAATAAAGTGTGGAATATGAGAATGCAACATATACTCTTTCTAAAACAACCTTGCGATATACATGCAAGCTAGCTTCCACCTACAATAAAGATATGGGAAAGAACACTAAAAATTAAAACTTGTATGTATCTAGTTGGCTTCACTTAGAATAATCAATCAATTGTATTACAATTAGAATTTTTTTAGTTCTACTTGTAGTTTTATATATAGTCTATTGTTTTGTAATATTCACCATCTCTATTAAGTTTTTTTTTTTTTTTCTATCTCAAATATGCAAGTTTTCCTTTTAACATGAAGTCTTCTAAGAAATATTGTACATGATTTGTTACTTGCTTGAATTGTCTATCACATGGTCAAACTATATTTTTTCAGTACCAAAAGCATTTTATGCAAATCAATGAAATTCATTGCCACATTTGGCAAGGCCTTTGGGCAACTTCAGATACCTAAAATATTGAATTCGAATCTATTTTGAGGATAGAAAAAAACTTCATGGATTGAGCAAAAAAATTGGAAGATGAGTTCTCTAATTAGTATTTCTCTTTGAACAACACCACTAGTTGCAGTGGATTGTCAATATTTATAATTTTTTATCAAGATTCAACAAAAATATTATCATTTTATTATTAATTGATGGAATTTTTTATTTATACGTGTTTCTCTTTATTTAATATTTTGTGCTAACTATTTTGAACAAATTGAGGATCAAACATTGGTGGTATTGTTGTAATATGTTAAATTCTTGTTTGTATTGAATCAAGTATTTGTTGTAAAAGATCAATTAATGTGTTATATCTTGGAAATTACAAGTATGATATATATGGGAAAAATATTGGTGCTTTGCTTGTAAATCTACAAAACATATCAAAACTACTCTTATTTTATCTTTTCATTATAATGATCATTGATGTTTTGAGTTTGAGTGATTGAGGATGGCTACAAGTTTTCCTTCAAATTGGAAGTTTGGTGGTGGAATTCAGTGTGGATTTTCCATTCAAGAATCATATAGAAATTGGAATATGAAAGTTACATTACAAAATAATCCTTTTTGGGGGATTACTAGTGGTGATTGCTACACATTTTCGATGTTGGAAATTTTCTCCAAATCACAGCTTATATATTGTACCATGGGTGAGGAACACAATGGGAAGGGAATTTTCTTTGAAATTTATCAATTTATATTGTAGTGATCCATAAATATAAAAAAAACATTAATAATTTTATATAGACTAGTTGGATTATTAATATGTGATAATGGACCCAAATAGTAGTTCTTATTTGAAGAAATGCTCATCATACCCGGGGATTCTTGACATCATCGACCTCTAGCCCTCGACTTATTCATTTATATTTTTACATTATCTGGTTATATACATGTATACAAGGCTATCCTAATATTGTATACTTTTTACTTCATTTCATTTTATTCTAAACTTAGCTTTGGAATTTTTCTAGGAGTTTTGTTTGCACTCCCACATTGTATAAGTAATCTACAACTTGATATATTATCATGTAATTTAGTTGGCATGATTGTGCCTAATATTTTCTTGAATGTTGAATACTAATTTTACTAAGGTGTTATTTTCTATGGTGACATTTTATTTGCTTTGTTTATACATGTCATCTGGCCACATAGAAGCCACTATTGCCCAATTGAAAAAACCTTGTTCGATTTTATTGTATTTATGGGGAAAAATGGCATTGAAAATATTGTTGATGTTAAGGTATATATTGTATAAATCCTTTATAGTCTACTTTAGTTTATATTCCAGTGTTCATTTTCTTTCATGTCCTCTACTCTGCATTGTATCTTCTTTCATTTTCATAATATGAACCCAGTATTGATGGTAACAAATAGGAATTGAAGAAAGAGGAGAACAATAATGCTAGAGAAACAAAATGCAAATTAAAGAGAGAGAGAGAGAAGAATCGGTCTAGTGGTACCTGTAGAGATAATATGCTGCATAAGACACACACATAGAGATTGATGGTAAAATCTTCAGAGTTGGTGAATTCACCTGCAATGCCTTGGCAACACAATGATAATGTTTTGAAGTGATGAAACAATATTTCATATGTAAATTGTACTCCAACCAATATTAAGTTGGAAACTCATATTGTAATACTTGATATTCTATATAATATAATTTGTGGCTGAAATTATTTATACTTGCACTTGATATTATTTAGTATTGTAATTAACATACGTAACTTTGCGTTTTCATATTAGATGAACATATACATTGTATGTAGTTTTTTTTAAATTTAGTTGCAAAATCATACTAATTAATTTATGTTGATTAATAATGAACACATAAAATCAATGTAAAACTACTAAATTAGTAGTTTATGTTTATTAATGATGAACACAAATAAAATGAATATACAACTAAATTAGTTGCTTATAATGATTGCTAATGAAAGCAAATGAAATGAATATAAACAACTAAAGTAGTCATTTATATAATGAATATGATACTACCAAAAAAAGATAAATCACTACTACAAATGATAAATTTCTGATTACAAATGACGATTAAATTTTTCACATATACGACTATTAGTAGCTAATTTATAGTATCTTATAACACGACCAAAATTTAGTCATATTTCTTTGGTCATTAATTGGTTTCAAATGATGACTAAAATTTGCATATATATGACTACTAGTAGCTAATTTATAGTATCTTATAATACCGCCAAAATTTAGTCATATTTCTTTGATTATTAATTGGTTTCGAACGATGAATAAAATTTGCATATATATGACTATTAGTAGCTGATTTACAGTATCTTATAACATGACCAACATTTTGGTCATATTTCTTTGGTCATTAATTGGTTTTCTTGAGTGATAATTTAGTAATATATTTTGTTGTATATTTGGTCATTAATTGTGACAATTAATGACTAAATCAATAAATTAATTAATGACCAAATTAATGACTAAATATACTACTAGACAATAAAGTTGATACAACTGATTAGTGACTAAGCTAAAAACGACTAAAATTTGGTCGCGTTATAAGATACTGTAAATTAGCTACTATTGGTCACCGACCGAAAAATAGTCGTTTATATGAAAATTTTAGTCATTTATTTAGTAACTAATTAGCTATTTTGTACTAGTGATCCCAATGTGGATGATGAATCATGCCAAGCTCAATATTGGTATCATCCCAATGTAGAATACCAACATCCTCCATCTGAATAACTTTGCACTCCATGAAATGTTGAAGTGATCCTCCATAGAGGTCTCTCCATGAGATCCTTTCATCAATGGCCCATTGGAACCCATAAGGCTCCATACATGCTGTAGGTAGAGATCCCTCTTTGAGTTTTGATATGCTCATCAAGGAAACTTCATCTTGACAATGGAAAGTGCTCTCCATCACAAGATGTCTACCATCTATCATCTGTCCCTCCAGTGCTTCATGAGTGAAGCTACCTTCAGAATGCTCCAAGAATAATTGGGCCCTCTCATCATCACTGCTACAAAGTTACAGTGTTATAGATCTGCATGGTGATATTGTTGGAAATATGTTTCTTATTATATGATTGTCCTTGATGGAAACTCTCTGACTAAGGATGATGACTGTATGAAGAACTCAGAAAACTATCAGCAGTTCTATACAAGCACAATATAAGAATCGATGTGAATAAGGACGTGTTAAATCATGTGTGAATAAGTTCGGTGTATTCATCCTGAAAAACCTCTAAAGTTGGAGGGTTCTGGTCTCTTCACAATATGTGTTAAGTATGGCTGAGTAAATCTGAGTAAAGGGCTGATGGATTCGAGTTCTGTAAAAACACGAGCTAGCTAATCGGTAAAGGAAGTATTTTTGTATGGTGGATTCGATAGGGTTAACCTGCTTGCTGAATGTAATTGAATGGACACATGATTGCAGAGCATGTTTGCTAGAATACATATGACCTGTAATGTATAGTTTCATCCACAAATAGGGAAGAAGCCTATCCATTCCAATCTCAGTTGAAAGAATGGACCAGCTCGAATTATATATAACCTGAGTTACATTAACATAATCGCGCAAAGGAAGAAAAATTAAAACAGATTTATGCCTTCATGGAGAAACGTAGCAATGACGAAATACAGGCAGACAGAACCTTGAGCGAAGGAGAGGAACCATGAGCGGAATAAACAAGTAAAGGGGGTTTCCAGTTTTCATCGCACCGCTTTCGACGGGCAAGTGGTATTCAAGAGGATGGGAGCGATTCCATAAAACGAGCGACACGTGTCCCTGAACGAATTTTTAAAACCGCCATCACTAAGCGCCATCGCGTGTTAATGTCTGATCAAGGAAGCCGTGCGATATTGTTGTGCATCGTCGATCTGGAGGGGAGCCATCGGACGGTGGCCGCATGAGGAAGGTGCATGATGGATAACCACGGTACGGTGCGAGTATGTCATTAGATCATTGATTATATATGTGGGCCCTTTTTTAAATTATATTAATTGGGACTTTTTAAACTAAGGTTTGTGGGGTTAATAAAGGATGTTGAAGTTGGCAAAATATGACTCATGTGATGGAATGTACGTGGGTTAATATATGCGTTGATCTCACGAACACATAAACCAGGGGTTGATATATATATATATATATATATATATATATATATATATATATGCCTTGGGAAGTTCATAACTAAAGGAGAAATTGGATTAATATCTCAATCTCAGATTGAGATATTAAAAAGCCTTAGATTAATTAATTGCGAGACCAAGAAAATAGAACAATGAGAAATTGTTTGGGGCTTGGGTAGACCCCGCTGGATTATCTATTTGATCTCGTCCAGGAATACCATCAGTTGTCTAGTGGTTTTGACTCATGGTATGAATAAAGGAAAAAACTATATAAGGAGAAGAAGATTATAGTACAAGTAGTGCATGTGCAGGGGTTGTTAATGAATAAATTTCTTTAAGAGATATCTGCATGATTGAACTCTTTTTCTGAAAAATCTGAATCTATGATGCACCTATGGAGTTGATGAAGGTTCAAGATCTCTAGATCTAGAAATGATGAATCTCTAGGAAGATCTGCAAAGAAATAATAAAGACCTGACGCAAGTCTGATGAAGAAATTGAAGAAATTTGGTGGATCTGAGGGTTGAAGTCTTCAGCATGAAAGTGGAAGCTCTCTTCCAGTACAAGCTGATGTTAAAATCAGGAGGACAAAGCTCCCTTCAGGAGAGCTTGGTAAATGAGATCATGGGGTTGGAGCTCCCTTCCAGTAGTGACTGGAGAACGAGAGAAGGTTGTAGCCTTCTGTAGGTGGGTGCCTGCGTGCTGGTATAAGTCTGCATCAGCAAAAAATTGTAAGAAGTTTTCTTAATAATAAATATTGAAGACAGAGACAACAGCAGCGGTGGTTTTCTCCCAAATTGGGTTTCCACCTTAAATACTGGTGTTCGTGTGTGTTGCTTATGTGTGATGGCTTATTCTGTTATTACTACTTACTAAACTTCTGATGAATGAATGACGCAATAATCTAAGTAAAGGATTAAATGCATAATAAGATATCTGATAAAAGGTATTCAGTCAACTCTAAATACTGATTCACCCCCCCTCTCAGTATTTTTCCTAACAATTGGTATCAAAGCAGGTCCTTCTGAAAAGCTTAGCCGCTAGAAGGAAGATCAATCAAGATAAGCAATCAAGATGGAATAGCGTCTATCAGGCCTCCGCTCTTCAACGGAAATAATTTAATCTTCTGGAAAACAAGTATGAGATCCTATCTTCAGTCTCTGGGAGCAAATGTATGGGCTATTGTTGAAGCAAGATATCAATATCCAGCCGCAGTACCAACAGATACAACGGAAAGAAAGAATTATGAAACAAATGCAAAGGTGGTTAATGCTCTATTAGGAAGTTTAACTGAATCAGAATTTGTCGAAGTCATGCAGCTAAATACATAAAAGGCAATATGGGACAAAATCATTCTAATTTATGAAGGTGATGCAAAGGTAAAAAGTGCTAAACTCCAAACTCTCAGAATTCAATATGAGAACCTAAAAATGCATAATGAGGAAAGCATTGCCAATTTCTTTTTATGTCTTGATGATATTGTAAATCATATGAGAAATCTGGGAGAAACAATAACCGAATCTACTTTGGTTGAGAAAGTTTTAAGATCACTAACGACAAAATTTGAGTCAAAAGTCTCTGCTCTTGAATAAAAGCAGGATCTTCAAAATATTACTGTGGTGCAACTTCATGGCATACTAACTGCATATGAAATGAGAAGAGGAGGGTCATCTAAAGTCAAAGAAGTCATCTTTAGAGCTTCTACAAAATGGAAAGAAGTACAAGATACATAAGGATTAGGGTATATCTCATAAGAAGATGAGGTAAATTTTGTAAAGAAACTCCAACTTGGTACAGGACGGTTCAGAGGTAAGCTTCCTTTCAAATGTTTTGCGTGTGGAAGAGTTGGTAATTATGCTACTAAGTGTCCTCACAAAGAAACACATGAAAAGGGAAAGGGAGTAGCAAGAAGGAATAAGAATCGGTTTAGCACTAGAAAAAGTTACTATACTCATGAAGACAGTGATGGTTTATCAGACAGTGATGAATAATGTGAACAAGACCTTAGACTTCTCATGGCATTTGAAAAGGAGTCTAGAGAAGAAAAGGATACTTTTATGGATGCTTTAGAGGACAATGATTTTCTTGATGAAATCAATCAACTCAAAATATGCTTAGAAGAAAGTAAAATATCCATAGAAACTCTGAAAAACCAGCTTCAAGAAAAGGAGACACATAATGAGAAATTAGAATTTGAAATAGTAAGTCTAAGAAAAGAAATTGAGAAAGTAAAGACTTTGAATCTTAGATTTTCTAAAGGATCTGAAACCTTAGATGATATTATCAAGGTACAACGTTCTCCTCTTCTAAAGACAGGTCTTGGATATATTGAAGAATCTTTTCAGGCTTCAACACCAAATTATCTAAAAGCAGCTACAGCCAGTACACAACATTCTGCCCTTCAGCAAGGGAATAAAGAATCTTTACAGATAAAGCATGACCATCTCAACTCAAAGAACACTAACAGGAGTACCTTTCAAAGAAACACCAATCAACAGGTAAATTCAAGTAGAAGATTTCATGATCGTAGAAATTTCTTCTTCAATGGAAAATGTTTCTCATGTCACAATTTTGGTCATAAAGCTATTCAACGTGTTGCATATAAAACCATCAAGACAAGAGAAGCAAGAAAGAAAAGGATTGATATTGGAACAAAGAAGAATACATATAACAACTTTTCTCCTCTTCAAAATGAAGTTGAATGTGCTTATTGCAATAACTTTGGCCATGAAGAATCTGAATGCAGGAGCAAAGTTCAGCCAAAAGAGAATTTTACTTCAAGCGCCAAAGTGTGGAAAAATAAGGAATTACAGGTTGAAAATTGTGGCATAGATTTATTTGCAGAAGGTGAAGAAAATCAATGGTACATTGATAGTGGATGCTCAAAACACATGACAGGTGACAAAAACAAACTTCTTGCATATAGTGATCTAGAAAAGGAAAAGAATGTTACATTTGGAAATGATACTCCTGCTGTCATTAAGGGAAAAGGGTCTGTTTTTCTAAAAGAAAAGGTGAAAGCCAATAATTTCATGTATGTGGATGGATTAAAGCATAACCTGTTAAGTGTAAGTCAAATGTGTGATCAAGGAACTGAAGTTGTCTTTAGTTCAAAAGAATGTGTGGTACGTGATCTTGATGCCGGTAAAACAATTATAAAAGGAAGAAAAACTCCAAGAAACCTGTATCTATTGAAGAACTGCAAAGAACAATGTTACCTGAGTAAATCTTCAGAAAACTGGCTATGGCATAGAAGTCTGGGGCATCTGAGCTTCTCTCAAATCAACAAATCAAGTAGACTTAAAGCAGTTCGTGACCTTCCCAATATTACTCTACCTGAAAATATTATATGTAAATTTTTCCAATTTGGTAAGCAAACCATAGTGAAATTTAATGCCAAGGAATGATCGTCAAGTAAGCCTCTTGAACTCATTCATACTGACATCTGTGGACCTGTAAAGAAAAAGTCACCATGTGGTGAACAATACTATATCTTATTTATTAATGATTTCTCTAGAATGTGTTGGATTGGGTTGATTAAACACAAAGATGAAGCATTTGAGAAATTTCAGATCTTCAAAGCAATGGTTGAAAATGAATTAGATCTAAAAATCAAATGTCGTAGATCTGATCGAGGAGGAGAATATACATCAGATGAATTCCTTGAATTTTGTGAACAACATGGCATAAAAAGACAGTTTTCTGTAGCTGGTACTCCACAAAAAAATGGCATAGTAGAAAGAATGAATAGAACAGTTCAACAAACGGCTAGAGCTATGCTTGATGATTCCGGAACACCTGACACATTTTGGGGAGAAGCAGCACATATAGTGGTAAATATTCTTAACAAAGCACATGTTCGTGTAAATAGTGATAAAACTCCATATGAACTATGGTATGGTAATCCTCCCACTGTGAAGCACTTTAGAGTTTTTGGGAGCAAATGCTTTATCAAAAATAATGATGAAAAACTTGGCAAGTTTGAACCCAGAGCAAATGAGGGAATATTTCTTGGTTACTCCTCTAGGAGTAGGGCATATAAATGTTACAATAAAAGACTTCAGAATATTTTTGAATGTATTGATGTTGTTATTGATGAGTCTCCTGCAGCTCCAAAAGAAGAAAAAAAAACAACAGATGAAGACGATGCTGACATATATCCTTCTACATCAAATAGGAATGAATACACAGTGAACCCAATGAAGAACCCGAAGATGACTTATCTGAAAAAGCTCCATCCAAATATGTTCAAAAGAATCATCTAGAATCTCAAATTTTGGGAGAAAAGGGATCAGGTGTACAAACAAGAAGGACTCTTGTGGGATCTTCTAGCTATCTAGAATTTCTATCCACTATTGAACCACAAAATTTCAATCAAGCCAGCAAATATGAATGTTGGATTCAAGCCATGAATGAAGAGCTTGATCAAATTGAAAAGAATCACACTTGGGAATTAGTACCAAGACCTCATGACGAAAATGTTATTGGAACTAAATGGATATTCAAAAATAAGTTAAATGAGAATGGAGATGTTATAAGAAATAAAGCTAGACTTGTTTGCAAGGGGTATGCTCAACAAGAAGGTATAGACTTTGAAGAAACTTTTGCTCCTGTAGCCATACTTGAAGCCATAAGAATGTTTCTTTCTTTTTCAAGCTTTCAACAAATCAAAGTTTATCAAATTGATGTTAAATCTACTTTCCTCAATGGTGATCTAGAAGAAGAAGTTTATATAGAACAACCAGAAGGATTCATTTTGGGAAATGACGAAAAACTTGTTTGTAGACTTAAAAAGGTTCTATATGGTCTCAAACAAGCTCCAAGGGCATGGTACTATCGTCTTAACAAATATCTTCATCAACAAGGATTTTCAAAAGGGTCTGCTGATAGCAACTTATACACAAAAACTAAAAATGATAAACTATTGATTGTGGTTGTATGTGTTGATGATATCATTTGAAGAGTCTATGAGTCAGAAATTTGCTTCTGATATGAAGCAAGAATTTGAAATGTCTTTACTTGGGGAACTAACATTCTTTCTTGGCTTGCAAGTGAAAAAAGCAATAGATGGCATATTCTTATCACAAGCAAAATATCTTAAGCAAATTTTGAAGAAGTATGGCATGGAAGAATGCAAACCTGTAAGTACACCAATGATAACCGGATGTAGTCTCAGTTCTCATGATGATTCTCCCCCGGTGAATCAACCAGAATACAGATCTATGATAGGAAGTCTACTTTATCTCACTGGGACTAGACCAGACATTATGCATGCAGTTGGGATTGTGGGACGATTCCAAGCTAATCCAAAAGAGTCTCATCTTCAGGCCGTCAAAATAATATTCAAATATCTTCAAGGAACTCAAGACTTTGGACTATGGTATCCAAAGAATGTTGATCTCACTCTTCATGCTTACACTGATGCAGATTGGGCTGGAAACGTTGATGATCGGAAAAGCACTAGTGGTGGTGCATTCTATATGGGGCCCCGGTTAGTATCTTGGTTCAACAAGAAGCAAAGCTCTATTTCCTTATCTACAGCAGAAGAAGAATATGTGGTTGTCGCATCATGTTGCACTCAACTTCTTTGGATGATGCAAACCTTACAGGATATTCAAATCAAATTTTCACCTCCTATCTCCATTATGTGTGATAATACAAGTGCCATCAGTATCTCAAAGAATCTTGTTATGCATTCCAAGACCAAACACATCCCCATCAAGTATCACTTCTTACATGAACAAGTGCTTGAAAAAAACGTGAAGTTGGAGTATGTTCCCTCCAAAGAACAAGTTGTTGATATATTTACCAAACCTCTACCCAGGGAAGTGTTCGAATATCTCAAACAAAAGCTGGGAGTAGTCTCTACCATGAAAAATATCAGATCTACTTAAATTCAGAAGATTAAATTGGATACACTCCTATTAAAAGAGTTCAGGATGCACAGGCTAAGGGGGAGCATTGGTCATGTGGCAAGGATGCATTGTTGGAATTCTAATTATTTGTTGTAATCTGATCTCATGCTTGAGAATCTTTGATCTTGAGTGTATATGTCATTTCTGTTATTTCATTGAATATTATATTTAAAGATGCAGCATGATCTCAGGGGGAGCATGGTATTGTCAGTACAAAGGATCTTGATCTATCCTTTGCCCTTGATGTCAAAGGGGGAGAATATTGCTGAATGTATTTCAGGTCATGGTTGCCATCAAGTCTAAAGGGGGAGATTGTTGGCAATATGTTTCTTATTATATGATTGTCCTTGATGGCAACTCTCTGACTAAGGATGATGATTGTATGAATATCTCAGAAAACTATCAGCAGTTCTATACAAGCAGAATATAAGAATCGATGTGAATAAGGACGTGTTAAATCATGTGTGAATAAGTTCGGTCTATTCATCCTAAAAAACCTCTAAAGTTGGAGGGTTTTGGTCTCTTCACAATATGTGTTAAGTATGGCTGAGTAAATCTGAGTAAAGGGCTGATGGATTCAATTTCTGTAAAAACACGAGCTAGCTAATCGGTAAAGGAAGTATTTCTGTATGGTGGATTCGATAGGGTTAACCTTCTTGCTGAATGCAATTGAATGGACACATGATTGCAGAGCATGTTTGCTGGAATACATATGACCTGTAATGTATAGTTGCATCCACAAATAGGGAAGAAGCGTATCCATTCCAATCTTAGTTGAAAGAATGGACCAGCTTGAATTATATATAACCTGAGTTACATTAACATAATCGCGCGAAGGAATAACAATTAAAACATATTTATGCCTTCATGGATAAACGTAGCAATGACGAAATACAGGCAGATGGAACCTTGAGCGAAGGAGAGGAACCATGAGCGGAATAAACAAGTGAAGGGGGTTTCCGGTTTTCATCGCATCACTTTCGATAGGCAAGCGGTATTCAAGAGGATGGGAGTGATTCCATAAAACAAGCGACACGCATCCCTAAATGAATTTTCAAAACCGCCATCACTAAGTGCCATCACACGTTAATTTTCGACCAAGGAAGCCACGCGATATTGTTGTGCGTCGTCGATCTGGAGGGGAGCCATCGGACGGTGGCCGCATGAGGAAGGTGCACGATGGATAACCATGGTACGGTGTGAGTATGTGATTAGATCATTTATTATATATGTGGGCCCTATTCTAAATCATATTAATTGGGACTTTTTAAACTAAGGTTTGCAGGGTTAATAAAGGATGTTGAAGTTGGCGAAATATGACTCATGTGATGGAATTTACGTGGGTTAATATATGCGTTGATCTCACGAACACATAAACCAGGGGTCGATATATATATATATATATATATATATATATATATATATATATATATATATATATATATATATATATATATATATATATATATATATATGCCTTGGGAAGTTCATAACTAAAGGAGAAATTGGATTAATATCTCAATCTCAGATTGAGATATAAAAAAGGCTTTAATTAATTAATTGCGAGACCAAGAAAATAGAACAATGAGAAATTGTTTGGGGCTTGGGTAGACCCCGCTGGATTATCTATTTGGTCTCTTCCAAGAATACCATCAGCTGTCTAGTGGTTTTGACTCATGGTATGAATAAAGGAAAAAACTATATAAGGAGAAAAAGATTATAGTACAAGTAGTGCATGTGCAGGGGTTGTTAATGAATAAATCTCTTTAAGAGATATCTGCATGATTGAACTCTTTTTCTGACAAATCTGAATCTATGATGCACCTATGGAGTTGATGAAGGTTCAAGATCTCTAGATCTAGAAATGATGAATCTCTAGGAAGATCTGCAAAGAAATAATAAAGACCTGACGCAAGTCTGATGAAGAAATTGAAGAAATTTGGTGGATCTGAGGGTTGAAGTCTTCAACATGAAAGTGGAAGCTCTCTACCAGTACAAGCTGATGTTAAAATCAGGAGGACAAAGCTCCCTTCAGGAGAGGTTGGTAAACGAGATCAGGGGGCTGGAGCTCCCTTCCAGTAGTGACTGGAGAACGAGAGAAGGTTGTAGCCTTCTGTAGGTGGGTGCCTGCGTGCTAGTATAAGTCTGCATCAGCACAAAATTGTAAGAAGTTTTCTTAATAATAAATATTGAAGACAGAGACGACAGCAGTGGTGGTTTTCTCCCAAATTGGGTTTCCACCTTAAATACTAGTGTTCATGTGTGTTGCTTATGTGTGATGGCTTATTCTGTTATTACTGCTTACTAAACTTCTGATGAATGAATGATGAAATAATCTAAGTAAAGGATTAAATGCATAATAAGATCTCTGATAAAAGGTTTTCAGTCAACTCTAAATACTGATTCACCCCCCCTCTCAGTATTTTTCCTAACATATACATGTGTTGTCTCATGGCCACATACAATGCTAAACTCATGGTTTGGCACCGTACTGAATAGGATTGTGCTCCTCCCATCTTCTGCAACTTCACACTTCAACACAAAGTGTTGGGTGTAGCTCAACCATGATAAACTAGGATAGCAATACATCTTCTCCTTGATTAAATCCAGGGTCCTTTGTGCAGTGATAATTTGTTGCTCCAAATCAGCAAGGTGCTCTAATCCTTGGTTATGCACTTGTCCTGATGGCATGGTCTCACAAATCTCAATATGAGGTACTGAAATAATATGAGATGAAAGTATGTGAAAACCATGGATAACATGAATCTCTGGAACATCTTGCACATATACAAGAGTCCCTCCAACCAGTGGAATGGTCTCTCCAACTATTGTTAGTGATTATGGTTGCATCTCTTCAACTATATCAACTCTGGTATATGTATCCTCATCATGCATCTCCTGAATCTTGCATGGGGATCCAAATGTCAAGAAATCAAGACCATCTTGAAAATATGCAAGTGATCCTCCTCCTGATGTAAGTACATATACAGTTGGTGGTGGTGGTAGAGGCTCCTCCTCCTGAGTGATAATGGGAACATCTTCCTTGGGCTCTTCATGTACTATCTCCTCAATGATGGGATATGTCACTATGTGATATGTCTCTGGTTTATTTCTACATTCTTCTTCTTCATTCTTTTAATGAAATCTGCATAAGTAGACACTCTCATGTGTGACAAGTGACTGAACCACCAATCTCTTGCTTCACCTTCTAGGTGCAGCACTACAAAATCCACATCCTCTATTTCTACTATAGGATATTTCAAAAATAATGTAGCTAATTCTTCCCTCCAAGCCCTCAATGTGCTTGTGCAAGATCCATCAAATGTAGGCAAGAAGAATCTATGCCTTTTTCTTCTATTGCTGCTCTGGGATCTTCTTTCTTCTTTGAGTTGCAAGAACTATTGGAGAGAGAGATTCTCCTTCGAAGCTCTAGGTTTTGCTTTGTACTCAGACAGATATTTACTTAGGGTCTCATGCCCCGAGTCTCATTCATATTCAGACCAGACCTCTTTCTTATCAAAGAAAGTGGATCTAGTAGAATGATGTGAAGCTCTTTGCTTCTCTGGTTGCTTCTCATGTTGATAGGAAGTGCTTGGACCTTCCTTTTTAAATCTTCTTGGATCCTTCCTTTTCCTTTCTCTCTTCATTTGATTGACCTCCTTGGAGAGATATTGCAGGGATCTAAAGAGAAGAGTGAAAAAATTACAATCATCCTTCATGATAGATCTCTATATATATTTCTTCTTTTGATGCAAAAGATGAAGTGTCCACAAGCTTAGCCAAAGATCATGCTCTAATACCACTATAATATCCCAGAAGGGAGAATGTGGTAATACTAAAACACAATAGATGAACAACAAAAAAGTAAAAATTTAATCTAAATACAACATCAGAATGTACAGAGAAGCTGAGCCATTTTGTTATATAGGAGGTGGATAAACAGTACAAAGTGCTCAAAAGATGAAACACTCAAGCCAAAGAGATGGTCTAGAATGACCCTGAAATGATCCCACAAGAGGGAATGTGTAACTATTGGACTGCTGGAAGGAAAATTGCATTGTCCCTACTGCAAATGTTGGGACTGCAACTGCAGGAAAAATGTAAAGTTAGATCTAGGTAGTTTGGGAGCTCTAATGATGTTGAAACTCTAGATCTGGGCTCTACGATGGATACCCAAGATAACATAGAAAGGGATTTCCAGATTTATGAATCTAAGAAAATAACCCTCTTAGGGCTTGCACATATACACTGTTGGGTATGCAGATCTGCTCAATGAACTGAATAATGGGTGGCTGCAATAACATATAATCAACAAAATTCAAGAAGGGTTGATCCATTCACTAGATTCTTAAGCTAAAAGCTGAAGATCCAGCTAATCTTTCCTCCTTCAATAAATATAGTTGTTGAATGCTCAACAGCTTCATAAAACTACGTTATGAAGGAGGGAGAGGCTCAAGCCTGTTGTTAGATATTCCAAATCAGCTCACAATGGTGGGAAACATTGAATGCAGAGTGAGGACATGGTCCCTCATAGGATTTCCAACTGAAATATTGGAAACTTCCTTCCTCCAATGGGTCTACAAGAATGAACAACGCAATCCTTGAGGGGATTGCTACTGCATGGAGGTAAAATACAATGGCCTAATTTTCAGATATAGATCTACTGCTCCTAAAAAGGTTGAACATGAAGCACAAGGTGAAAGCATGAATCCTCCACCAGTTTCCTAGCTGGAATGCTAGAAACAACCACCACCTCTCAAACCCTTGAACAAGAATTGTGTTATTCCTATAGTTGGAAGCACATATGAGTGTGGCTAAAGATGGCACCAATGCTGGATGATGAAATAATCCCAATAGAAACCTTCCTAGAGTAGGCACTCGAAGTCCCCCGTGGGTAAGGGTGGGATTTCTGCTTCGAAACACCTTGTGCTAAACAGCACTGCAGACTTAGCTAAAAAGCATAAGCATGCATAGAAATTTCAACCGAAAAATCTAGATCTAAACAGATCAGAATTAATAATCTAAAGCCTACCTTCTATTGTGCCTCCATCTTCATTATATAGATTGTGAGCCTTCCATAGCCTAGGCCCACCTCATAACTGTGTTTCCTATGTGGCCACTAGCCTCCATGAATAATGTGTCATCTCTCCATGATATCCATCGTTTCTGCATTTAATTCCTGCCCTCTCCATCATGTGTGCATTAGATGCACCACTTCCTCCACTGCCTCATCATAAGTTCTAGATGATCTTACTTTGAATGCACTATGATCTTAGTTGACCTCCTCCAAGATCCTCATGACTTTACATTTAATATCCATGATCTCCACTCTTCCTTCATTTAAGAATTTTCTCCACTATTCCATAATCTAGATCTTGATCTAAAATATCCACATACACACATCAAAAGTGGATTTTATTCATCTATGGGGTTTGTGGGTCTCTCCACCCTCTTATTTACTTAATTAATTATGAAAATTAAGAACTCTAATATTCCAATTGTCTTGTGGAAAATTGGGAATATTAGATAACTGCAAATTTGCATGACTATTTTGATTATTATGTTTGACAAGTCCAGTTGGGTGTATATTGTGATGTATGCCAAATTGCGTCGAATCACATACTAAGGAGTGTTATTATAGTTTAAAATTGGTGTGTGATATGTGAAGATAATAGCCACTTAACTCAAGAATGTCAGTTGAATGTGAAGAATAATCCCAAGTATCATGTTGTTTACCATACTCATGCTTCCAAACAATATAATGGAAATACTATCCAGTGAGGAAGAGGAAATTGAATAGGAGGATATGGTGGTTGACACAAAGGATATAATGGTCGAGGTCATGGTCATGGTCAAGGGCAAGGAAGATTTTATTGTTTTACATATTAGAAGGAGGGATACACAACACCTAGTTGTCCACTCAAAGACAAGATTAACTTAAATTTTTGTAATACTTGCAATCTGGGTGATATCTCGTTGGAGGATTACACTAAAATTATTGAAAATTTATTAAATAAAAGAATTTTCAATTTGTTACAGATTGTCCCAATGCAGGAGATTATTAATCCTAAATATATTCATGTCATTACAAGGTGCAACACAGGTCAAGAAAATACTTCTTGGAATCAGCAAATTCTTTTACCGACTAAAGCCACTACTAAGTACCCAAATATGTTGGCTCAGAATGAGACTATGATGAAAGTAGTAATATTTTTCAGAAATGAAGTTGATATGAAAAAACAACAAATGATATTTTACTCAAGGAAATTGTAGAACTATTAAGAGAGGAAAAATCGGTTGGTCATATTTTTGAACTTTTAAATCTATTCAAGAACTGTAATGAAGAAAGAAATCAGTACAAGAACTTGAGGTAACTTTTAGAAGGAAAACATCTAGATGATCATGAATCCCAAGTCGATTTAGAAATAAATGGATATATGGACAAACAAGATGTAGTCAACTTTTGATCACAATTAAATATACTCCCAAGAGAATCAGGGATTAATTTTGGGAAACCAACCATTCACAAGATGACTACTTATCTCAAATTAGCTGATCAAAGGTTCATAAAATTTATTGGAACAATGCGAAAAGTTTGAAAATCGATTATGGGAATTCAAAATTTTGTCAATTTTGAGGTTATTGACTTAGTTGATTGTATTCTGGCTTTCCCACTATTAGTCGGGAGACCATGGGGCCAGAAAATGTAAGCTATTGTATCCCTAGAGAAAGATAGAATTAAACTAAAGGGTAATAATAAGAAAATAATTATTCCTCTTGAACTACAAGAAGGCAAGCCATGAGTTGAGCCTTGGGAAGAAGATTCATAAACAAGGATATTATATCAAGTTCTGCATGAAGACAAAAATAATGTGGAACCTAACGCATTCGGAGAAACATTAACTAGTTAACCACTCTCTATTGGATAAAACTCTAACACTTAGCTCTATAAATGGAAAATTGAGAATTATGAGTTTAACACTAAGGAATGTTGGACAATTGAAGCCACACCAAGGAAGAAGGTTCGACATTGTTTTTCCATGCAAGATGTACCTAGATTTCAGGAGAATAAAAGTAAAGAAACATCATCATTGCTACCATATGATCTAAATAAGGACTCTAGTAATTTACTTATATTCAAGGACCGAGGATATATTTTAAATCATGTCGAGAAAGTAACTAAATATATTAGAGAGAAGGGGAGAATGTAGAGTTTGGTCCAGGCTTTCAATAGCCAAGCAACTTTTTGGTGGGATACTCATGCTAACCAACTGTATACTTGGACAACATAAACAACATATTTTATCGAGAGGTTTGGATGTCAAAAGTTATCACAATAAGAAAATATCCTATTATTTAAGCCTATAGAAGATCTCATTCTTCACATACAAACTTGTGAGTTGGAATGGCGAAGAATCAAACATAGGGATGAAAGGGTTTGGCCTCACATGTTTCCTAGTACTTTAGATGATTTTCCTAATGAATGGTATAAATTGGAGGAAGCACATTGTTAGTAATTTCAATGGAAGAATTAAAGGAAAATTTTATTAAATACTTTGAATTTTGACCATAAGAACTAGAATTGGTCGAGACACTTGAGTATATTAACGAATTTTTAAAAGAAAAATCCCCACCAAGTGTAAAGAATAATCACTAGTAAACATCTTATCGACCTTCATATTTCATAATGTGTCATGTTCATTAAATGTAAAACTTTTCAACCAGTTGCAAATGGAAGGAACTCATACTATTGATCAAAAAAAAATTTGGAAGAAGGAACATCCCGAGAATCTTAGAAAAAAGAAATCATTGTTCAAAGTAGAAACACAAGAAAGTGAGAAGACAGACCAAATGTCTTTTCCACCTACGTATACATAAATAAAGTTGGGGACCATATAGGCTCCTGACTTGATGGATGTAAAAATTAAGACAAAGGAAGCCAATATATCAAATTACGACTGACCGTAGATGATTTGTTTAGGATATTATTGGTCGAAAAAAAAAATGATGGAAATTGTCGACCTACTAAAAGAGTATCAAGATGTTTTCTCCCGTGATTATAAATATCACAAGGGACTCTTAAAATAAATGGGGGAAATGAAAATTGACCTCATTCAAGGAGATATTCCCATAAAGAAAAGGCCATATAATCTTGCCCATAAATATAAGCCCATTATACAAAAAGTGATAGAGGGGATGTTAATAGCTGGTGTCATCTACCCTATTGATAATTCAGAATGGGTGAGTCCCATGGTTATGCAACCTAAAATGCATGACACCACTAGATTGAGAATATGCATTGATTTATGTGGACTTTAAAAACTTATAGTAATTGATCTATTCCTTACTCCCTTTGTGGATGAAATAATAAATGAAGTAGCAGGTCAAGAATGTTATTCTTTCATAGATGGCTTCTCAAGGTACAATCAAGTACCCATTAAGGAAGAAGATCAAGAGAAAACTATGTTTTTTACTAAATTTGTATCATTTTCATATCGGGTAATTCCTTTCAGCTTAAAAAATTCACTCGTGGTATTCTCTAGAATTGTAGTCAAGGCTTTTCACACTACAAGGAAAATACCTTCTAGCAGAGGTTATAAAGGAGGTTTTTAATGTTATAAAATTAGAAAAATTTGTCAAAAAAAATCCGCTAAAACATTTTTTTGTGATAGAGGATGTTTTAGTGAAGTTTTTAATGAAACTTCATCACAACTAAAAAAATATGGGTGGCTAAAGGTTTCATCGGATGTTTTTTTTGGGTGCGGTTAATGGAACAAGTAGCACTGATGCAATATATATATCTATATATATATATATATATATATATATATATATATATATATAAATAAAAGCATCAGGCGACATACATAACTAAAATCACTGAGCATTGAATGCAAAGATCACTAGTGCCTAATATATATCGCATTGTAATAATAGATAAAAAAATCCCCAGGGCATTCTTGTAAGGAACAACACTGGGGCACACAAAGAATAATTGTTGTGACAGAACTTTTTCTAAAACTTGTAAAGTCAATGTGTATCATTTGTACAAAGATCCTGATGCATTAGTTATACTAAAGGACCGGTGCTGCTAGTTTTCATAATGCATCGGGATGAAAATAATATTTTTTAGGACAGAGGTGTTAGTTCTATAAAAGCACTGGTGTGTTAAGAATTACAATGCAACAGGGTGTTAATCTCAAACAATACCAATTCTTAAAGAGATAAATGCAACAGTGCTTTCATTTTCTAGAAATGTATCAATCATGCAAAAATATGTCGTCACCATGATTTTATATAACATCATGCACCGATGTGTTTTTATGTTATAGACGCACTGGTTTTTTGGATGAATTTTCTCCTTTTTGGAAACATCGATCGGTGATAGTTTAATTATTGTAATTTTTTCAATCTCTTCTTCATCGAAAAATTGACATATACCTTATATCAATATTCATATATTAAATTAAAATTTTATTAGTGCATTTGTATATGATGTTTGGATTAATTAGTTATATTATCATATTTCACATCTCTTCATTATAATATTTAATCATCCATATATTTAATTGGTGGTGTAAAATTTCATAGCGACATTGGATAACACAATAGAATAAATTAAAATGTATTTTATTATATATCAGTAAGAGGCTCTTTTTAATACAAAATAGGATTGTTATTGGTAACCCCTTGTCTTTCAATTGCGACACTATTTCCATTACATTAAAAAAAATGTTTGACTTTCACAAAAAAATATTTCAAAAAATACAACAGGTTGCATTTATAACTAAATAGATCATAATTCTTCGCTGGAACTATTGTCAATGCTCAATATACTTCCATGACTTTGGTTATTTGGAGGAATGTTTTGTTGATTTCATCAATTGCTTTCATATTCTTGATCTTATTCCATCTGCAAATATAAAAACAAAGTGAAATGAGTGTATCGACATTGGTGAGAATAATGAAAATTGAAATAAATAATATACATCAATGTAAATCAAATAGAATTGTACTAGAGCAATAAATGACTCATAAATTGTACAAATGGGTTCAAAAACAAGTCTCACTCCTTATTGTAACATATCTTCTACTAGCGTAGTTCCATACTTTCTTTCCTGCATGTTTTACACCCCATTATAAATCATAGATTTAATATAAATGAATTTTTTGTTTTATTAATTATAAACTCAAAGAAGTAAAACAACATATATACTTACAAATTCCACAATTAATCTTTTATATGCCAACATATACTCACAACCCTTATTTGACCCAATTTCAATCAATTCTTTCAATGGCTCTTGTTTGTATGTTAGCACCTATATGAAGACATTCAAGGAATGGTTGTTGTAAAACAACTTAAAATGTACAAAAATGAGACTTGAGTTTATAAGGAAATAATAACAGTTACTCACAAAATTTGAAATCAACCATTTTCTTCGTTGTTGTCCTATTTTATGTGTTGAATGAGTTCCATCTTGTTTTCTTTTCTACAAGAAAATACTTGAAATTTAATATCTAATGCTAAAATATTTTTTTATATGTACAAATTCAATCACAATTACATACATTTGAAGCATGTTGTTGTTGATATGGCTCCTCCTGTGATGCAATTATGTCTGTTTCTTTGACCATCTCCTTATACACTTTTTTAGACATTCCTCTTGGCATGTTTCGCATATTAGGGCATTGATCATTTGGGATTTTCATAATCTTCCTGAAAAAACTGATAAACTATTTTTACAATAACATATGAAAAATATAATAAAATCGACATTAATAAATTAATGGTTTGTCGTAATATATACATATAATTCTAGAAAATCATTCCATATAATTAAGAATATTACCTTTTGAATGTTTTTTTTTTATTATTGTGTGTTTTCGCTATTGCAAGTCCAACATGTATCATTAACCATTGCTATGGAAACACTTCTTGTAGTTTAGATATAATTTCATTCTTAGAATCATTGTTTTTATTTTTATATTGTAAGTGGAAAGTAAGTCTATACGTTAATTCCAATATATCTCTCATAGTTCTATAAAAAAATCCCCCCTTTCATTAACCACCAGCACCACTATGGATGAGCTAAGGACCAATTCATCATCATTTACCTGTTTTATAATTTTTCTTTTTTTAGAATGACATTGATATTTTCCTTCATTGTTGCTCCCTGTAGGACATTAAACATATATGAATGAATATATTATTTTAAATATGTTATCTAATATTATTAAGTATATTATTAATGAAAAAAAATATTGAATAGTATTTTTTCATTCCCCTGATTCATCATTCGACAATTTTTCTCTCAGGATTGTACGCTCTTCCACACTTAGATTAGAAATAATCGTATCGACCTTATTCATTTTCTGGCTTTGTATGACACACTCCAACCAATACATATTAGTTAAACTTACATATGGTTCAAATATATTAATTTTGTAAATAATTTACAAATAACTTTACTTCTCTGATTTTTTTGATGTGTTATCATTGTGTCGATAAATAATTTTATTACTTGAGACCTTCATATAATATTTTTTATCAATATACGACCAGTACCATTCAATACATAAACCATTAAATATATTGTACAAATAAATCAAATAATTTTCAGCCAAAAAAAGGTTTGGTAACCGCTGTGTTTATCTAAATCAACCCACCAGTGTGTTTATAAAATTAAACCCACCGATCATTTAATTGTTCAACATCGTCATGAAAAATGATTTTTTTAAATGATTTTAAATTATTAGTGATCGATTTGTAAGGCTAAACACACCACAATGATTTAACAGTGTTATTTGGAAGAGGTGTGTCGGTGCATTATATTACACTGGGAGCAATGATGAACAAACTAGACAAAATCGAAAGTGTTATAATATAATAGTGTGTTGTATTACACATGGAGTATCGGTGCATTATATTATAGAGGGAACATCGCGGAACATATAGTCGTTTCTAAAAAAACAAACAAGGCCGATAATGTTTAGATCTAATGCAACACATGATTCCCTAGTTTACATGTCAAACACCCTATATATAATAAGTACATAAAACCGTTAAATCTAAAATTCCTAAATTAAAAAACCTAATTGTGAAGTGGTAGAGGAAGTTAAAACCTAAGATGAAATTTTGCAGGAAGAAGAAAGAGTTTAAAGTAAGTATTTATTTTTTTACTTTTTTTATGAATTTTAATTAAATTTAATTAGGAATAGAGATCATAAAAAAATTTACTAGTAGAATCTATAATAATTTTTTTATTATACGGGGTTTTTTTTCTGAATTGTGAATAAATCTAATAGAAATTATAAATAATTTTAATAGTAAAATTCAAGATTTTTTGTATCAAGGGTTTTAAGTGAATCGCCATACCTTTCAACTTCTAATCTTTCAGGAGATCCAAAATATTTTGTAGCTCCATAGTTCTCCCAGTATGTCTCTCTTGCAAATGATCTCTCTTTAATTAAACCCTAATATAAATTGTAAATTTTTTTATTAGTAAATAAACAACAAAATTTAAAATTTTTACTATGTAGGTTTTGAGTGAATCACTATACCTTTCAAATTCTAATCTTCTGAATAGTTCTGTTGCTCCAAAGTATTATGTTGTTGCATAGTGCTCCTTGTGAAAATTTGGGTAAAATAATGAAATGATGAATAAACTTTTACTATTTAAAATATTTTGTGAAATTAGATTTCAAAAAATCATTTGTTGCTCATTGAATTAAAATAAAAAATAACATTTTTTTTTTCAATTTCTCTACACATTGGTGCGTTCGATAGTCAAGCGCACCAATGCATTTATAAAAAAACGCAACGACATTGTCGGGGTGCCAATTTTTTTTAACACACTGAAGTGATACATTTTTTTTTCGAACTCTTGAAACAATGTTATTGTTTTTTCTAATGCAACGATGCAATTTCTATTTAAAAGAATCAGTGCTATAATTGTTATAAGAGCACCGAGTTGGTTGAATTCATTTTTATTTTCTAAAAAAAAAAAGAAAAAAAAATGTGTGCATTGTGGTGTTGTTTTTTTTGTAAGCGCGTCGGTGCATTTTTTAGAAGAGCACCAATATGATAAGATTTATTTATTTTTTAATGTTGGAAACTAGTGCGGGTATTATTTGAATGCCCCAGTGTTAAGATTTTTTTAAATGCACCAGTGTGCTTTGTTTTGATAAGTGCACCAGTTGGATTTAAAAGTTATCTGAAATTTTAATTTCATATAAAATGGCATATTAATCTCAAATTATCCTTTAAGATGCATCCACATGAATTATAGTAGTTAATAGTATACATTTCCCTCTTAAAGTCACCTTATCCTTGGAAATGGTTTGAAAACTATATTGAAATTCATATTGTGGTTATATGGTTCTCGAGATTAATTTTAAATATGCACACAAAATTTTATTTCTGATTTTTTGCAAATGCAAGAATAAAACCTCAATAAAATAAAATGATCAATTCTTCAAATTTTATTTTGTTCCATATTGTTGGTCAAAGTCCTTCACGAATTTCTCCCTTTCCATCTCCAGTAAGTTCATATTTTAATTATATTTTGATTATATAATTGTTTTTTTTAATCCATGTTAATTTGAATACAAATGTATCCAAATTTTCAGGATCCTGATTCAAAATCGAGTTCAGATGCAAAATATATTCCTCCATTTCAAAAACATTGAAATATCTTATCAGGAGCAGCATATCACAAGCAGTTGGTAGATGAAAATGGATAGCCTCTTCACCCTTCCAATTGGAACATGGCATCTTCCAGCTGCAATCCTGGATTAAAAATGGTAAGAATTGTTTGGTATAATGTAATTTCGACAAACCAATTGCATTTATGAGCTTAAAAATATCATTGATATTGTACTAATGACGTTCAATATTTTTTGAAATTACGATTCTAGTGATGATGAGTGACCCATATACCATATTCTGGTGCACCTAACTACAACGTCAACTTGAGAGAACGTTGCATTAAGAAAAAGGCTCGGAGAGAAAGCATACAAAGAATGGTTGAATCAACCACCTATTCAAGTCCCACTACGTCCAAATTCATCAATTAGGAATGAATACAACAATAATAGTTCTTCACCACAAGTTGGAAATGGAGGTAATCAAATAGAGGTTGGTATGGATGATTACTTATGGGGTACAACTGCCATGGAGGTAATGTTGTTAGATGCATTCCAGAACGATGAGCTAGGGGATGATGCTCATATCACTGATACCTTATTCGAAAACCTGAAATTTTCTTCTGCCACCCCTCTCTTTGGACTTGGAAGAAAGTCAAAGTATACTCTACTGGGGAAAAATATTTCGATGTCCAACGTGAAAGAAACGTTTGGCATGTTGAATGCATGTTTCTCAAAAATATTGAGGTAATTTTTCTGCATGATTAATCAAGTTCCTTAAATTTTATCACATAATAAAAATTAAAAATGGTCGATTTTATGAATGTTAAATATTGACATTATACAATTATATTCCCCACCAACTATAGGATATTCACAGATAAGGTTCTTACGAGTGATAATGTCTTACTGGATAACTACAAAGAGGCAAAGAAATTGTTGAAAATTTTGGGTGTTGAGTATATATCATATCATGCATGTATGAATGATTGTATTCTATATAGAGGATAATATGTAGACAAAGAGATATGTCCAAAATGTGAGCATGATAGGTAATGTAATAAAAATATAACAGGTAAATCACATGGTCCTCCACATAAGATATTGATGCACATGCCTATAATCCCTAATATTCACTGAGACTCTTTCGTTGAAAAGAATTAGCTATGTTGCAGGGATGGCATGCCTCACATAGAAATGAGTCGGGAGTTATGTGAATTCCAACATATTCAATAGCCATGAAGCATATAGAGGATACATGCATGAAAAATTCAAGGATGGAGTACGAATTCTACAACTCAGCATAGCCATCGATGTCGTCAACCCATATTCCCTCCAAAACACCAATTATTATGTTTGGCCTATTGTAGTGATTAATAACAATACCCCCCCATGGTTGTCCGTGAAGAATGAACATATTATGTTGGCTCTCATAGTCCTTGGTAGAATACAAGTGAATAATATGGATGTCTACTTATAACCATTACTAGATGAATTGAAGGAATTATCGGAAGGGATACATGTGTACGATGTATCAAGACCCATCGCATAAAACGTTGTATGGAATATGTGCTTACACCATACATGATTATCCAAGCTTAGGAGTTGAAAATAATAATTTAGCTTTTATTATGAGGAAGAAATGTAATGAATAAAAAAATATAATTTACATTTTACTACAAGGAAGAAATGTATTTTTTTCACATGACAAGAAATAGTATTATTGATATAACATTTGTGTAACTCATTCTATGTTCCATTTATATGTGATATTCAAACATAAATATATTTATAACAAAAAATATTTTATTGACAACTATAAGGAAAATATTTCAATGCCTAAATTAAATAACATAATTTTATAGATACTTTATATAGAGAAAAGTAAAGTAATTTAAATTGAAAATTTTCTTATATTTTCACTTTAGTGAGAAAGATTGAGAGAATTCTTATTCCAATAATAGTTTCTTACTAATTGAATGTATGAGGGATATTTGTAAAATTTTCAATGTTTAGTATGGATTTGATATGTAATATTTTATAAAATATCAATAATAAAAATAATTAAATGTATACATATAGGAAAAACTTATAATGGGGATGACATATTTTAACATTTTAATGTTGAGAACCTAAATTATAAATAAAAATATTTCATAAGGATGGAAGTTTTTCATAAAGTTTAGAAACCTTAGCGAATCTTACTAATCCCTAATATGAAAATTGTAAAATTTGTGTTGATATTTTTGTAGAGATATTTATTACTCCAATGATTTTAAATGAGTCAATATAATATTTTTGCGATTTTTAAGGTAATATAATGGTGTACTATAAATTTTGGCGAATCATTTTTGAAAATAATGGAAATCAGCGAATCTTTTTTTCGGAAAAAGCATGGAAATTAGCCCACCTGTGAATATTAGCCCCTAAAATTTTCCATGACTACATATATATTATACCATCCTAGATCCATCTTAACTCCGGATCTACCAAGCGCCTAGAGGGATCAAATCTATTTTCACTCTAAAATATGTTTGCATCTGAAGGGATTTTATCCCCCTCGACGCTTGGTAGATCCAAAGTTAAGATGAATCTAGGGTACATATTATAAAAAAATGTGAATTAATTTTTTTTTTAATTTAACAATAGATTGAATTTTATAAACCAATATATAATTAGTTAAATTTTATTTTTTAATAATTTATTATTAACCATATTTTATATTAAAAATTGAATGAGTTTACACATTTTCATCTTATTAAGAACTAACTAAATTATTTTACCTTTAATTATTTTTTCCTTGCAAGTATTGAAATATTTTACTAAATAAATTAGATTGAATATCGATGAACTATCTAAGCACTAGAAAAGTATTTATCGTAATTTTACAATCATAGTTTCAACCATACTAAACTTTTTAATTTATAAAAATATCTTTTCATTTTTTTTAAAGTAAGCTGTTTTGCATGAAATTTCATATATAAAAGTTTGATATAAGTTCACCAATACATAATATATAATAAATATTATTTCTTAAAAATAAACATCATGTTGATAACCATTAAAAAAAAAAAAAAAAAACATCATCTAATATACACATCTGAATTCACTACCATCATCTAATTATATACACCTCTAACATATATAAATGTCATTAGCTAGCACAAAAATCTTATGATCTAATAAGGCATCATCATCATGATCACATCTAATAAGACACAAACATTGTAATCTAACATCATCACCACACACATCCTCAAATTAATATAAATATCATGTCAAATAACTGCTATCACATACACATCTATTTGCAAATACATTAAATGAACATATCTAACATGACCTAACAAAATACACATCAACACCAACATATAAATTAAGTACATAAACATGAACAAAAAAATGCACTATATATATATATATATATATATATATATATATGCACACACACACACACAAACAAGTTAAATAAGTGCAATCAAATATCCGAAAAAATAGACATAGTGCTATCCTAGTCTATAGTAGAAGAAAATGGATGGTCAACTATCACATGATCAAAGTCGATTGAACTCAGCTTAGGTTGATTACAAGGATTTGGTTGGTTTGCAGTAGAAGATGATGGATATATATATACACACTCGCACACACACACACACAAAAACAAGTCAAATAAGTGCAATCAAATATCCAAAAAAATAGACATAGTGCTAGCCTAGTCTATAGTAGAAGAAAATGGATGGTCAACTATCACATGATCAAAGTGTGTCGAACTCAGCTAAGGTTGATTATAAGGATTTGGTTGGTATGTAGTATAAGACGATGGATTTTTAACTATGTTTTTTCCCTCAATGCAGTCTGGTGAAATCTAAGGTGGAGGAGGAGGTGGCTAGTCTGGTATGTCAGGAGAAACATATGCCACATCCTCTAGCTCTAACATCTCATAATCAAGTGACTTACGAGGATGTGTACTACTATAAGGATCACCTACACCCTAACGACCATGATCCGATGGGATGGTACTACTAGAATCATCATGATCTCCACCCTCAAAATCATGATCATCATCATCACCACCCTCAATTGATGTATCTTCCACTACATGATTTTGGCTTGTATCTCTCATCATTTCCAGTACCCTACTAGCTCTGATGATATGCCACATAAAAGACATAATCTCACATGGACAGACCCTGTATAGACCCATGAATATAGTATCTATGGTGATATCTCGAGCCCTCGCAGGGCGAACTCCCGCATCAAACAAAACTTTGGCCAATCTGTCGCAATAGTCTATCCAAACTCGCAGACCAGCCCTACGACTGTAGACACCCATGCACCCATAAGGATGTGCCTCACCCTCTTGGGCCTTACCCATCTCCTCATCTCCTTTGACTTCCAGTGGCAAAGGAGGCATGTCCCCATCGACTGTGTCGATGTCTACAAAATATATAGTACAGAAAAATAATTAGATAATTTCATTGAACAATTTAATAAAACAAGTTAAAAAACGTGCTAGAATAAATTTTATTCTAATTCATTAAAAGAATAAAATGAAACTAGATTAATTTAAATAAAACACTAATATTACCTCTATCATCTGGAGGCTTAGCCGCTGTGAAGAGGATGTTGGTACACCCTCTCTAATCAACCCCCGCTTATGGAAATCCTTACAAACACATGGTAATCCTTACTGGCCAGTAGTGCCAGTGCCTCAGGAGAAATCTTGGCTGGATACTTCGGCAGGCCCCTCTTGGGTATCATCTACCCCCACATGTGCATCCATAATTCAGTGATCAACCTAGGAGGGAAATGGTCAAATGTAGGCCTCGTCTCTAGAAACCTCTCAAACAAGAAAAATAAAAAATATCGAAAGTGAAAGGAAAACTCTCCCTCCCATGTATTAATGCATGAAATCTATCTAAAGCCATGAAAATTTGTCTCAAAAAAATGGAAGATCATCTAATTCAATATGGCACCTAAATAAAAAAATCAACATAATACAAAAGATGGAAACTAATGTGTTGCACATCACTACTAAAGTGTGAAATCGTGGTGAATAATAACGACAGGAACCTAAACTCCTTTGCAACAAAAGAAGAAATATGTAGTTGTCCACCACATACCTGAAAATATGATGGATGGACCACATGATTCCTAACATATCTTTGAGTGTATGCAAACTAAATCTTAGTTGCAACACCATTGGGGACATCAAGGAACCAGGGAAAATCCTCCCCTCTCTTGGATAGGACAGTGATAAATTATATGTCCTCCTTAGTGGGCCTATACCATGCCCTAGGACCAACATAGAAATCCTGCTCCTGCGCACTCTATCAACAGATCATATGTGCCAATAAGACAGAGTGCGCCTTTATGGATGTATTTTCATCATAGTACTTGAGGAGAACTACATTCCTAAATAGCACTTGGGTCACTCCAGCAATAGGGAAAGGGTAAGAATCCCTCTCCCTCTGTCTGACCTGCCATGTTTGGACTATATTGTATGGGTCTAGCTGCTTCTCCTGCTCCCTCTACTGGCGTCTTTGCTACTCGATTGACATACAAAATACATCAGCCTCATATATAAAAAAAAAAAAAATTAATTAAATGAAGCATGTATTTATAAATATGGAAACATAAATTTCAATTAAAAAAATAAATCACTAGTGCTCTCAAAAAAAATCCATGCATTAGCTCCAATTCTCTTTCAACTATAACTGCACTGATATTTGTGCACACATAAGTATGATGCACTGTTGTTCATTCAAAATTTTACATTTTAATAGCGGTGAGAAAAACTTGTGCACCAGTGTGCATGGATAACCTTTTTTCACCAGTATGGAATGTTCATGTTATCAAATGCACTGAGTTATAGCTATATGCTAAAATATTAATTTTTCAGTGCATCTGGTAAATCTAATCGCATCAGGAATGACACACTGATATAAAATATGCCACATCATTCATGGTGTTTTTTCATTTAAAAAATGCACCGCAAAAATGGTGATGTGTTATGTTCATGCACCAAATTGTGGTCCACCCTATAAATCTACAAGGTGCACTATGACCGGTAAGATCAAACATATCGAGCGTACCGTGTGGTGATTTATTTTTCAAAAATAGTGAAAAATTTAACCTAAATTACAATTCTAATCCACTCAAAAAATAAATTACAAAGAAACATAGACATTACATGGACAATTGGTCATCGAGGAGGCATTATGGACATGCAATGGAGAAAAAGAAATTTTAGGACAATATAAAAAAATTGAAAACTTAGACAATGATCACAGTATGAAAGGATGGTGAGAAATAGAATCACTGATATCAGGGCACTTTCATGTGGAAAGAGTGGAACCAGTGCTTCAAAGCTCTCTTGCACTGTAGATGGTGTTAGAATGAATTCTTAATGCAAGTGTATGAAAAGAGATCACTTTAGCTGCACATGAAAAACAACCTTAACAACAAAGATGGTTGTCTAATTTCTTTAGATCTGCAATAGACAGTCGAAAAAAATGCAACAGAAACCCATATCTGTATAAATTATACAAAAAATATGTATATCAATGCATTCAATCCGATCATGCGATATGCTAAAGCAAGATATTGAATCCTTCTACAAATTAATTGCAGAAAATAAACACAATCGCCAATCACAACAAGTAAAGAAAGAAGCAAATCGAACCACAACACAGATATTTTCCCAGGGAAATCTTGCTACTCTAAAACCCCTATATCTTCTATTGTATATTCACCAAGGAATCATGAAACAATTAAAATGGACTCTTCTCACAAGAGTCTCATGCACTCTCACAACTGTCTCACAGTGATCCGGACAAAATCGACCAACTTTTAGCCAATTTTCAACCTCTTCTCAACCTGCCTTGCTTACGCAATTCATGTGGAATGAAATCCCTATTATTTAGGAATTTTAGCCTTCCAAAACTAAGCAATGCTCATGGGAAATCCTATGGATTTTTTACTGCATGCGGAAAACCTACTAATAATACAACTAATAGTTAACATCCCTTTAACCTTTGTCTCAACTAGATCTCCACTAGAACCGACATCCATGCAACTATTATTAGTAAATCATCATTTGCATGAAAGATCACTGCATGTGAATTAAATCTGATTTAATTCACTTGACCTCTCACTAGTGCAACAAACAGTTACAACTATTTCAACTGATTTTAACTAAATTAATTAAGTTAATTGATTTCTCATGCATTAAACTAATGCACCAACTAAAACTTGGACTCAATAACTAATATAATCACTCTGCATGCCTCACCAACCACCCTCAACTTGAAATTCATGAGCTAATTGAGTTTATCACACTCAGTTAACTATAACAAGTGATTATGAGATAAGATTACATTTTATTGTCCAATTTGATTAAGGGGAAATTAAATTAGACACATATTTCTTCTTGACTTTTCAACACTCCCTCTCAACAAAAAAGGGATTATCAGCAACCTCAATCTTGCTTCTATGGTATTCAAATTTTCTCGTGGCAAGTGCCTTCATCAGAATATCTACATCCTAATCTTTCGTGGGAATATACTGAAGTAACATAATTCGTCTCTGAACACAATCTCTGAGATGGTTGTACCAAATGTCTATATGCTTGGACTTATCATGGAATATCGGATTAACCAAGAGTTTAATGCAACTCTGGTTATCACAACGTATCACCGTCGGATCCATCTTAGAATCAAACAAACCAACCATAATATTCCTCATCCAGATGGCCTCACATGCAGCTTGAATTTCTGCCATATACTCTGCCTCAGCTGAATTGAGTGCCACATATCTCTGCTTCCTGCTGTACCAAGAAATTGTTGTTGACCTCCTGATGTCCTCTTTCTGTGTGATGGATTGCCTGCCCAATCTACATCGGTGAATCCTTGAAGTGTCACTCCCTTTGTGTGTTTGTACCATAATCCATATTCTATAGTGCCCCTGAGATATCTCAATACATGCTTCCCCATATTCCAAAATATCCTGGTCGAATTAACCATAGCTTAACTCAACTGGTTAACTGCGTAGCAAATGTCTAGTCTGGTATACACCAATTACATCAGTGATCACACAAGCTACCTGTAAACAATAGCGTCCACTACCTCTCCTAAAGTAGCATCCTCCTTCCTCCAGTTTCCTGCAAGAGAAGTCTCCATGGGTTTACATCTCTCCATGTGAAACCTTCTCATAATCTCTTTGGCATTATTTCCTTGAGAAACAAATAAATCACCATCTCGTTACCATATTTCCAAACCAAGGAAATAGTGAAGGAGTCCCATGTCCTTCATCTCAAACCCTCTTCAAAGATCCTCTTTGCAAGACATAATGAGGTGCTCATCACCTGTAAAAATTAGATCATCAACATAAAGTATGATAATCAAGAGCTTACCGTCAACCACAATCTAGTGCAGGTTCACATCTGCTTCACTGTTCGTGAAGCCCAACCTGGTGAAATAGCTATCAATCCAGGTGTACCAAGCATGAGGTGATTGCTTCAGCCCATACAATTCTCTCTTGAGATTGCACACATGAAACTCACTATCAAAGATCTCAAAACCTTCTGGCTTCTCTATGTACACTTCTTCCTCAATAAATCCATTGAGAAACACAGTTTTCACATCCATCTGATGTATCTGCCACCCCGTTTGTGCTGAGAGTGTAAGGATAGATATAATCGATGAGTATCTCACAACAGGTGCAAAAGTATCCTCATAGCCAATCCCCTCAACTTGTGAGAATCCCCAGGCTACAAATCTAGCCTTGTAATTCTCCACACTCCCATCTGTTGCATGCTTCACCTTATAGATCCATCTAGATCCAACCACTGATTTTCCAAATTGCCTAAGGACATCTTCAAATGCACTGTTCTTAATGATGGAGTCATACTCATCAACCACGGCATCAACCCAAATTGGTTACTGCATTTTTTTTTCAAAGGAGGATGGTTTTATCACAATACGCTTGCTCATAAGAGCCATGTATTCAGTAAACTTGTCTAGAGACTGTCTTTGTTTGTGTAGTGAGGTAGGTGCTCCTACATGTTCTCGCACATCAAGTCTCAGTCTATCAACTTCTGTGGTGTGCCTTCTACCATTTCTGGTGGAAGGATATACATGAGTGTTTTTTTCCACTCCTTGATCCTCCTCATGTGTCTGCTCCACATCTTGAGGTTCATCCTTTGGAACTAAGAGTTCCTCATCTCCATGAAAATCAAGCTCCCTCTCACGGGACAATCGCATGGCTTTCTCCTCATCAAATTTTCTATCCCGTCTCACAACAACCATCATGTTGTTTGGAAAATACACCCAATAGTTATGGGGAGTATCAGTGTACCCCACAAATATCCCATTCTCAGATGTTGGTTCGAGCTTCTTCCTGGAATCTTTGGTCACATGACAATATACAGATGAGATAAAAATTTTAAAATATGAAACATCAGGTTTCTTACCAGAAAAAGCCTCCTCTGGTGTACTCATGCCAAGTATTCTATGAGGACTATGGTTTTGCACAAATACCACTGTATTGCATGCCTCTGCCCATAGATGCAATGGTAGGCCCTGATCATGCAACATCACTCATGCCGCACCCACAATTTTTCTGTTCTTTCTTTTTGCAACCCCATTCTATTATGGGTTATGACGTGAAATCAACTCTCTTTGAATTCCTTATTTGCTACAGAAGTTCTTCAATTCATTGGAGATGTACTCACCACCATTTTCGCACCTAAGATCCTTCACATGCTTCCCCGTGTCTTTCTCAACTAGTGCTTTGAACTAAAAAAAATTTGAGAACATTTGATCTTTCTTCTACATGAAGTAGATCCAACACTTTCTAGAAAAATCAACAAAAAATATCACATAATACCTGTGCTTTTCTGTTGAAGTTGTAGAGAGTGGTCCACACACGTCTGAGTGAATTATCACAAGGATTTTTGCTACTCAGTTCTCCTTCTTGTGAAAAGTGGCCTTTGCATACTTCCCTATGGTACATCCCTCACATGTGTCTATCTGCACAAGAGTACCATTGGGAAGTCCTGTAGAAATCTATTGCATGACCTTCAAGGCATCGTGGTGTAGGTGGCCCAATTTCTTGTGCCATAACTCGCCCTCGTCCCAGCTCACCACTTTGTCTGCCCTACCCATCAATTTTTCGCAGCCATCGACATCACATTTGTAGAGATTCTTCACATGAATCCCAATATTCTTGGCTTGTCCTGTCACCTTTGTGTTGAAGGAAAGCTTTCTCTTCACTGAAAACCACATCATAACCTCTATCCTCCAACATTGTAACTGAAACTAAGTTCTTTTTGAAGCCCGGTAAATGCATTACATCTTTCAATAAGAAGGGTTTACTTGACTGTCTCTCGAAGGTAACTGTACCAATCCCGATAGCATTGTACCTTCCGTCATCACCCATTTCGATATGCATCTGGAGGTCCTTCTCCTCTAATCTATTGAAAAGTTATTTATCTCCCTTCATGTGGAATTATGCACCACTATCTAAGTACCATACTAATCCCATTGCACTTGACACCATGCATGTGATGAGCAAGAAGTCCAATTCAAATTGCGAGGCCAAAGCCTTACCATCTACAGATCCTGAAGCCTTGTTGTTCCTCTTCTTTTGTGGACAAATAGTGGCATAATTTCCATGCTCATGACAATAAAAACACTTCACTATGGACATGTTGTGTTTCTTGCCTTCTTTGCCGGTCTCATATTTGGAATAGGATATCTTTCCTTTCCCCTTCTTTTCCTTACCAACCAAGGCACAATTTTCCTCATCATCTATCCTAGATGAGGATCCATCCATGGTATTCTGCTTGAATTCTTCTTGCACCAAATCGGACCAAAGTCGCTCCCAATCTGGCAGCTTCTCCCTCCCATTGACAGAGTCTTGATAACTATGCCAACTCTTGGGAAGGCCTAGAAGAGCTAGGCTCACCAAGTCACCATCCGCGACAATAATTCTGATGCTCCCAAGATCATCTCGACATTGGACAAACTTGGTTAAATATTTTGGAATAGTGTCACCTTTCTCCATTTTGATTTTATTGATATTTTTGTTCAATGCCAATTTTTTTTGGTCACTGCTACTCATATACAGATTTTTCAAAGCCTTCCACATTTCATATGGAGTCGCTTTTCCATGGAGACTTGAGACAATGTGGTCTCGTACTCCCTCCAATAAGATCCTTCTCGCCTTTGCAACCTTCTTTTTCCGAGCATCAAGAAGAGCGGCAACTGCTACTGTGGGTTTGGGAATGTCACTACTAATGAATTCTTTCAACCCGTTGTCCTCCAAAACTACCTCCATCCTATCTTTCCACGCAATATAATTGGAACTTCCCTTGAGTGCATACTCCAATCTCAAGCCATTGAAAGCCATCTTGATCTTGATCCGCCTATAGCACCAAAAGAAAATTCAAATTCTATTCAACACAAACTAAATTTCTTCTCCACTATAGTGATTTCCTGTGCTCTGATACCATGTAAAAATTATACAAATAATATGGATATCAATGGATTCAATCCGGTCATGCGATATGCTAAAGCAAGATACTGAATTTTTATACAAATAAATTGTGGAAAATAAACACGATCGCCAATCACAACAAGTAAAGAAATAAACAAATCAAACCACAACACAGATATTTTCCCAGGGAAATCTTGCTGCTCTAAAACCCCTCTATCTTCTATTGTATATTCACCCAGAAATCATGAAAAAATTATAATGTACTCTTCTCACAAGAGTCTCTTACACTCTCACAACTGTCTCACACTGATCCAGACAAAATCGACCAACTTTTAGCCAATTTTTAGCCTCTACTCAACATGTTTGCCTTGCGCAATTCATGTGGAATACAATCCCTATTATTTAGGAATTTCAGCCTTCCAAAAATTCACAATGCTCATGGGAAATCCTATGGTTGTTTTACTGCATGAAGGAAGCCAACTAAAAATACAACTGATAGTTAACATCCCTTTAACCTTTGTCTCAACTGGGTCTCCACTCGAACTTACATGCATGCAACTATTAATAGTAAATCATTAGTTGCATGATAGATCACTGCATCTAAATTAAATCTGATTTAATTCACTTGACCTCTCACTAGTGCAACAAGCAGTTACAACTAGTTCAATTGATTTTAACTTAATTAATTTAGTTAATTGATTTATCATGCAATAAACTAATGCACTAACTGCAACTTGGACTCAATAACTAATAGAATCACTTGGCATGCCTCACCAACCACCCTCAACTCAAAATTCATGAGCTAACTGAGTTTATCACACTCAGTTAACTATTACACGTAATTATGAGATAAGGTTACATTTTATTGTCCAATTTAATTAAGGGAAAATTAAATTAGACACACATTTCTTGTTGACTTGTCAACAAGATCAATGCAGTAAAATTAGCTAAACAGTTAAATGAAATAATATTTTCTCCAAATATCCAATGGACAAGACAAGATATATAAATAATTTTATATTATGTTAACACCTGGGAAGGGAACAAAGAATGATGTTACCAGACCCCCTCAATGGGATGGATAGGTTCTTGGCTGTCCTCAATGCTTCAGTTCCAAATTTTCTCTCTCTCAATGGTGTAGAAAACCCCAAGTCATGTTGAACTCAATGGGAGCTCAAGAAGAAAAATAATAATAAAAAAGTGATCAAAGTATGACAATGATAAGAGGATCAAAGTCTGACCATGATAAAAGGATCAAAGGTAAACAATGAATGGAAAACCCTCCTATTTATAATAAAATATTGAGTTATCCTTGATAATGGTGCATAATAAAATATTATTAAACAAGATCTAGATCTAAATGCTTGGAATATTTTATTAAATTTTGTTGAAGGGAAAAGGAATTTAAATTGGTTAAATTCATTTGTTTAGAAACAATAAACAAATAAATGATATATTTAACATTTAAAGGATGGGGTTAAGGAATAGCTTAACAAATAATGATTTATTTTACTATTCCTGAATTATTTATTCAAATTTAACAAGGAATATTAATTAAATAATGATTTAATTAATTATTCCTAGAGAATAATAAGATAAATAATTATTTATCTAATTATTTCTCATTAATTGGGTTAAATATGACCAGGAATATTATTTAAACAGTGGTTTAATTAATTATTCTTAGAGGAAAATAAAATAAATAAGGATTTATTAAATTATTCCTCATGGGGTTTCCTATTTGGACCAGAAATAACTTAATAAACTATGTTTTATCAAATTATTTCTTATAGTGAAAGCAATTTTACTATGGTAAAATTGGTCTTACATGGTGTATTTCAATCCATATAATTGTAAATGGTTAGATGACCAAAAAATGGTGTAATAGATTGCCCCCCAACGTACGAGCGTTAAGAGCTAATCGTATGATCGAAGTATGTTGTAAGAACACAATCACTAGACACCGAAGGGGAGTCATATAGAGAGAGATACATAAACGGAGTGAAGTGAGAGAGGACAATAACCTGAGGGGGTGAGACCTACAAATGATATAAGTCTCCTTTAATGTTTGGGTACATGTTCTCAGTGAGGCGGGGGAGGCATACCTATGCCCATCGAGATGACAAAGTACAAAGAATAATGGTGTGCCCAGTAAAATGAGACAGTGCTATAAAGTACGTGATGTGTTGTCATAAAATGGGTCGGACAAAAATATAATGGATCCCACATACATACTGTGCCTGGGACAACAACCAGGTCTGAATACAATAATAGCTAAGTACATGATATATAATAAAAACCAAAGAAGCCCTGATAAATAGGAGAGGGATCTTAAAATATGAATGGATCATCTAAATGATACATGCATTCTATAGGCGTTGCAAGTGGCTGGAACCAAACCCATCAAATTTTTGGAGCTGCATCTGAGGTTGCAACATAAAATGAGGTCATATGGGCATGTGGGGGGCTACCTGAAAGGCCACCCCCTCATGAGGTCTAAAACATCTCACACACATCGGGAATCATTGGATCAATCTACTGGATCACTAAACTATCAAGTATACTAATCTTAACCATGTTAAAGTGGAGCAGATGAGAAACAATCAATTCAAAGTGCAATGAGCAGTCTATTTGCCTCATCTGAGGCACTAAACAAGAATGGAAGCTAGAACCAAGATACACCGCCCTCTAGACCTATCTTCTGGAATGAATGTGTTGATGTTGAGAGAAGGAGGTCCACCATAGGTGAGGTAATGAGGCATCCTCAACTAAGGCATGATAGATCATAGTAGAGTGATTGATGGACTGACACCAGGGATGATGATGGAATGGGGGATACTAAGTAGCAAACATATGACTTCCCTTGTCAAAGCATAAAAATCATGGGTGACCTGGCAGTGACCGACTCGACTCCTAAGGGGATGGGGGACAATGGGACTGGATGCCAAAATGGGCTACATGAGAGAGGGACAAGGCTTGAATGGAACTTAGGATAGACTCCATGATGCAATGATGACTCAACTCAAATGCTCTGATCAAGGGTAACTTGATGATGCTACCACACAAAATAGGCCCGATGGGGACCGTAAAAACATGAGCAAAAGATGGTTACTCATGACAAAAATAGACACACGCATCGAAAAATATGAAGGCTAAGTGGTGGCCCAAGTACAAGTGGTACATGTACAAAAATTCAATTTTGAGATTCAGGGAAGTGATCCTTCTTGGAAAAAATGCTTCCGGATGACGTATGAAATCACCAAAAACAAAAGGATACCCATTTTAGAGCTCGGTGAGAGCTTTCCAACGGTGTTGCGGTTCATCAAATAGATCTATGGCTTGTTCGCAATTGGAGAAAGAAAAATTAGGGTTTCTCTTTTAATATGGTGATTCCCCTCCAATTTGGTTAATTTTCTAGTGGAGCTATGGTGAACGTGGAGAGGAGGAGAAGGCCCTAAATCTTGCGGCATTCGTAGTAGACAAACTGACCATTGGAATCGAGATCCCTCAGTTGCAGGTAGATGGACTAACCTTACTCTTAAGTTTCAGTGGTTTAGAATTTTAGATTAGGTGCCTAGAGCCTGGGAACAACACTCTACCCCTCCTCACAACTGTCTCGCACTTTCTGGGGCCTATTTTGTGAGTTGGGTAGCAGTTTTCAGAGGGAAAAACTGTGACCTCATAGGGACAGGGCTTAAAAAAGTGTGAGCTGCCAAAAGTCTGGTTTTGTCTAGTTTTTGGCTAGGAACTAGGGCTTGATGTTTTTTATGTAGTTTTTCCTTCCTCTAACTGAAAAATTGTTGGGTTTGTGCAGGTATGACAGGGTTAAAGATCAACTAGAAAGAAATAGATTTGGATGCGCTTCGTTTTGAGATCCAAGGGGATCAGGGGGTCAAAGGCGCACTGGCGAGATATGTGGTTATCAAGTTGGTTGAGAACCCATTGATGAGGACAGGGGAGTCCCTGCTATCTAGGATAGTGAGCTATTGGGACCCAAATGTGGAGGTATTTATCATGTAGAGACACCGGATCTAGTTGACTATTCAGGATATCTATTTCATGATCGGTCTCCCACCACTAGGGGTGGTGGGAAATATCGAACCAGTATTATCGTTGGGCTGGAATATATCTGAGTTCGTGGAACACCATTTCCAACCAGATGTTTGTGTCAAGGGCATGGCTATACCGATCGGAGATCTAGATAGGTTAGAGACTCGAGCTGTCGCCACAACAGTGCCATGGATCTTGGGCAACTAGGCCTTCCACCACATCACTGAAGGGCAGATGATGTTGGTTGATAGTGTGTTGAGGGGGACCCACTATGGGTGGGCCCAGAGGATGTTGATGTCTTTGAAACAACATTTGTCGCTATGTAAGTGACAAATTAACCATGACTATGCTTTTGGTACAATTTTATGCTCGTTCTTCTTTGAGAAGATCCCTACACTTCGACCTCATGTGCAGATACAGGATTGGGGCCCGCGAGAGCCCAGGATGCACCATTGGGGGCAGCTACTGCGGAGTGGAGGAGGCGAGGGAGTCGGATGAGTGTTCCAACCTAAGTTATTCACACATTGGGACTAGATGTCACTGTATATAGATGACTATCCATACAGTGGGATGAACTATCAGGGGGACCCAGACTTTCCACTTCCACCCAATCGAGCATGGGGACCAAATGGTAAGTGAGAAGTTGCCATATTTTATGGTGCATTTAAATTTTTAGAATTATGTATGTGGTACTAATTCGTTACTGTTGGTATGCAGATATGGCACCAGTGAAATTGGTCGGGTATATGGGATGACCCACGATGCCAGGGGTTGTAGAGTCTATAACAACTAGAGGAGCTGACAAAGTGGATTTAGAGGCACTACTGGAGGATGTCTGCCATAGATGCAAGATGTTGATGACCGGGATATCAGAGTGGGGTTGGCATGATCTAGATGATCGCTACATTGAGGCATGTGTCAAGATACCCTCGGAGTGGCGAGGGGTCATGTGGTGTAATATTCCAAAATGGAAAAGACAGGAATATGGTGTTATCACTAGGATTGAACCTCAGGCTGAAGAAGGCAATTTCGAGGTAACCTCAAACCACACTTAGCCAAGTAGCTAGTCCTACTAGGCCAAGAGAAGGCTCTCTCTGTATAGAACATAGCCAAAATGACTAATAAAAGAATATTTTAGGCTAGGTATAGTAGCTCAGGGTTTTGATTTTGATTGTGTAGAGTTTTGCTGGATCGGGAGGAGTCAAACAGCTAGGGCAAGGAAATTAGGTCAAAATTTGCAGGGTGTTCTATGGGGAAAGGTAGGTACAATTTTTAGCACTTTAGGGTTTTTATGATAGGGTGATCAAGATAGGTGAGGAGCTAGAAAGAGCATGGTGAATTCATGGTTTCTTTCTAAACTGAAATAATTACAAATTATGAATGTTTACCCAAAACAGAGCATAGAAATTATGGATTATGTTCATCTAAATTTAAAACATTCATTCAATGGCAATGAAATGATGAATGAAATGCAAAAAACATTCTAACATATGAGCACAAGAGAAGAAACTAAAACTAAACACAATACCACATGGATCCTATAAAAATAGCTGCAAATTTGATTAATGTCCAGGCCAAAATTGATACAAAATATGTCTCTTGAGATGCCAAAGCTCCATGTGAATCCAAAAATTATAATGACTGAGGAAATACATCATATAGACCTAAAAACCACTCTTCCTAGCCTCAGGGATTCGAATCCATGAGATAGGGATCAGTTTCACCTACTCCCAAACAAGAAACTGAAGACTAGGAAGACTCAACAATTTGTCTCTAAAAGAGAGGAAACTGGTTCATTTGACCTCTAGAGGAAATATCTAATGTATCTACCCTAGATAAAAATAAAAAAATGACGTTTACATTTATGTTGACCTTTTACATCAGTAATTTTCTCATTTTCCCAAGTAAAAATTCAAAAAGTCAAAATTTGCTAAAGATGATGAAAATTGCATTTTCCTGGCAAACGCGCAGCACCATGACAGAAAAAATAACCTCTTTTGCAAGAAACTTTTGGAAACCTTCCCGGTGTTCAAATCAGCTCCATGATAGCTCATTGGAAATATCTTTGAGTCTAGTTTCCAAATATTCCTCTAGTTTCCAAAATGGTGTCCATCGGCCTTGTCAAAAACATGTTCTCCCAGGATTGGTAAACGCGCAACGCCAAGGTCAAAAAGGTCGCTAAAACATGAAAATTTGATGGTTTTTTGCACTTTTGAGGGACCATTTCTCCTCCAAAATTTCTGCAACTTTCTAAGGTTGATATCTTCATCATTCTGAACATTATTTTGGTGGCCATTTTTCCATTTCAGGCTCCAAAAAAGAGAACAACGCCATTGGCGCTGCGTGTTTGGCAGAATTTATGCGTGCCAAAATTGCTCAAAAACTCAAAATTGCACTATAGTGCCAAATGTGCCAAAAAATTGCCAAAATGTGTGAGGTTACTTGCTGATAAAGGGCTTCAGGCATGAAGAGACACCTCAGAAAGTATGTCTAACCTCCCCTTCTCCTTTTTCTCAGTCAAAGATTGAATTTTTGCATGGGCTCTTTTGAGCTTAGCCCTTACAATTTTGTTTCTCATGGCGTAGTGCTTTTCCATTTTCCTCTGAATATCATTGTCTCTTTTGGAATTCTCTAGCAAACTCTCCAGATGAAAATTGGCTCTATTAAGCCATAACTCTCTATCCCTGCTAATCTCTACGGAAATCAACTCAATTGGAGTGAGCTGCTCTGCCAACTCAGCTTCTTTCTGTCTCTCAAGGGCTAAAGCTCTTTCCAGCCCTCTAGTCTTTGGTTTCCATCTTGGAGGCTGATCCTCCTCATCATCAATCTCACCAAATCTGTCTAAGGTTTCCTCCAACAAGGCCTTGGAAATTTCTGCCTCTCTTTGTGCTTTGATGGTCCTAACCTCATAAATGATTTACTTGGTTTTCAGCTGCTGATTTTCTTGCTCAAGAAAATCAATCACATATTGTGCTCTGTCAAGATTAGCTTGAAGTTCACTAATATTTTCCTCTTTGCCTCTGATTAATGCACTGGTGATTCTATCCTCATCCTCCTCATCAAGGTCAATCAGTTGAAACTCCTGATATGTTTCATGTTTATCCTCCTGCTCCTCAATGATTGGCTCTCTAGCCTTTTCCTTGCCCTTGCTTACCTGTTAATTTGCTAATGAAGAAGGCATGGCACCTTTCACTCCAAGTGAAGCAAACACATGCATGTGGCCTCTCTGTAGGTCTTGGGAAATGGCTCAACATCAATCACATTAGCCCAAGTTGCATCAATGTCCTTTTCACAACTTGATGCCTCAGTATCATGATGTGATGATGGTGAAGGGTTACAGAAAGGTGAAGAGGAAGTATCAACATGAGGTGAATGGATTTGACTAGGTGATGATGTATGACCAGTAGGCTAATATGGAGAAGTGGATATGGGAGGATGAGATGATGAAGGGATACTCTACTCATGATGACTAAGTGGGGTAGTGAAAACTTCATTTTCAATGAATGTGTCCTGTGGGATGTTCTTCTACTCAAGTTGATGCATGACTATCATATTGATGAGGGAATGGTGAAAAATAATTTTCATTTGATGATTATAATCCCTCTTTTGTACAATGTATGCCATTTTGTCAATGTTGCGAGAGAGATAGTTAGGCATGTGAAGCATTCTGACTCTAGTGAAGTGCATGAGGAGTCAGAAATGATACGAGTAGAGTCGAGAAAATCTCCCCTCACAGGTGAAGTATTTCATGATTATTTTCATCATAGGGATATATCGGTCAAGGATATGAGAAAAAGGGAAAATGGACTTCTTGTCATCCTTGTATGTAGGTTTGAGATATGGTTCATAATATCTTAGATCAACTTTTCCTTGTTTAAACCATTTCTCTCCCACATTAGGGATTCCTGTAGCAGCTGAAATGGCATTGGTGGACATAGTAAAAGTGATCCTAGCAAGAGTGACCTACCTATCATGAAGATTTGTGATGAACAACCTTGTCAACACGGGGTGATACTGAATCTATTGTAATTTATCACAAAACTCAAAGCAACCAACATGTTTAAAACATGAGACAGTGAGAGGAGAAGCCATGAGCTCCTTTATGGTTATTAGTTCATATCTGTTAATTTTCCCTCCTCTGTGGTCACTTATCCTTGGTATTTGTTCCTCATTGACATCTTTGTCCTCCTCTTCAGACATTTTCAATTTCAAGGCTTAGTAAACCCTAGGGTAAATGGAATGAGATGAAGGGAGTGAGAGATGAGATGACTACCTTAGGAAAATGGAGGGAATGAGTGTAAATGAAAACCTAGGTCTATAAAACCCTAGGATTTAACATTGTATGACTGATATATGTTTTAGGGATATGAATAGGGATATGGTGCACGAAAAATGAAAATGAAATGGAAACTAGGGTTTAATAGGCAACAAGAGTCAAATATTTAATGGAACACCAAATATATTAGAGGAAAGGTGATTTAGTGTGCACTTACTATTTTAAAGCTCCTTGGAGAAGTTTTTGAAGAGGTTTGAGCTTGATGGAGGTGGTGCAATTCTGCAAAACCCTCACTGTGCAAACGCGCAGCGCCACTGGGAAAATGTGTAGCGCAAAGTCAAACGCGTAGTGCCACTCTGAGAATGCATAGCGCCAATGTAAATTTCTCTAGTGTTTTCAGGTAAACGTGCAGCGTGGCTGGGTAAACGCGCAATGCAGAGTCAAACGCACAGCGCCTTGAAATTTTGACCCAAACTGCTCAAACAACTCAAAATTTCTCCTTTGTTGTAAACTCTTGATGGTTGAATGGCAACAATAACTTGTTTTGAGGTGCTTTGAAAGACTTTATAGCCAAGTGGATTTTAAATTTAATTTTGAATTCCCACTTTTCTAATGTTCACTTTTCCTTTGGCACTGATACTCTTTTAATTTTCTGACTTTTTGGCATTGCAGGTTGATCAAACATGGAGTTTGGCTTTCTTTTCTTCACTTAGGCCATATGATTGCATTTGACAGCTTGGGATTGAATTTATTACATATAATAACATAAAATTACATTTGGAAAAAAGAAAAAAAAAATTACATATTTGAATTTTATAACAAAATGACATTTTGATACAAAAATCATTAAATTGAAAAAATACAAATTTGAAAGTACAATAATTACATCCTGATGATCTTATTTAGTCCCTCTTATATATGTGCTAACCTCATCTGAAATGAAGGAGTGATCTTGAGAAATATAAAACCCTAATACCTAATGGGACTTCTTTAGACCTAGCTTTCATGAATGAGACTTTGACTTACAAGACATCCAAGTGAATAGAGCATTTCCATAGGTGTCGTTATGCTCAAGGAGACATGAGAATGAGTCAGCCAATATGATCTTCTGAGGGAGAATGAAACTTATTGACAAGGACAACCTCCAGTGGAACAATTTTATGTCATGACCTAATGGAATGATGGAAAATTTCTTCAGAATGGGACACCTAAGATGCACATGAAAAATGTGTTTTGATCCCTGGTGGAAGTATGCAAATACTGACACTAACATTGGCCTTATTGGGGATGGCAACTCCTTGGAGGTTTCAAGAACACCGTAGACCAAGTGCCTAACCATTGTGCAAATACGATCAACAATTCAAAAGACTACAGACTATAAAACTGACTCAAAAACCATTCAAAGTGACTGAGAACTGATTCAAAAACTAACTCTGATAGTAACTCCAAATTGACTCAATAACTTTGAAAACAACAGAGAATAAATAAGCTTTATAGCCTTCACTTCGGGCCCCAAGCCTATATGATTTTTTGCTCCACACCTTGTAGAAAATATAAACTGGTATTTATAATGAAAGTGAAACAATCTCTCAGAAGTTGCATCAGAAATAATAATGTTTCAAGAGCCTACCATTGACTAGTCCTCCTAAACATTATTTTCCATTCAACTCTTTCAGTAAATAGAAATTTTTTCCTCGATAAGCTAAGATCTTGTAGGGTCCTTTCCAAAGATTTTCAAACTTCCTGTGCTTTCCTTTCTCTTCATTTCCTGCATCCCACCGCAACACTATATCCTCCAGCTGAAACTTATCTGCCTAGGTTTTCTGATCATAAATATTTTTTATTTTCTTTTGAAGCTTAGAAGTATTCTGAGAAACTTCCTCCCTTTTTTGCTGAAGGTGAATCATTTGATTGATCCAACATTGGATATCATCTTCCTCACTACCAGATTCCTGCAATAATCTCATAATCGAGACTGCAAGTGATGTAGGAAGCACTATATCTGTACCATAAACCAATTCAAAGGGTGACATACCTATAGAATTCTTGGTGCTCACTCGGTCTGCCCACAAAGCATTGGTAAGCTTTCTATGCCATTTTTTCTTGTTCTCCTCTAACATTTTCTTAATGATACTAACCAAGGATTTATTAGAGGAATCAGCTAATCCATTTCCCTATGGATAATATTCGATGGAATGGCCCAGTCTGATATTATACTTGTGTCAAAACTCAATCATCTTCTTTGACTTGAATGTTGCAGCATTATCTGTAATAATATTGTGAGGACAACCAAAACGAGACAAAATTTTGGATTCTAAAAACTGAATAATTATCATTTTCATAGCTTGCCTTGTAGGAATATCCTGGATCCACTTGGTGAAGTAGTCAGTAGCTATTAGAATCCATCTGTGTTGTGCTAATGATGTGGGATGAATTTCCCCAATAAAATCAAGTCCCAACTATTGAAAAGGAGCATTTACTACAATAGGCTTCAACAGAAGAGGAAGGAGTTTCCTTTTTCCCTGAAAAACTTGACATTCATGACAGTTTGTGACAGTTTTGTATAAATATGAAAATAGATTTGGCCAATAATACCCTGCTCTCAACACTTTGTTAGCTATTGTTTTCCAAAATAAATGTCCTGCACAGCCTCCCCTATGGAATTCATCCATTACCTGCTTAGCTTCATCTTCAACCAGACAACTCAAAATAACACCTCCTGGATCTTTCCAATAAAGGGCACTACCTAGAATGAAGTATTTAGCAGATTTTAATTTCAAAGACCTACCCTTACTTTTTGACATTCCAGGAGGAGGACATAAGTGCTAAAGAACATACACTATATTTGAATACCATGGTGAGGTGAGAAACATTTCAGATACTTGTATTAGAGCGCTATCTTCTTCATCATCTAACATTGTTGAAATGAGGTTTATGTTTAAAGCATGCAAATTGGATTCAGCCATGAGCTTCGCTAACCCCTGTCCCTTGTTTAGCTTGGTGGGCCTGATCTTGAGATCATACTCTAGCATTTTTGTTATTCACTTACCTCTCCGACCTTTAGGATCAGTCTATGTGATAACTTCTTTTACCGCTGCATTTGGAACATAAGCTATAGTATGTGAATGTAGAATATAGATCCGGAAATAATTCAAAGCTTTGATTAAGGCTAAAGCTTTTTTTTCAATAATATTATAGCGAAGACCAGCATCTCTAATGTCTCGACTGAAGAAAGCAATGGGTTGCTCAACCTTATCCTTATTTTGCATCAAAACTACAGCCAAGGTGTGCTCAGATGAAATTGAAAATATTATGAAATCACTAGTATAATCTAGACTAACCAAAATAGGGGTTGTGGTTAAAGCAAGCTTTTCCAAGTTGAAAGACTTCATAACATCAGTAGTCAATTTTACACTGTTGTCCTTTTTTCAACGTATTAGTCATTTCACGCAAATGCTTAGCCAAATTAGGAACAAATCTGCGTAAGAAGTTCATCTTACCATTGAAATCTTGTATCTCCTTTTTATTACGTGGAAAAACTATTTGTTGAATTTCTTTTACTCTGGAAGTATCAATGTAAATGTCATCTTTAGAAATTATATGACCGAGAATTTTGCCTTCTTCCATGACAAAAAGACTCTTCTTCGGATTCAAAGAAATTCTGAACTCCCTACATTTCTTAAAAACAATTCTCAAATTATACAAATATTGATCATCAGAACCATAAAACATTGTCAAATCATCTAAATACACCACTAAGAAAACATCCTTCTCATTAGCAAAGGCTACATCCATTGCCCACTAAAAATTAGCCCCTGCACTCTTGAGTCCAAATGAAATTTTAACATATTGAAAGGTCCCCCATGGCGTGGTGAAAGCAGTTTTACCTTGGTCTTCTTCATGTACCAAAATTTGATTATAACCTGAATAACTGTCAAGTAGTGGCATCTGTGATGCTCCAACTACCCTTTCCATAACATGGTCCATCTTAGGAAGGGGGTAATTATCCTTTAAATATACTTTATTCAAATTCCGGAAATAAATGCATAACATTACCTCTATGATATTTTTCCTTACCGGAACCAAATTTGAAATCCAATCTAAAAACCTAATTGGCACAATGATACCAGATTTATACAATCAATTTACGTCTTTCTCGATGGATGGAAACAATCTTGGATTTATCCTTCTCAAATTTTGTCTAAAGGGTTTTTGATCCGGCTTGATGGGAATAGTGTGTTGAATTATATTCTTGTCATAAACCTTCAAATTTGCATAATCCCATGCCAAAATATTAGAAAATTCAGATAACAATTTGATGTACTTATCTTTAGCCTCAGGAGATAATGTCTTAGACAGCTTAACCATCTTGGGCTTATCTGTTGTTCCAATTTTCACGTCTTCCACACCCTTTTCTGTAGGAGTCAATGTTGGCTTTCTGGCCACATCATCCTGATCAAAGACTTCCTCTAAAGGTATAAGACTTCTAGGAATAATGTTATCTTTTAGCTACAAAATATTCATTTGATTGGCCTCTTTGTTTTGATCATCAGAATCACAAACATCATCAATAAAATCATCTTTCAACTTCCCTTCATTCTGCAAAAAGCTGTTAATTTCTTTGTCATCCCAAAAAACTTGCTAGTACCTTAAGTTATTAGAAACACTAGGTCTATGTTTGACATGAATTTCAAATTTATTACTAGAGTTCATAGGAATTTTGAGATTACTAGCTACTATAGCAAGTGAATCTGCAATGATATTTTTATTTCTTGGTACCACTATTAATGTATATTCAGGAAACATTTTTAAGATATCCAAGACTACATTCCTATAGGCTCTCATTTGCGGATGTTTTTCTTGATATTCTCCTTTCACCTGCTTTATGACAAGCTTAGAATCACCATAAACAGAAATCCTTTTTGCACCAAGTTTCTTCAAAATTTTGAGACCTGTGATCAGTGCTTCATATTCTGCTTCGTTGTTAGAACAGTCAAAATCCAATTTATAAGAGCATTCTCTAACATTACTTGGAATTTTACATGACTTACCAACCGGACTTCGGATCCAAATACCAATACATGCACCTTCCTTACCTAAAGCACTGTCGAAATCCATGCTCCAAAGTCCATCTTCATCTTCTAGATGTTGAAACTTAACTATTGGTCCTGATTTACTTTGGCCAGTCACCTCATTTTTCTGATCTATACTTATTTTCTATTCTTTTGAAGTTTGTTCGGAAGAAATCACCATTTATTTTTCTTTATCAAGAACTGCTCTAAAACTCTCTAAAACTTCTGGTACATCCTCTACCACTACCAACTGATTATTTACATCATTCAAATCACTATCATCATTATACAAAATAAAATATTCTAGATCTGTATGTACAGCCTGTATTGGATAATTTATGGGCTTCTCCTTACTAGTTATCATATACTTCATTTTCTTTTCCCGATGCAATTTCCTCAATTTCCCAAAAATAGGAATAGTAGCATAAGAGAATTCAAGTTGTAAAGTACCTTTTAGTTTTGCTCCCCATGATCTAGACAACAGGATGCCAAACCGAGGCGGTATATCAGCCACCACCACATCCATCAAAACATTCTTGGCTGGGATTTGGTCTAATGAAACCACTAAATCTTTAATGAGACCAATGCAGCAAACCCTACAAGAATCAAATGAATACAAATCATGATATGGTTAGGTGATATCCATGCCCATATTTTCCATAGTAGCCTTAGGCATAAAATTGTGAGAAGCCTCGAATTCAAGCATAGCATTATGAAGTATGTACTCATGAAATCTAAGGCTTAAATAAAAGGGGGGAACTTCACTCTCTTCTAATTTACCATCTATAGCTGGACTGAAAATGAGCTCAGGGTGGTCATCTTCAACATTAACCATATCGGACAAAGGATCAACTAGCAACATTTTAGACACCTGATGTTTGTAATGACTATTCTTTACTAATTCTGTCAAAGGAATGGACACTTTCAATTTAGCTATTTCATTTTCTAAATTAAAATTTGTGACTTTATCTACCTCTTTGAAAACAAGAACCTTTGTTATATTCTCCTTTTTCTGAGTATCTTTCTCTTTAGTCGTTGAGCTTGTTGATCGTTGGCTGATGTTGCTATGATTCTGACCTGCATGTTCTTTACCCTTTCTCTGATTATTTGGAAGAACATTCTTTGACTGGACCTCTTTCCTTTTCTGAATGGGATTGATAGGTACATATCTACTCCTTACAGAATATTGTTTCTATTGTGCACTCAAAGAATTCATATACCCACGCTGGTAATCATCGAATTCAGTTTCCAAATCATCATCATTTTCCAAGATATAGTCCTCATCCTTTGGAGAATCCAAGTTTTCAGTGTACTCTTCATCTTTAGTCAAGAACATGGGCAAGCCATCTATTGTAAAGAAATGATTAGTTTCAACCACTGGATCTTCATCCTCTTCCTCTTCCACTCCTTGAACATAATTTTGCTACAATGGTGTCTGAATCTGTTGTTTTTGTCGTACTGTTTTATTGGGTGCTTTCTGCTCCCTATGTTTGATTCTAAACTGAGGTTGCTACTACCCTCTGAAATTTGGGTTCCGGGTCTGTGTTTCAGGTCTATCTAAAATAGACAATCGATCAACCATTCTTTTCGTAGTTCGGATTAATGAATCCATTTTGCATCAAAAGTAGATGTCTCCTCTTTGATGGTCACCCTCTTTTTAGATCTCATCCTTGCTCTCTTGGCCAACAAATTCACTTCCACACTTACAACATTCTTCTTCATATCCGCTAAAGTTGTTGGATCACCTTCACGCAGATGATATGCCATATTAGTATCAATTCCATTCAGAAATTTGACTAAAGCCAAACCCTTCGATGGTTTGATATGTGCAAGAAGAGCATCGTACACTGCATTAAATCTCACACAATAATCTTGAACAGTCTCACCAATGTTCCTTTTGATGTTCTCATATTCGAACAAAATTTGAAGGGGATTTTTCTTTTCTTCCCATCTTTTTAAAAACTGATGATGCAAAACTTCTAAAGTGTCAATAGTGGCTGTAGGTAGAGCTTTGAACCATTTTCTTACTTTTCCTCCCAAACTCTGTGCAAACAACCTCATCTTGACATCCTCAATATCAATCTCGTGAAGATCAAAGAATTCATTCATCTTATCTATGTGCTCTTGTGCTGTCATGGACTAAGTATTGTCAAACAAAGGGATTTTATCTTTGTAATCTTGGGGCATAGCACCAGGGTTCTGAGGGAGAACAAGGGGGGCATATCTTGTAGCTATGATGACTAGAGGTGGAGGATTTATAATAGGGTTTATAACAGGGATTTGGGTACTGGATGTAATCAAGGGAGGACTTTTCCTTGACTGAGTAGTGTGTACAGTGGATGAAGTGATGGTAGAAGAAGCTGAAATCTGAGGTCTGTTTATTACCGAAGAATTTCGTTGCGAAGAATAGTTCTAAGGATCTTTAAGAACTTGTAAAATTTGAGACCCTGATTGTGAATGGGAAAAGAGATTTTCAACTGGAATGTGAAAAGAAATGGAGGAATCAAAAAAAAATTTGTAGATCCAACTTAAATATTTACTCCAGAATAATCTTTGTTCAAAATTTATATCAAATTCAATATCTTGCAAGTTCTCTAACTTTTCAGGGAATGAATTAGCTCTGGGAATGGAGCCTCTTTCTGATTGATTTCTGGTTAAACTAGATTTATCAACAAAAACTTTAACTTTTCTTCCAATTTTCTAAGGATCATTAACAATGGTGGGAGGATTCGGATCAGGATTGGATCTAGTGTATCTTCGGGAAGCCAGTATGTCCAATTTCAAAAAACAAATTTTGCACTTTACAAATTTTTCAATTCAACCTTTGAATAAACTCTAAACTCATCATCCACAAGTTTAAGAATTTAAGTAAAAACTTACTACTGGGGTTGATCTAATCTCACTTTTCTTCCCCAATAGAGTCACCAAAATGTTATCGCTCTGATTGAACCTTAGGCTAAAGAAGGAAATTCCGAGGTAACCTCAAACCACGTTTAGCCAAGTAGCTAGACCTACTAGGCCAGGAGAGGGCTCTCTCCGCATAGATCACAGCCAAAATGACTGAGGAAAGAATATTTTATGCTAGGTATAGTAGCTCAAGGTTTTGATTTTTATTGTGTATGGTTTTGCTAGATCGGGAGGAGTCAAACAGCTAGGGCAACGAAATTAGGTCAAAATTTGCAGGGTGTTCTATGGGGCAAGGTAGGTACGATGTTTATCACTTTAGGGTTTTGATGATGGGATGATAAATACAAGTGAGGAGCTAGAAAAAGCATGGTGAATTCATGGTTTCTTTCTAAACTAAAAAAATTACAAATTATGAATGTTTACCCAAAACAGAGCATAGAAATTATGGATTTTGTTCATCTAACTTGAAAAAATTCATTCAATAGCAATTAAATGATGAATGAAATACACAAAACATTCTAACATATGAGTACAAGAGAAGAAACTGAAACTAAACACAATACCACATGGATCCCATAAAAATAGCTGCAAATTTGATTAATGTCCAAGCCAAAACTGATACAAAATATGTCTCTTGAGATGCCAAAGCTCCAAGTGAATCCAACCATTACAATGACTAAGGAAATACATCATATAGACCTCAAAACCACTCTTCCTAGCCTCAGGGAGTTGAATCCATGAGATAGGGATCAGTTTCACCTACTCCCAAACAAGAAACTGAAGACTACGAAGACTCAACAATTTGCCTCTAAAAGAGAGGAAACTGATTCATTTGACCTCTAGAGGACTTATCCAATGTATCTACCCTTGATAAAAATAAAAACATGACATTTACATTTATCTTGACCTTTTACATCAATAATTTTCTCATTTTCCCAAGTAAAAATTCAAAAAGTCAAAATTTGCTGAAGATGATGAAAATTGCATTTTCCTGGAAAACGTGTAGCGCCATGATAGAAAAAATGGCCTCTTTTGCAAGCAAATTTTGGAGGCCTTCCTAATGTCCAAATCAGCTCCATGATAGCTCATTGGAAGCTCTCTAAGTCTAGTTTCCAAATATGCCTCTAGTTTCCAAGGTGTCCATATGTCCTATCAAAAGCATGTTCTCCCAAGACTGGTAAACGCGCAGCACCGAGGTCAAAAAGGTGGCAGAAACATGAAAATTTGGTGGTCTTTTTCACTTTTGAGGGACCATTTCTCCTCCAAAGTTTTTGAAAATTTCTAGGGTTGATGTCTTAATCATTCTAAACATGATGGTGGTGGCCATTTTTCCATTGGAGGCTCCAAAAAAGAGCACAACCCCAGTGGTGTTGCGCGTTTGGCAAAATTTCTACGTGCCAAAATGGCTCAAAAACTCAAAAATGCACTAAAGTGCCAAATGTGCCAAAAACATGCCAAAATGTGTGAGGTTTCTTGCTGATTAAGGGCTTGAGGCATGAATATACACCTCAACAAGTATGTCTAACCTCTCCTTCTCCTTTTGCTTGGTCAAAGCTTGAATTTTTGCATGGGCTCTTTTGAGCTTAGCCCTTGCAATTTTGTTTCTCATGGCATAGTTCTTTGCAATTTTCATTTGAATATCATTGCCTCTTTTGGCCTTCTTTAGCAAACTCTCAAGATGAAAATTGGCTCTATCAATCCATGACTCTCTATCCCTTCTAATCTCTATGGCAAGCAGCTCACTTGGAGTGAGCTGCTCTGCCAACTCCGCTTCTTTCTGTATCTCAAGGGCTAAAGCTCTTTTCAGCCCTCTAGTATTTGGTTTCCTTCTTGGAGGTTGATCCTCCTCATCATCAATCTCACCAAATCTATCCAAGGTTTCCTCCAACAAGGCCTTGGCATTTTCTGCCTCTCTTTGTGCTTTGATGGTCTTGACCTCATCAATGATTTTCTTGGTTTTCAACTGTTGATTTTCTTGCTCAAGAAAATCAATCACATATTGTGCTATGTCAAGATTAGCTTGAAGTTCACTAATATTTGCCTCTGATTAATGCACTGGTGATTCTATCCTCATCCTCCTCATCAAGTTCAATCAGCTGAAACTCCTTCTATGTTTCATGTTTATCCTCCTGCTCCTCAATGATTGGCTCTCTAGCCTTTTCCTTGCCCTTGTCTACCTATTTTGCTGATGAAAAAGGCATGGCCCCTTTCACTCCAAGTGAAGAAAACACATGCTTGTGGCATCTCTGATAGGTCTTGGGAAATGGCTCAACATCAGTCACATTAGCCCAAGCTGCCTCAATGTCCTTTTCACAGCGTGATGCCTCAGTATCATGATGTGATGATGGTGAAGGGTTACGGAAAGGTGAAGGGAAAGTATCAACATGAGATGAATGGATTTGAATAGGTGATTATGTATGAGCAGTAGGTTGAGATGGAGAAATGGATATGGGAGGATGCGACGATGAAGGGATACTCTTCTCATGATTTCTAGGTGGGGTAGTGAAAACTTCATTTGAAATGAATGTGTCCCGTGGGATGTTCTTCTGCTCAAGCTGATGCATGAATATCATTTTAATGAGGGAATGGTGAAAAATACTTTGCATTTGATGATTATAATCCCTCTTTTGTACAATGTATGCCATTTTGTCAAAGTTTCTGGAGAGATAGTAAGGTATGTGAAGCATTCTGATTCTAGTGAAGTGCATGAGGAGTCGGATATGATATGAGTAGAGTCGAGAAAGCCTCCCCTCACAGGTGAAGTATTTCATGATTATTTTCATCATAGGGATATACCGGTCAAGGAGATGAGAGAAAGGGAAAATGGACTTCTTGTCATCCTTGTATCTAGGTTTGAGATATGGTTCATAATAGCTTAGATCAAGGTTTCCTTGTTTAAACCATTTCTCTCCCACATTAGGGATTCCTGTAGCAACTGAAATGGCATTGGTGGACATGGTAAAAGTGACCCCAGCAATAGTTACCTTCCTATCATGAATATTTGTGATGAACAACCTTGTCAACACAGGGTGATACTGAATCTATTGTACTTTCTCACAAAACTCAAAGCAACCAACATGTTTAAGACATGACACAGTGAGAGGAGAAGCCATGAGCTCCTTTGTGGTTATTGGTTCATATCTGTTAATTTTCCCTCCTTTGTGGTCACTTCTCCTTGGTATTTGTTCCTCACTGACACCTTTGTCCTCCTCTTCAAACATTTTGAATTTGAAGGCTTAGGAAACCCTAGGGTAAATGGAATGAGATGAAGGGAGTGAGATATGAGATGACTAGCTTAGGAAAATGGAGGGAATGAGTGTAATGAAAACCTAGGTCTATGATGACTGATATATGTTTTAGGGATATGAATAGGGATATGGTGCATAAAAAATGGAAATGTAATGGAAACTAGGGTTTCATAGGCAACAACACTTCAAATATTTAATGGAACACCAAATATATTAGAGGCAAGGTGATTTAGTGTGCACTTACTGTTTTAAAGCTCCTTGGAGAAGTTTGTGAAGAGGTTTGAGCTTGATGGAGGTGGTGCAATTGTTCAAAACCCTCACTATGAAAACGTGCAGCGCCGCTGGGCAAATTTGCAGTGCCACTCTGAGAACGCACAGCGCCAGTGTAAATTGCTCTGGTGTTTTTGGGCAAACGCGCAGCGCGGCTGGGTAAACGTGTGTCACTAAGCTGCAAACGTGCATCACTTTGAAATTTTGACCCAAACTGCTCAGAAAACTAAAAATTTCTCCTTTGCTGTAAACTCTTGATGGCTGAATGGCAACAATAACTTGTTTTGAGGTGCTTTGAAAGACTTTATAGTCAAGCAGATTTTAAATTTAATTTTGAATCACCCACTTTTCTAATGTTCACTTTTCCTTTGGCACTGATACTCTTTTAATTTTCTGAACTTTTTGCATTGCAGGTTGATCAAACATGGAGTTTGGCTTTCTTTGCTTCACTTAGGCTGGATGATTGCATTTGACAACTCGGGAATGAATTTATTGCATATAAGAACATAAAATTACATTTGGAAAAACAAAAAATAAATTACATATTTGAATTTTATATCAAAATGACATTTTGATATAAAAATCATTAAACTAAAAAAATACAACTTTGAAAGTACAATAATTACATCATGATGATCTTATTTAGTCCCTCTCATATATGTGCTGACCTCATCTGAAATGGAGTGATATTGAGAAATATAAAACCCTAATACCTAATGGGACTGCTTTAGACCTGGCTTTCATGAATGAGATTTTGACTTACAAGACTTCCAAGTGAACAGAGCATCTCCATAGGTGTTGTTATGCTCAAGGAGACATGAGAATGAGTCAGCCAATATGATATTCTGAGAAAGAATGAAACTTATTGACAAGGACAACCACCAGTGGAACAATTTTATGTCATGACCTAATGGAATGATGGAAAATTTCTTTAGAATGGGACACCTAAGATGCACATGCAAAATGTGTTTTGATCCTTGGTGGAAGTTTGCAAATACTGAAACTAACATATGGAACATTTACAACATTCCAATTAAGAAAAATAGGGATATAACACTAAAATTTGGAAAATGTCGGAAATATGTTGCAACTGTAAATTACATCAAGACATTATAATCATGAGTAGAAACAATTGAGTCATGTCATTATAAACAACAACAATTATAAAGTACACAGTGCTCCAAATAAGATGCACTCAAGCCAACAAGGAGTGGCTGAAACACACTAATGAAAACTAGCACTAAGAATGTTGTGCTGCTACTGTTGCTGCTACTAGAAACAACTGCTACTGAAAAGAATAACCATGTGCAGGATGCTTCTGGGGTGCTCATAACAATATTGAATTTTCACCACAGATGCTACTCAAAAAACCCAGAAAAACCCAAAAATGGTTTGGCTAGATTTTAACTTTGGATTTTCGGCCCTTTTTGGGTTGCCAACTGCACCCCCACTGACTGACTTACGCACTCCTCCTGGGTAACTGCTAAGATGGGGCTGAACTAATGATATAATTTCTCCAATAGCACCCAATCATCTCAAAACATGAAGGGTTGATCCCTTCTCTAGATTCTCAAGCTAGAAACTTGAGATCTACCTGCTCCTTCCTCGGCTCAAGTTGAAACTACAACTGCACAACTGCTGGAATGGACTCCGTTGTTAAGGAGGCTGAAGTTGTAGCCTGCTACTAGATGATGAAATATAACTCACAGCTGAGAGAAATAATGTCACCAAAGTGAGGTAAATACTACTCATAGGATTTCAAGCTAAAATAGGGGTAGATGTTATTTTGTTCTTGAGAGGATTGGGGTAGATGTTCTTCCATTCAGATAAGAATCCATTGAGAGTAGTGCTGTAATTTAAAATTTATTCTATTGGGGCGAAAATTCCCATCCAACAGTCTTTAAAAAAATTGCAATCTAGGAAGTTTTGGATGCTTTCCTCCTCTTGTAACCACAATGGGCATTGCGATGGCCCGAGTATTCCTATTTTTTTTTAATTCTCAGTTGTAAGGATTTTGCTATGAAGGAGAATCCATAAGAAAATTTCAATCTTTGCAAGACTCCATTTCTCCATTAGATCTAGTGGTCGATTGGGTTTTCTCCAATGTTTCCATGTTCCATCAGCGTCCCACTTTGAAATTTTCCCCAACTTGAAGAGGTTGTTTGTGGCCATCCAATTCTTTAACACTTGGATTTCAATATTATTGCTTAAAGGGTCATTTCTAGTCCATAAGTTAGTATTTTTCCCATTCCCCAGTTTTATTTTAATATTGTTTTTTATCGGCGGTATTACCTTGGTGATGAGCTTCCAGATTTGAGTACAAGGTCTTAGAGGAGGATTTTTGTCCAGGATGGAGATCCTTGGGGCTTTTAGGCATTTTGTTTCTAAAGCGTGTTTCCACCAACTTCTTTACCTAGTGATGAACCTCCAAGAAATCTTGGATCCAAGTTCCAAGTTCATTAGATCAGGAGTTCTGATCAAAAGGCCTCCATTCTTATATTGAGAAGTTACATGATTCCATTTGACGAGATTGAATTTCTTGTTTTATGTTTTTCCTCCTCGCTATAGAAATCCTCTGATTATGATTTCTATTTTCTTATGGATGCTAGAGGAGTTGAGATCAATGCAAACTGATAGAGGGGAAGGGAAAAGAGGATGGATTTTATGAGGATGACTTTGCCTGCCTGGTTTAACCAAATCATTCCCCATGATTGGATCTTTCTTTTCATCTTCTCCACATACTTGTTCACGATCTCAATATTTATATTTTTCTTGGTAATAGGCAGCCCAATGTATTGGAAATGGTTCCAGTTGGATTGGAAGGTAATTTCTAAAATTTGAGACATTATTTGTAAATTTCTATGAGGTGTGTTCCAACCATATACATAGCCTTTGTCATTGTTCACCAATCCTCCGGAAACTTCCATAAAATTTTCAAGGACTGATTTGAATCTTCTATCAACAACAAATGTGGCTCCCCCCATAAGAAGCGTGTCATCCGCAAATAGCAAGTGATTAACACTTTTGACCCCCCTTCTTATTGACAATATTTTCAAAGTGGAATTTATTCGCCAGTGCTCCAACTTCCTACTCAGGGAATATGACATCAGAATATAAAGAAAAGGAGACAAAGGACAGCCCTACCTGAGCCCTCTTGAGCTCTGGAAAAAATTGCACGATGTTCCATTGACAAGGAGAGCGATCCAAGGGACGTTAGTGCAAGCTTTGATAGAATCAATAAAATCTACTAAGAAACCAATTTTTTTAGGACAGCTGATAAAAAAGACAGATTTACTCTCTCAAAAGCGTTAGCCATATCCATTTTCAATATGAAGCCATGTTATTTACGGGCGATGCTGGAGTCGAGAGCCTCTTGGAATAGGATTATGTTATCAACAATTTGTCGACAGGGGACAAAGCCTCCTTGGTTTTCAAATATAAGGAGATGAAGAAGGGACTTGAGTCTACCTGCCAAAAATTTTGAGATGATTTTGGAAGAGACATTGCAAAGGGATATGGGTTGAAATCTACTGGGGGAGGAAGGGCATGGATCTTCGGGGATGAGGGCAAGGTAAGTGGAGTTTGTAAATCCCCCCATATTTTTCTTCTTTATGACATATCTAATCATCTGTAGCAGGTCCTTCTTTATTAATTTCCATAAGGTGCGATAGAAAGAGATGGAAAATATGTGTGGACCTAGAGCCTTATCCGAATGGAGACTCCATATGGCTGCCATAACTCCTTCTTCTGTTGCCTCTTTGTATAGCTCTTTATTTTTTTTCCTCATATATGATGTGTGGAATGTGCATTAAAAATTCCTCTGTGTCTATGTGGCCATCTCCTGATGTTAGAAAAGTTTTGAAATGTCTAGACACTTATTTTTTAATGTCTTCTTGTCCTTTAATTTGAGCCCCTCCTTCACCTATGATTTTTTCTATGTTATTTCTTATCATTATGGTCTTTGTTGAGTTATGGAAGAAGGTTGTATTATTTTCCACTGCTTGTATCCAAAGGTGTCTATATTTTAGCCTCCAAGCTTCTTCTTCTTGCCTATTATTCTTGTATATCTTCTAGTGTATCTCTTTCTCCCTCATCTGATTTTCTTGTGTGTCTTCCAGATTTTCCATATTCTCTTGAATTTTTGCAACTCCTCCTTTTCCTTTTGTGGTTCTTTGTAGGTTTTTTTGGCCCAATACTTGATACTTTCTTTGACCCTCTTTAGTTTAGATTCCTAGATGAAGCTGGGAGAGCCATTTATATTTTGCTTCCATGTTTTTATAACTTCTTGTTTTTCCTCTTCATTGTTGATCCATAGCTCATTGTACCTGAATGGGAGAGGCCCATATTTTTCTAAGGAGCCAAGCTCAATGGCTACTGGTTTATGATCAGAAGCAGCTGAGGGGATAATCTTGGAGGATACCTTGCTATAGGAGGCCACTATGTTGTCCTTAATAAGAATTATGTCCAGCCTTTCCTACCCTCTTATTGTCCCAAGTGTACTTCCCATTTTTAGGAGGTATATCCAATAAGTTGCATCTCTCTATAAGGCGCTCTTCAAGTGTGTCCCATGAAGGATCTGGATGGAATAAGCCTCCTCTTTTTTCTTTAGCTTTAAGTACTATATTTATATCTCCTTTGAGAATTAGATTACCCTCTTTCTCTGCCATAATTGTTTCTTTTAGTGATCTCCAACAAGTTTCCTTTATTTGTAGTGATTTGGAGAGTGGACATTGTATAGGCTAATTTTTCTATCCAAAATTTGACAAGTTTTAGCTCTGTCTTTACCCAATGTGCTTCCATTTTTTTATTCTGTAATTTCCACTTTTCACTATTCCAAATTGTGCTTATCCCTCTAGAAGTCCCAATGGCTGACAACGTTGTTCCTTCATAATTTTTTATTTTTTGGATGATATTACCTATTTCTTGATTGTTGCTTTTTGTCTCCTGGATCATTAGGATGTCCAGTTTTTCCCCTTTGATGAGGTCTTTTATGATGTTTATTTTGGAGGGGTGCCTTAATCCTCTATAATTCCAAGAGACTATTATCATTATTTATTTAGATTTGTGTTAAGGGACCTTGCCCTCGAAGATTCCGATGGATTTTCTCTTTGATTTTGATTCCTTTTTCAAGATAGTTTTCCATTGGTTATTAGGTTCCTAAGGTGAGCTCCTTTAATGTAGCCTCATCTCTGAGTTCCTTATTTGATTTTCTTCCAGCTTTTGTATTTTATCAACAGATACTAAGGACTCCTTTCACTGATTTATGGTGAGGATCCTGTCAAATGAGGGAGGAGGAGGGCTAGGCAAGAAGGGGGGAGCATCCAAGAGAGGAGGGTCGGAGGAGGCAAAACCCAAAGGGGAAGAGGAGTGGGGAGGAGTATAGCAGTGTCCGGGAAGCAAAGGAGCAGAAAAGTAAGGGACAAGGGTGGTGAGAGGAGGATCAAAGGGGATGACAAGAGGGTACAAGAGGTTCAAGTCCAAAAGGGATGAGGAGTCAGGGATGGGAGGGGAGGGGTGAACAGGGGACCTATGAGAAGAGGGGGGGGGGGGGAGCACTGAAGTTGATGGAGGGATAGGTGCTTGCGAAGTTTTATTTGCTATCTTTTTATTTTTGACTTGCTCTCATTTTCGCTCTTGATTTTCCTCAGTTTTTTTTTGCCTTGTTCAACTTTTTTCGTACATCTATTTGAAAATTTCCCATATTCATGACATGCCTTGCATTTTAAAGGTATTTTCTCGTAATCCAGCTATTGAATGTGCATCTAGCTGTCAATTTTGATCTTGATGGCTTCTGGGAGTAGTTATCCTAAATCAACTTCAACGCAGATCCTCGCACAGGCCTGCATGTTTTCTTTGGTTCACTCCTGTCAAAGTATTTTCTGATTGTGTTTCCTATTTCTCTAACAGATTCATCTCCCCAAAAATGAAATGGAAGATGCAGAAGCCTCACCCAAACCGAGATAGCATTTGGAACATCTAGTTTCAGATCAAAGTCAAGAGTCCATATGTTCAGGTAGAGTTCTCTTGTGTCCATAAAATACGAGCCACTTCTAAAGATTAAATCCATGTCATCCTTGGATTCAAAATGAAAGGTGAAGTATCCCCTTCCACAAAATCCAATGGCTATCTGCCTTTGTGTCACTTGAGACCGATTTCTCTCCACCCATTTCTGAACAGTTTTGGGAAAATTCCATAAGCCTGTGAACTGACCAACTAAGCCTTTTTCTGATAGGGAAAGAGTAGCTCTGCGAGGGAGGTTAGGAGGAATATTTCTCTCAGGTATTTCTTCAAGATTTTTGACGATTTTTGTGACTGCGGGACGATTTCTCTAAGGTCTCATTGAATATATCAAGGAGGCAAATGCGTTTGTAGTAGCATCCAGGGGGAGCTGTGAGTTGTGCACTGGTGGATCGAGGATCAGAACCCCACCCGAATCAGTCTCTGGGAGGGCCATCGCGGCATGAGGCTAAGGCGTAGCACATCGCAACTCAAATCAATGCTAGGTCATGCACAATGCAGCACAGCAGTACTCATTCTCGAAATGAGTTGTATAAATGTCTACCATTAAAGAAAGGTAATGGTTAGACTTTTCATTCATATATATATATATATATATATATAATAAGAATTATTTATGTATTATTTTGTATTTTAAAGAGTTATATAATATATTTTTTATTCTTTTTTATTTGATTATAAGTATAATTATTATTATTTGAAGAAAATAAAATATGTTGTAACTGGTTTATATATTAATAATGTATTTTGGAGCTATATTATCATAAGCTAAAACAAATAAGAAAAAAAAAATACTAATAACGGAAATAAAAATGAAAACTGAAATCATAATAAAGAAACATCAAATAAAAATAAGTTAATATGATTAAATTCATTATACATCAGTTAAAGAACAAATATACGTATTTATAGGAAAAATATGATTATAAAAATATAAAATTATAAATAAAAATATTTTTAATGTAGTAATAGGAAATTTATAATAAATAATATTATAAAGAACCAATATATATCCATCTTAATCTTGGATTTATCAATTTTTGAGAGGATCATATATTTGGAATTGCAAATTTTTTTATTTTTTTTGCATTCAAAAATAAGTTTGTACCTCAAAATATTTTATCCCTCTTAACACTTGATAAATCCTAAGTTAAAATCATTTATGCTATAAATATTCCAATCAACCTCTCTTACACATATATTTTTCAAAGTTACCATTACAGCGATGCTACAAAATTTATTTGATTGTAATTAGTGACATCAATTTTCTAATAAATTTATTAATTCAAAATATGTATACATTTTTTGTAGGTATGGGACTAGAAAACCATTAATTGTTGATCCCGCAAACAATCATATGTTTGTCTCAAAGATTAGGCCATGCTTGTCTATGTATGAACTAATTGTTGGGTATGTGCTACAATATTTACACGACCAACCTTACGTGTTGCATGTTGTGCCAAGTGCAGTGGGGGAGTCATAGCAAGGTGAAGCTCCCCTTGCTCAAGGTTCAGAGCAATGCCCCCTAGAAAAATTGGGCAGTTTTTTACATCAGTTTTTCAAAGTTTTCAACATACAATTTTTTGTATAAGTAATTTTATGCTGCATGGTTGTTTTGTCAGTGGTTTTGTAGTTTCAGTTAAGGAGCTATGATAGTATTATAGTCTAGGATAAATAGATTGGTGGTTCATGGATAACATGGGATTTATATTGTATTGTAATATTGTAGATAAGAATACACATAAAAAAGTCTTGCTAGTTTCCCAATTTTGTTTTTAGGATAAAATCTATGTGTTAATGTGTTTGTTTTCTATTGCATCTTTTTGTTTTATTAAGAATCCATATGCCTCATTAAATCACTTAAATCAAAATTTTATTTGAAATCAAAATTGTTGAAGCTCTTACTTTTTGGCATTTAAAGAACACATGCATTTTTTGTGTGATATATTTATTTATTGCTTATATATATATATATATATGAGCTTCCTCATGGCTAACATCCATTCAGTAAATAATATGCAACACAAATATTGTTGGAGTATATACATTTCTAACATCAAAAGGCCCTATCAAACTTTAATCCATAACTTCTCAACAATCTCCTCCTTAAAATAGATTAATACAAACTAATTAAACTACCTCACTAAGTTATGTATACATTATGTATTTAATTTAAATACAAAATCTCTCACACACACACAAATATATATGTGTGTATGTGTATGTGTGTGTGTGTGTATTTGTGTGTGTGTGAGAGATTTTGTATTTAAATTAAATACATAATGTATACATAACTTAGTGAGGTAGTTTAATTAGTTTGTATTAATCTATTTTAAGGAGGAGATTGTTGAGAAGTTATGGATTAAAGTTTGATAGGGCCTTTTGATGTTAGAAATGTATATACTCCAACAATATTTGTGTTGCATATCATTTACTAAATGGATGTTAGCCATGAGGAAGCTCTAGGTTATATATTCAAATCTACTATAGTACCTTACAGTTACCAACCACTATTGTGGTTAAATGGTTGAGCCAACCTCCATCCATATATTTGAAGGAAGAGGGAGAGATCTCACTAGGTCTCTCTCTCTCTCTCTCTCTCTCTCTCTCTCTCTCTCTCTCACACACACACACACACTTTGAACGACTAGCTTAATCTTTTGATTCCATTGTTACCACAATGTTTTCGGTAATCTAACGCATTTTGTAGGGTTTTGATTCAATTCCCATTGGGTTAAGAACACTAAAAAGATGCTTCCCGACATTTGTTCATGTCTTAGGGTTTCCCACAAAATTCTATGCACGCACACAAATGTGGATACCTAGAAGGTTAAATTGTTGACTGTAGTTAGAAGAATGAAATCCTGAATCCAAAGTGACTTGAATGTTTTGAAAATCCTGAATCCAAAGTGACTTGACTGTTTGAAAATCCTATACTAAGATAGATCTGAATGTTTGGAGTCCTCCTATTTATCTAGCAGTCATGAGATCTATAAGTTCTTATAACAAGGGTTAAGGAAAAGTCCCAAATTTAGATGCAAAGGGAGGGATGATGACATGTTTGATGAGGATGTGGCCCCAAGAAAAAGAGACACATGGGCAAGGATTTTTATGTGTTAGCCATGTATATTTGACATGGAATTATATAGTGAGGGCACATGGGAAAAGGGACTGCCACATGGAAATGGTATGGATGTTGACATGGCACTTGGAAGGACAAATATTTAGAAGGGAATATATTTGTGTCCAATTCTCATATTTGGATGAGATTTATATTGTTGAAAAGGTCTTGATGATTAGAATATAATGAAAATATTGGAAATGATATCAAGAAGGTTGAAAGAAGATTAGTTTTTTATAACCCCACTTCCTTAAGATGAATTAAGGGGTTGGGTATGTTACAAAGTGGTATGGAAGAAGAGGAATTTTTGTAACTCCACCTCCCTCTGTAGAGTTGTGGGGTTGGGTATGTTACGAAAGACAATAAAACTACAAGTGTAGAATACCATGAAGTATTTCAATTTGCCTCCACAGGGAATAATGTAAAGTGACCATGAGGTATTATCTAATAAATATATTTCGTATGTTTAAATTTCTAGTAGGAAAAAATGACTTTTCTTAAATCATATATATGGGATATCCATCTTCCATAATGACATCATTTGTGCTCAATATAGAATAAGTAAAAAAGTATAGAATATCCAAATGGTTTAGAGAGGTGCCAATAATATATTCAATTAATTCAATCCATTTGACCATAAAAAATAAATTAAAACCATGAATCATGGTGATAATAATTAAGATATCTTTTGTGGGACTCATCAATCTCATAGGTCTTTCTTGTTGATCTAGGTCTTCCTTCAAAAACCTATCAACTTCAACAATTTTTTCTCTATATGTGTTTGTAAATGTAATATGAGAAAGGTAGATTGTAGATTCTTGATATATTGAACAATGGCTAAAGCTAGTAGTTTCTTAGAACAAAGTCCTCTTTCATCCATTAAATAAATAAGAGGGAATCACCCGTAATTTGGATTTGTGAGATCCCTTTTTAGAGGGAAAGAATGAGAAATAATTTATAGTGTCGCAAGTTGAATGTAATTTTTTGTGGCTTGACCAATCCCATATTTGAGAAAATAAATGATTTTGAGATAGGAAAATGATTCTCCCGTCCCAACCCTTTAATCGGTTTCCTTGTGAGGCTCCATCAAAGAAAGCCTAAGGGAAGGCTTCATTATATGACATGTTGAAACTTTAAGACAAGGAGATATAGAGGATAATTGAGGGAAAGAAATAAGAATATTAATACTTTGAATAGAACATTTAAAGATCAAGGTTTCCTTACCTTAAAAAATATTCTCATTCATAGCCAACCAAATTCCCCCAAATAAGATAAGCTGGAGAGTTTTGAAATATTTTTTGTCCTTATTATGATGCCATTTTCTTAAATTGTCTTCTATCAAGTACCCTTGGAAAATTTTATGAATTATATAGGTTGACCTTCAATTTATTTCCATATCTTATTTAAGAAGGGGTAGGAGAGAATAAGGTGGATGTTGATTTCAAGGTATACTTCATAGAGACAACATTGATCCACACCTTCAAAGATTTTTTATTGTAAAATATAGCATGATATGATCTTGTTATAAAGGAGAAGCCATTAAAAAAATTTATTTTGCTAGGAATTTTAATTTCTAGATAGATTTCCACCATTGGGTTAGTGGTTGATTGATGTGTTTTGAGGCCAAGGCCTTGTATCCAATTTTGAGCTCATGTCCTTCTATAGGATTTAGTGACAAGAGGGGTCCATATTCTTCATTAGTGAGGTTGAAACTACATTTCCTAATATAATCTATATATGATTTCCAAATATTATCATATTCATCACTAAGTTATAGATCCTTATGCCATTGGAGCCACCTATGAAGGAAATGAACCCAAATATATGAAACTATCAGAAATCATTGATAGAAAGTGGACCAATTAGTTTAGCAAGCCTTTATATGTTGCTAGATAATTTGTAAACCCAACATAACCATAAAATCTTTCTACACAAATGAAAAAGTAAAGAGGAAATCATTTAGTTGCGTTGAGTAACATTTGATCATGATGATGGTTTGTACAGGAAAACTCTTTCCCAATTTTAGCAATTCAAGGGTACAAATGTATTATTTCCCATAATGAGCGTGCTAAAATAAAATAATATGTTAGTGATCGGGTGCTAAAAAATATCCTCAAAAATGAAAGTTGTCAAAATGGTTTGGAACCTAAACGGCTGCATAGATCTCATTGTTTGAATCCGACGCTACTCATTTTGTGGAAAACCGACACCATATGCTCCCAGAAATGCATTATGTTCATTTTCCCAAATAGGGAATTTTTTCAAAAGAAATGACAGTTGACTGTGTATTTTGGGCCAGTGGCAGGCTTCCACATGGCCTCTCCTAATTGGCTGAAAAAATCGAAATTTTTTGGGCCTGCCACAACTTAACACATGGCAGGCCTTCATTTCACTATTGTGGACAAGTTTGATTGGTTGTGATGGTGGCCCACCACATGCTGCCACGTTTCCCAACTAGAGGTCACCACGTGATAGCATGGGGGCCACCAAATTTTGGTTAAGTGCCAAACTGCACCTCTGTAGATTTGAAACCAAGGCCACATTCCAAACATCGCCAAGTCTTAACCGATCAGGCTACATTGTTTCTTGTTAAACCATATGGCCAAAACATTATATAGACATTATAATGATAGAATATGGGGGTAAGGGGCCAGGGCTTAGCCCTGCCACCCCTCGAACAATGTATGACCATGACTGTTGGCACGGAACTAAGGGCACGACCCTAGCACCGAATTTTTATTATTATTATTTTTTAATTCAACCATAGCATTATGGTTTTAAAATCAGATTCTGAGTAGCATTATGCATTTTAATGATCCAACAATTTCACCCAGAATTCTGAGAATTGTTTCTCAAGTTGCCGAAATCAGGGCGAAATTGTAGGGTGGTTCTGGATTTTGGGGAATTTGTGGTGCGATTAGCAGCAAAACTAGGGAGGCTCATAAATTCTTTAGTTTTTAACCAATTTTGGAGCAGAAAGAGGCTATAGATGCATTTTTACAATTATGGAGCTGATGGAACAGGTTTTGAAGCCTTTTGAGCACTTTAAATTTATGTAATCACCATTTTGATCATAATGAAAGAGGGCCAAGCCATTGTAAGCTGGACCAAGGAGACGTAGCCCAGGAGGGGTGAACTCCTTCATCATTTGTTGTGTTATGTTTATTTGTATGGTGTATTTTTCTGTTATTTCTGCTATTTTAGAATTTTAAATTTATGCTTTATGTGTTTAAAAATTTAACATAAAGGCTCATGAAACTGAGTTTTTAATCCTTGCAATTTACAAACCCTCAAGCACACTTTATTTAGATCTCATACAGATCAAGTTTGGTATCAAAGCTTTGGTTTTATTTGTTGTTGTGAGGATTTAATTTGTTTGCAACTGTATGTGATGCTTACAAGGTTGAAGCTCAAGAGAGGAGAAGGAAAGCTTGTGGTTTCAAGCCCTCAAGTTAGGTCAAGGACAATGAGAGCAAGTTTTCCACAATTCCACAATCTCCACCACAAATTCTTCCTCAAATTGTAGTTGAAGATTCAACAAGTATATCACATGAACTAGAGTCTAACAATATGTCAAAGGATGAAAAATCCTTCAAGAAATCATTTTTTGATATGACAATAATGGTGAAAGTTCTCTATGAGGAGAGAAGCACAAGGATGGAAAGTGAAAGCTCCAATATTCCAAAGGGAGATAAGTCTTCAAAAGGAGAAGGAGGAGATGGAGAGAATCCTCCAAAAGGTAATGGGAATGGTGACAACCCACCTTTGACACCACCATTCTCCTCACCACCATATTCACCACCATCTTCACCATTATATTCTTCCACAACAAGCCCTTCACAAACACCTCCACATTCTCCAAAAGATCATGGTAAAACTCCATTTTTGAAGCTTGACATTAGTTTGATTTGCCTATGTATGATGGAGAGGTAGATGTTGATATATTAGAAAATTGGGTACGTTAACTTGAAGTGTATCGCGGGATACAAAGAATCAAGGATGGTGACACAAAGATTCAACTTGCTTCATTGAGATTGGAAAGTACAAATCTTAATTCGTGGGAAGCCAAAACTCAAGAGGACATGAAAAAACATTTGAAGGTCTTAACCTCTTGGAATGATTTTTTTCTGCCTTAAGGAGACAATTTTATCTAATAACATACATGCAAAAGATTATAATGGATTGGAAAAACTTTGGGCAAGGTAAATGACAAAGTGTGCAAAGCTATACTCAAGAGTTTAGGACAAGAGCACTAATGTTGGGTGTAGATTTGACAATTCAAGAAACTTTGTTAAAGTACATTGGAGATTTGCATAGTTACTTAAGACATACTATTCTCATGTTTAATCCTTCAAATTTAGATCAATACAAGGAAAAGACCCTCTAGCGGAGGTTATAAAGGAAGCTTTTAGTGTTATAAAATTGGCCAAAATTGTCAAAAAAACATTTGCTACAACATCTGTTTATGGTTACGGAGGTTTTGGCAGAGATTTTAACGAAAATTAAACACAACTAAAAAAATGGGCGGCTGGAGGTTATTACGGATGTTTTTTCATCAATGCGCTACTCTAGATTTAACACACCAGTGTGTACATGAAGACGGTGCCCCGGGGTTGTCTTAGACGAACAAATGCACCGGGATGTTTAGGTGTAAAACTGCACCGGGCATAGTGTTGGTCATAAAATGCACGAGGCCGTTTTAATTGTTCTTGGGATTTGTGCGGTGCCCATAGGTTGTATCAACGCATCAGTGTGTATACCTTTATGATGCACTGCGTCGTATCACAGAAAGGCACTGAGATTTATAATTGGTATCGATATTCGTGTGATGCCCATTGATCATAAAAAGGCACCGGTGCTTATAGATACATAAATGCCCCGGTACATAGTATCACACAAACGCACCGATATTTATAACTGGTATCGGTATTTGTGTGGTGCCCATGGATCGTACAATGGCACCAGTGCATATAGACACATAAACGCACCGGTCTACAGTTACTGATACACACTGGTTTTCTTTTTCTTTTTTAGAAACATCGACCTGTGACAGTGCAATTATTGTGATTGTTTTAAATTCATTATTCATCAAAATTCAACATATCTTATAACAATATTCATATTAATTACATTTTTATTAATTTTCATTTGAATGTGCTGTTTGGATTAATTTGTGATATCATATCAGAATTATTGTGGTTTTTTAAAATTCATTATTCATCAAAAGTTGACACATATATATCTTATAAAAATATTAATATGAATTAAATTTTTATTAGTGCATTTGAGAACAACAATGGAGAACGTAGTAGAATAAATTAAAACATATTTTATGGTGTTATATATATATATATATATATATATATATATAAGACAGTCTTTATCATACAAAATGGGACAGTTATTTGTATCCCTTTGTCTTTCAATTGGGACATTATGTCCATTACATTAAACAAAATGTTTGATTTCACAGACATATTTCAAAAACTAAAACGTCTTGCTTTGATACCCAAACATAATTATCATCATTCTTCACTTGAATTGTTGTCACTGCTAGAGCTACTTCCATGACTTAGGTTATTTTCAGGAATGTTTTATTCACGACGTTGATTGTTTTCTTCTTCTTCACCTTACATCTACAAACATAAAAATAAAATGAAATGACTGTATACACATTGGTGAGAATAATGAAAATTGCAATATTAAATAATATAGATCAATGTAAATCGAAAAGAAAAATGACGTACCATAGCAACAATTGGCTCATAAACTATACACATTCTTTCAAAACCATGTACCATGTCATCTTTCAAAATTTCATCAGTTGGCGCAGTTCCATACTTTGTTTCCTACAAGTTTTATACCCCATAACAAATCATATATTTAATATAAAAGATGTTTTTGTTCTATTAATTATAGACGGAGCTAAGTAAAACAAGATCGATAGATGCTTACAAATTCCACAATTAAATTCTGATATGCCAACATATACTCACAACCCATATTTAACCCAATTTCAATCAATTCGTCTTATGGTTCTTCTTTGTATGTGAGCACCTGTTTGAAGACATTCAATGATGATTTTTGTAAAACAACTTAAAAAATACAAAAATGAAATCTAGTTAAGTTGTTATAAGGAAGTAACAATTACTCACAAACTTAGAGATCAACACTTTTTTTCCTTGTCGTCCTATTTTATGTGCTGAATGGGTTCCATTTTCTTTTCTTTTCTGCAAGAAAATTATTGAAAATTAATATTTAATGCTAAATTGTTTATTTATTGTACCTAATGATCGAAAAATTCAATGGTTACATATTACATTTGAAGCACATTGTTGTTGAGATGGCTCCTCCTGCAATGCAATTTTGTCAATTTCCTTGACCATCTCCTTGTACACCTTTTTGGACATTCCTACTGGCATATTTCTGATATCATCTCGTTCATATTTTGAGATTTTCATCATTTTCCTGAAAATGTAACGTTACAATAAAGTATTTAATTTTTATATTGATATATGAAAATTATATATAAGAAAAGTGATATTTATAAATAATTCTAGACAAATATTTATAGGAATATTACTTTTTCATTCCTTCTTTTTTGTTGTTGTACATTTTTGCTATTAAAAGTCTGACATGTCTCATTGACCAATTCTCTGGAAATTCTTCCTGTAGTTTAGATAAAATTTGGTTCTTGGAATCATTGGATTGATTTTTTTATTGTAAGTGGAAAGAACGTCTATACATTCGTTCAACTAGATCCCTCAAAATTTTGTAAAAAAATTTCCCCCTTTCGTTAACTTCCAACACCACTCCAGGTGAGCTAAGGAGAAATTCATTTTCATTTGCATGTTCTATTTTTTTCTTTTCTTAGAACAACATTCCTTTTCTGAGTTATTGGTCCTTGTAGAGCTTTAAACAGATGTGAATTAGTAGACTTTTTGACACATTTTATCTAATAATTTTAAGTATATTATTAATGATAATTAAAAAAAGAAACTCATATTGGATCGATAGTATTTTTTCATTCACCTGATTCATCCTTTTGCAATTTTTCCATTAAACTTTTAAGCTCTTCTGGTCCTAGATCAGAAATAATCATATCAAGCTTCCTCATTTTGTGGCTCTGCATAATACACAGTAAACAATACATATAGTTCAAAAATAATATTTTTTATAAAGAATTTACAAAGAACTTGTCTTTTTTTCTTTTCTTGACGTGTTAACAGTATTTTTGTTACTTGATCTCTTGTCAGTCATTTCTTTATCAATCTAAAACTTGTACCATATCACTCATTAATATATTTATAAAAAAATTCTCAACTTTTCAAGTAGAAAATAAATCTCAAGTCATCGGTTCGCCTTTCATGAGGTACGCACCGTAGCTGGTGTGTGGGGATATTAAAAACGCACCACAAAACAGTATAATAGACCGTACGGTGCGTTGGGTATTATAAACACACCGCACAAACAGTGTGGGTATTATAAACACGCCGCAAAAACGCTGTAATACACCGTACGGTGCTATCCTCATTAAATGGAGCATCGGTGCTCTATATCAGATATGACGCACAGATTTAGAAAAAATGTTTTCAATTTTTTTACTACACAGTACTTGCACGGTGCGTTGTATATTACAGCGCACCAGTGCGGTAGCATATGCAGGGCGCACTGATAAAGAAAAATCCATTTTTTCGAAAAATTCACGCAATGGCCGAATGGATTGGGATCCGACTATGCAAGTCGTCCCGTGGGTTGGACGTCAATCTAAAATTAAAAACCCTAATTCTGAAATCACAGAAACAGGGAGAAGAAAGGGAAAAAACAAAAAATTGAAGGGTTTAGGGTAAAAATGGATAAAACTGCAGAAAAAGTTAAAAAACTGCATAAAAATAAATAAATAAATAAATAATCAAATTTAATCATGAGATGGTTTGAAATTCTATGATACAGGGTTTGAATCACTAGAGGTATGGTTTCTGATTATCTGAATACTTCTGTTTGAACGTATTTCACTGCTCCACAGTGCTTTCGTGCTCTCTTGCTCCAGGTCTGTCTCCTGCAAATATCTCGCTGAAAATTTTAGTAAAAATAGTGAAATAATGAAAAGTGTTTAGTATTTAAAGAATTATTTTATGAAATTAGATTTTCCAAAATATTTTGCAGCTCATTTTTCAAATTTCCCCTTTTTTCACTTAAAGAAAATAGAGTTACGTTTTTTTTATTTGTGTTTATTCGTTACCGGTGCGGAAGAGTTGTGAAGCACCAACGCGTCCTAGTAATATGACGCACTAGTGCGTGTTATGATGATAAGCGCACCAGACTGTATAAATTTTTTTTTTTGTATGTAAGATCATAATAAAATAACGATAATTCTAAAGTACATGAATTTATTTTCATTATTTTCTAAACTTTATTATGTTACAAAAATTCGTATTATTGTGGATTTGTTATTTCACAATTATTTGCAAATTTATAAATTTAAATATTTTAATAAAATAATTTCACATTAATACAATTAAAATTTTCACATTAATAGAATTAAAATTTTACAAATATTTGACATACAATTACAATTACAATTTTACATTAATTTGACATACATGAATTACGATTAGAATTACCATTACAATTTTAATTTTACATACAATTACATTTACAATTTTACATATAAGTACATTTACAATTACAATTACAATTTTACAAATATTTTACATCCAATTCAATTAAAATTACAATTACAATTTTAGAATTTTACATACAATTATATTTACAATTTTACATAGAATTGCATTTACAATTACAATTACAATTTTACAAATATTTTACATACAATTCAATCACAAATACAATTACAATTTTAGAATTTTACATACAATTAGAATTACAATTACAATTTTACAATTTTTCATATATACAATTACAATCATTTCACAATAAATTAAATATTACAATTACAATTAAAATTTTACATTAATAAATATTTTACATACAATCACAGTTAAAATTACAATTAGTACAAATACAAATACAATTTTATAATTTTACATACAATTAAAATTTCAATTTCAATTACAATCACAACATAATATTTAATAAATATCATGGTCATTTAATATTAAATTAATTAATAAACATCATCACGATCATGATAACTATCGTACAAACATTATATTCGACTAAAAAACACATTCAAACATCAAATTAACATTATATGTTAACATCATCACAACACAAACATCAAATATACATCTCATGTCAAATAACTCATGCTATCACATATACACATCTATCTGCAAGCTAAACATTAAATGAACATATCTAACATGACCTAACAATATGTGCCACATCATGATGATCACCAACATGTAAATTAAGTACAACTGCAATATGAACATAAAATACATGGAACATATATATATATATATATATATATATATATATATATATATATATATATATATATATATATATATATATATATATATATATATAACTGAATAATGTTAAAAATATACAACTGTAATATAAATGTCATGGATCAGCTCGTGGTAGTATAACAACATCAATAGCAGTACAAGTGGAGGCTTGCTCAGTAAAGGGTACAGCCTCGACGGTCGATGGTCGAGCCTGCTCATGATCATGATCACTAGTACTGATGGATGCATCGACTGCTGGTGGTAGTACAACATCAATATAAGCAGTAGTAGTAGAGGCCTGCTCAGTCAATAGTTTAGCCTCGACGGTCGATGGTCTAGGCGCCTGCTCATGATCATGACTAGTACTGGTGGATGTTGCAGCAGGCTGCTGACTAGACGTGGCCAATGGTCTAGCATCATCTCCATGATGACTGCTGCTAGATGCTGCTAGTGGAGCGTCATGCTCATCAGGCGTGGCGCGAGGTGAACAATCATGAGATGCATGTGAGTACCTGCTCGCGGACTTTCCATCATGTGTCGCGGCTCGACTAAGCCTATAGCTACAAATAGTCCTCCTCGGTCACGTAATAACTGTCGCAGCTCCTACGACATGCTACATCAGGCCATACATGTCATGTGGCATGTCTCTCCACATCTGTAACAACCTATCATCAACCTGTATGTCTCTGTAATGAGCGGTCCTGATGCCCGCATCAACAATCAATGCATAGAGTTGGTTGCCCAACTCCATCCTATATCTAGTCTCAGGTCGATCACGCCTACCAAAAGGCGGTACCGGTGCACCATGAGTAAGAGCATGTCTCTCTGTTGCACCAGCCTCATCCTGATCATGATCATCCTCGGCATCGGCCATGTCCTGATTGTCATCAGGATCCACACCTGGATCATGTAGTGGATACGGCATCTCCTCACCATTAAAAGAGCGAATGTCTGCAAAATATATACAAGTACACAACAATTATTAGACAATTTCATTACACAATTTAATAAAAACAAGTTAAAGAACAAGTTAGAATAAATATAAATAAAATAGTAATATTACCTCTATCATCTGGCGGCTCATCATCTGTGAAGAGAATGTTGGGACACCCTCGCCAATCTAATCTAGCATAAGGACATGGGACCATAATGAATGGATGCAGCCCGTCAACACTGGCTAGTAAGTCTAGTGCATCATGTGATATCTTGGCTAGAAACATAGTGTCTCCCCTCTTGGGCATCATCTACCCCCACATGTGAATCCGGGCCTCAAACATCGGCCTACGAGGCTGTCAAACAAAACTATGTCTCATCTCTAGAAACCTTTCAAAAAATAAACAAAACAGCTCTGAAGCAAAAGGGAAGTTGACCCTCCCTTGTGCATGAGCACGAAATCTATCTAAGGTCATACAAAACTGCCGCAAAAAAAAATGGCAGACCACTTGACAAGTCGTGGTTGTTGTACTAAAGAATCAACATAATATAAAAGCGAGCAACTAATGTGTTTCTTGTCACTAGTGTTGTGTGAAATGGCCAAAATGATAAGTGAGAGGAACTGCACATCCTCTCTACCAAATGCACCTATACGTAACTGACCTCTAGGTACCTGAACCTTTGAAGGAGACAGTGCATGTGCTCCAATGTATATCTGGGAGTAAACTAACTCACTCCCTGCTACACAACCAGCTGGAACATCTGGGAATGAGGGAAAATCCACCCCTCTCCTTGATAGTCCTGTAATAAAATAAATATCCTCCTCAATGGGTGTGTACCACTAGTCAGGACCAACCTGGAAAGCCTATCGTTGGGCATTCCACTTGCGGATAAGATATCTGAAAAACACACTATGGGCCTTTAGGGAAGTAGCCTCCTCATAGAAATTGAGGAGGCCTACCTGCCTAAGGATCCCCTGGGTATCTGATGTAATAGGGCGAAGGTATGCATCTTTCTCCCTCTCTCGGGCCTCACATTGGAGAATCATGTCATATTGTTTAGCATGTTGTTGCTGGTGTTCATCCTCTTCTTTTTGAATCATTGACATATTAAATGATTTTTTTTGTTAAAACATACATGTATTTAGGAATATACATATATATATATATATATATATATATATATATATTTTTTTTTTTTTTTTTTTTTTTTTGAAAAAAAAAATAGACCAGTCCATGCACCACAAAAACAGTCACACCCCGATGACGATGCAGCTTAAGTTTGTAGCTAGTGCACCAGTGGCAATGCCCCTAATGAAATACAATGCATCGGCCTTGGTGTAGCTATCTATTTTTCAAGCATCATTGACTATATCTAAGTTCAGAATAGCGGTGCGTTGACTGAAATATACGCCCCAGAGTGTATAGTCATGTCAGCGCGCCGACTTCATGACAATTACATAGTTGACGGTGCGGTATTTTACCCGGCCGCACCATTGACCCTCTCGGAATGCAAAATGCGGTGCGCTCACATACATGGGTGGATAATTCCGCCAATGCACTGCACTGGGATTCCCATGGTCAACAATGCACCTGGCTAAATGAGCGCACCACATTTTATTTTTTTAATTTAAAATTATGCACGGTGCCTTTCGGAACTGCCCCAGAAACGGTGTGTATACCGTTAGTCGTGGCGGCAGTGCCGCCTGTAAATTTTACAGGCAGCACCGCTATCTAGTGTGAGCCGAACAGCTCAGGTGCATCGTGCGACAAATTTTTTTCTTTTTCTTTTTTAATGGTTATTTTTAAGATTATTTCAAATTCTAATCCGCTAAAAGGCTTAATTATGGAAAAACTAGAAAAATACCTGTACATTTCACCGTCGATGAGGCATATTAGCTGTAAAATTTGCAAAAGAAAATTTGACCACCATTTTTCAAAATGCAAGCTGTAAATTGGTGGCCAATGCAGAGCAGCAGTGCATGCAATGGGTGCAATGAGAGCACCAATGTCAGGGAGGCTCAAAGAAGGGGAAATGGCATCGGTGCTTGAGAGCTCTGGAGCACTGAGGAAAGTGAAAATGTAGTTTTTTGGCTGTAACTTTTTTTTTATTTAACCCTATTCTGGTGCGCGGGGTTTTATAGGTGCACCGGTACGCTTGCCTAAAACCGCACTGGGCGATGTCAGATTTGGCACATTGTTAATAATGCACTGGGGCGATTCCCTAACACCACACTGGGATGTTTAAGTTTTGGCGCGATGTTTTGATGATGCACCAGGGTGGAATATTTGTAATGCACCGGTGCGGAATAGTCTTAAAGCACTGGTTTTTTTGCCTTAATTTTTTTTTATTTAATGCTATTCCGGTGTGTGAGTTTTATAGGCACACCGGTGCTCTTGGATAAGAATGCACCGACACGTTTCTATTTTGGTGCAGTGTTTTATGATGCATCGGCTTGGAAGAGTACTAAAGCACCGGTGCGTGACCGTAATAGGACACCCTGGGCAGGTGTGTATGTTGTGCACGCTGTCTGATGTGCCAATATTTTGTGCACACCGGTGCGTTCTATGGTAGAGCACACACCGGTAATTGAGAGCTCAAGAGCACTAGAAAATGAAAAACCCAAGTTTTTTTCCGTAATTTTTTTTTTAATTTAACCCTTTACCAGTGCGCGTGGTTTATAGGTGCACCGATTCTTTTTCTTACAAATGCACTGGTCAGTTTGTGTTTTGGTGCATTGTCTTATGATGCACCGGTGCGGTTTCTTTCTACCGCACCGGGTGGTTTGGGTTTTGGCGCAATGTTTTATAATGCACCAGCACGGAAGAGTTGAAATGCACTAGTGCTATAGAATAATACAATGCACTGGGCAGGTGTGTATGGAGTGCATGATGTCCGGTGTGCCAATGTTTTTGTGCGCACCAGTGCTTTCGGTATTGCAAAGCACCGGGGCGACGTCTAATGATAAGCGCACCAAACGGAAAACATCCGCAAAACCCTCCGCCCGCCAACCTCCTCTAGTAACCTCCCCTAGAAACAAATGTATGGGGTATATTTCTGTGTGGTTCTTCAAAAACATCCGCTATAGGGTCTTTTCCTTGTAGTGGATGAAGTATGTGAACATGCCACACATCTAGAGGCAAGAGGGAAACATATTTCAGAGGAGACTCAGTGAGGATACCTTTGAGTCTAAAGAGAAACGAAAGGGTAAGTTCAAGGGTAAAGGTAAGAAGAATGCTTCCATCAAGATGGAGAAAGAAAAACTCACATGCAAACATTGTTCCAAATATGGGCATGATGAAGATCGTTGATGGAAACTTCATCCAAAGATGAGACCCAACAAGCTTAAAAGCAAGGAGAAGGAGAAGATAGCTGCTACAATAACACATGATTTAGGTTCTGATTCTGGAGATGAAACAAAGATCACCGCAATGGGTTTGAAAGGTAAGGACATTGCAAGTGCTACTGCTTCGACAAGTTGTTTCAATAGTACTCAAGATGATGAAACAAGAATTAAACTTTACCATGTTAGAGTTATTTCAAAGCATACCAAGATTGAAACCCTATTTGATATTGGTTCACAAGAAAACATTATTTCAGAATACTTAGTAAAGAAGTTGAATTTAGAAACCATTCCTCATCGAGGACCTTATCCTTTAGGTTGGATAGGTAAGAATGAAAATTTGCTGGTGACACGAAATTGCATACTTAGATTTTTAATCACTACAAAATTTCTTGATGAAGTTGAACTTGATTTTGTTCTACTTGGTATTTCTGGTATTTTTTTGGGTAGCCCATATCTTTATGATAGGAGAGCAATATTTCATCACCATTAGAACAAGTATCACTTGTTCAAGAATGGGATTGAGTACATTCTTAGAGCGCATATAAAGAAGACAAGTATGTCTCCTATGCATGTTGGACAAATGAGGAGAATTGTGAATGCTAGTCAAAATTTGGCTTTGTTAATGTTCAAGCATGAAGATGTTGTGAAAGAGGCCTTTCAAGTTGATGCATCAAATGAAAATTTTGATTTCATTAAGGTCTCTAATGGTTGTGATAAGATGTTTCAAGAGTCTAACATGTTTCCTCCAAAAGTAGTTCAACAAGATGTGGTAAAATTGGAGAAGCATGCATCATTGTTAAGCAGTGATGTGAACAAGATGTCGGTGCAAAAGAGTGAAAAGATCAAAGAGAAAGTGCCAAAGAAAATTTAAAAAGAGGGCATTGGGTTCAAAATTTCTTCTTGTGGGTTTCACAAAGTGTTTTCTTTGAAATGGGATGTTGCATGGCAATGGCGATCACATTTGGTCAAGAGTCGAGCCAAGCACAAGGTTAGACAAGCTAAACATTGTCATGTCGACAATGTTCGAGGTCAGAAGAATTTCAAGTTGGTTGAGTTTTCTTTGATTGACGACTGAGGAGGGAACATGGTTTTTTTCTTCAAGGAGAGTTTGATGTTCTACAAATTATGGGAAATTGCAGCAATATGGTATCTACAACAATAAGACAGAGTCTCCATAATCAAGGAAAAAGATCAGTTTTCATGAAAAGCTCAAATTTTTGAATTCAGGAAAATTCTAATGGATTGACACTGGAAGGGTGAGAGGGATGTACCCTCATCCAAATTTTCAATAATAAAAGAGATTTTGGGGTCCAAAAACTTCTAGTGGGGAGGTGTGATCAGGTGCTCAAAAATATGCTCAAAAATGAAATTTGTTGGAATGGTTTGGAACCTAAACAATCGCGTATATATCGTTGTTCTGAATTCGTCACAACTCATTTCGCGAAAAACTGACATCATATGCTCCCGGAAACGCATTATGTTCATTTTCCCAAACATGGAAATTTTTCAAAAAAATGATAGTTGACTGTGTATTTTGGGCCAATGGTAGGCTGGCACGTGGCTTCTCCTGATTGGCTGAAAATTTTGAAATTTTTTTGGCCTATCACAACTTGACACATGGCAGGCCTTGATTGCATTGTTGTGGGTGAGTTTTATTGGTTGGGATGGTGGCCAACGACATGCTGTCACATGGCCCAACTGGAGGTCGCCATGTGGCAACACGTGGGCCACAAAAATTTGGTTAAGTGCTAAACTGAACCTCCACGAATTCAAAACCGATACCACATTCCAAATAGCGCCAAGTCTTAATTGGTCGGGCTATGTTGTTGCTTGTTAAAACATATGGCCAAACCGTTATATAAAAGTTATAACGACGGAATATGGGGGTAAGGGGCCAGGGATTAGCCCTGGCCTCCCCAAACAATGTATTCCCATGACCATTGGTGCAGAACCCAGGGTGCGGCCCTAGCACTGAATTTTTTTTATTAAAAAAAATTAATGCAACCATAACATTACGGTTTTAAAATTGGCTTTTGGGCATCATTATGCATTTTAATGATCCAACAATTTCGCCCGGAATTCCAGGAATTTGTTGCTCGGTTAGCCGAAATCAGGGAGAAATAGTAGGATGGTTCCGGATTTTGGGGAATTTGTGGTGTAGTTAGTAGCAAAACTAGGGAGGCTCATAACTTCTTCAATTTTTGACCAATTTTGGAGCGAAAAGAGGCTAGACATGCATTTTTTATAGTTCTAGAGCTGATGGAATAGGTTTTGAAGCCTTTTGAGCACTGTAAATGTACGTAATCACCATTTTGAGAATAATGAAAGAGGGCCAAGCCATTAGAAGCTGGACCAAGGAGATGTATCCCAGGAAGGGTGAACTCCTTCATAATTTTTTGTTTTGTGGTTATTTTTATGGTGTATTTTTCTGATGTTTCTGCTATTTCAAAATTTTAAATGTATGCTTTATGTGTTTAAAAATTTAACATAAAGGCTCATGAAACTCAGTTTTTAACACTTGCAATTTACAAACCCTCAAGCACACTTTCTTTAAGATCTCATACAAATCAATTAGTAAGAACTTATCCTTCAATGCAACTAGTATAGTAGAAATTAAAAATACTTATTTTCCTTCTAATTTCAATGTATAATCTCCATGTATGTACCGTGTCAAATGTATGGCAGAAGAATTTTGGTGAAGGAACTTTTAAGATTCAAGGATAAGCGAGAAACTATTAAGCCATACTTGCTTCACATCTAGTTGTGAGAGACATTGGATTCTCTTTGATCCGGCACACTTCAAAAGGTGCAACGAATTGACCAAAATATGCCTAAACAATTAGGGGCATTGTCTAAAGAAGCATAAATTTCATCGGGATGACTAAAATCGTCAAAATATAACCAAACTTTTTTCAAAAAATTTGATAGGAGTTCCTAAATCATGTTTTTAATGGTGGAAATGGATTCAATGCCATCAAAAACCCCTAGGCACCCAAAATATTGAAGCTTGACAACTGTAACCTAGATTTCCAAAAAAATCATCGGATTTTATCAAAATCGTACCATAGTTTCCATTATTTTCTAAGCAAAAATGATGCCTCATTAGAATATGACAACAATTAGGTGTTTGTGAATTATAATCTCAAACTTTTAATGAAGTAATTGAAATTAAAAATTTCAAATCTTGTTATGAAATTGTTTTCTTAGTTCTTTTTTCATTTAATTTTTTTGAATCAATTTAGATTGTATCTAAAATATATTGTATAAAATTTTAGGTGGAGCTATATTGATGGGCATTCACATGGAATATGTTGATGTAATATCAAAATGGGTTGTTGAACTTAGTATAAAATTTTAGGTGGAGCTATATATATGGGCATTCACATGGAATATGTTGATATAATATCAAAATGGGTTGTTGAACTTAGTTAGGAACTTATGAGAGAAGGGAAAAGACCATACTTGGGATGAGAGAGCTTTTAGGTGCTTTGTTTGTATGAGTGATAACATAAATAATAACAATACTTTGAAGTGAATACTACACCTATGATGTTGAAATGAAAATAAATTGTTGAAAAGGAAATGATTGCAAGTAGTGAGTGATTAACCACAAAAGTTCTTTCCTCGCCTAGTTATTTCTTTTAAATGAGTACAAAAATTGAATTAAACAAACCAAAAAATGATATATGATAATAAACAAAGTATCAACCTATAAATATAAGTGAAATTCAAAGAAATACATCATCCATGATATGGAAAGTACTAGGTAGTATGATTCTATCCCATACCAAGTTACTAGGTATGTTTAATTACTAAGCACTTATAATGAGATGAAATAATAGACATAAAGAAGCCAAAAACTACTAGTAATTTGAAAATTGCTAATCTCTTCATAGGAACACTTCCTACCCCTATAAATATGGGTATTGGACAAACTAACTAAGATAGTTGTGTACATAGAGAATGCAATCATTTTGCATTAAAAACTAGTGTGGGTTTAACATAGTTAATCTTGCGTAAGTCATGTGGAACTAAAAGGTTCTACCACATGAAATTCATGGACCAAAGATGAACATGTTGGAAAAACATCAAGTCATCAAATTTTCCTCTTTATGTGGGTGAAGAGTGAACTATAGAGGTAATAATGATATTGTAAGCCACTAGAAGTTAAATGCAAGTGAAAAACAACCGAAGGATTTAGCTAAGATGATCGAACAATGAAGGAGAATCGCATATTTCATGTGCGATTTATTGCAATGATGATAAAATCCCTCTTGTTTAGTAGGTTTCTAAACTAAACAGTAGATAATTGTTAGTTGTTGGACAATCACAAGACTATAATGACATCAAATGAATGCTAAGAATGCATAAATAGAACTAAATTAAGAATTCAACCACAAAAATACCCTTCAAGATGTAGAGAAATGAATGGAAAGACCAATACTCATATTATTTTCCAAAGGAAAAAGGGAAAAAAACATCTGTTATGCATAATTATGATCTACAGATAAATCAAATTCCCTAAGTGTAGTGCTAAACACTTAGAACAATAGGTGAAAGTATTTTCTATCTCTTTCTGTAACATAAATAGACACATAGAATGATAGAAGAACCTACTTGTGATCTAAGCGCTTCTTCTTCTCCTTCTATCACTTTTTTTGTTACCTTCAATCCAACTCAAATCGCCAAATTTTTCCCTGCAAGAATAAACAGAGAACAACAAACAAATTGCAATATACATATGCCTTCTTATCTTAATCACTGAAATCGATTAGATGTGAAACATATATATCATTCAAGGTTCCATTGCATAAGAAATAGAAACATAAACAAATACATATATGGGAAAATGAACAACAATATTTATTAAAGAGTAAAAGGGGGAGGTTACAACCAATGATCGATTTGATGCCACTAGCTCCAGCTTTATCCCAGCCTCATCACATCCAACATCACACCAACAACATATCAGTACTTTCACTCTCTCAAATAAGAATTCAACATCATTTATTTACCAAAATTCTTCCTCCCCTAGCACTAGGATCTGTGCTCAATTTATAGGGAAACTGATGGTAGTTTCTCAATGAATGACTTTCTAATAATATGCAAGACATGTTCCCAAGTTCAGATGTGTTATATGGACACTTAGATTCAAAGTTTGACACGTATGGACTCTTCTAGAAGGCACTGGCCATGTGGATATTCCGGAACAATAGGAATTTCGCTCCTAATTGACCAACGCACTCTTGAATGTCAGGAAGTGCATTGCAGTGCACCCTTGAATGGAGGATGTTGCATATGCAACGCAATTAGTCCCTTTAGAGGCTACGTTGGTGAGTCTATAAGTGATATAACATATACTTCAAAACTTGTAAAAATCACAATAGAAGCCATGAGTGATTTGTTCTTCTCTTAGGGCATATAGCAACTGAAATGTAAGGGGATGATAGACCCTATTTCATTGGTCCCATGGATGATATCCAATTTGACCAGGTCATGGGGGATGATGCCCAAATTGACCTGTAACAGCTGCCCCCTAAAGCATGAAGTCGAAATAATAATAATATTTTTAAATGAGATGCTTTACGATGTGATGAGTTGGAACTAAAGCGGAGTGGTGATCTGCGTCAATCTTACAATACATTACATCATGATGTTTTCATCTTGATCACGACCTGTTGAGGGAGGAATTCCCATGCTTAACACATAAACTATTTAATAACATTTACATAGTGTAGAAAGTCGTCTGCATTGGAATGTTGCCCAATATAGACATGCCTACAAATATAGTCCCATGTTCGGATGATGATCCGTATGTAAGGTCACCGTACAGATGGTGTGTACAATAATCGTGAAATCGTAGCCTGGATGGCTAAAACTAGATCTGGGGTCTTCTTATTTCATTCACTCGATGATTCGGGTACAATTCTAACCATGCGAATATATGATTTGTAGTCGAAAATGGTTATACATCATTTTATTACCATCCAATGATGTGAGTTGTTAACAAACACGTGAGAACCACCATTGATGTTAATGGATCTCAAGGTACTGCAGTACATTTCGTAAGGCGTGAATAGATGTTTTGATGTCGAATGCCAAACAAAATCTTTTGGTCAAAGGTTTGGAAGTGAGGATATTTTTGATGTTGTAACAAGCCTCATGGTATAGGAAGATGATGTTTCTAAGTAAACTTCCTAGATGATGATTTGATGTTGATAGGAAGCCACTTTATCGCAAAACGAGAGTTATTGATTTCAGAGACAAAATGTGACTTGATATATCAATGTTCATGGATGAATGTCATGAAAATGAAGGTTTATGAGTATTGCAGAAGGAATAGTATTCACTGGATGACTTCTCTTGAACATATTGGTGACTTTGAGATGAGTTGGCAGCATTGAACCAAAACCGAAGTGAAGGTATGATTAACCATAGATATAAATGAATTGTCAAGAATATTACCCAACCCAAATAGTCACAATGATGGAGTGAAGTGTCATGTTCAACAGCGACCTGCTACTGTAAAAGTTCTGTTCACTTTCCCTAATTTTCCCTGGTCATTTGTTGATCAGTACCTCTTTATTTTTTAACAAGCTTGAGGAGGATAACATATGCTTCATCTATAATTCAACCCTTTGGGCGAATATGCATCACTATTTAATAATTTAATGAGTCTAGCGATAAATGAAACTCGATTCTTGCCATGATCGACAAGCACGTCGCTATTTTATGTTTTAACGAGCCTAATGACACTGACAACCTGGTCCTTTTCATATTTAGAGAGTTTGAAAAAGAGGACAAAAGAAAACTCCATGAGTCCTTTTTCGTAAATTTTTCGCTCAGATACAAAAAAAGTGTAAAATGATATCTGAGAGAACCTCCTACCCATGTTCGACTAAGGTTTTCCTTTTTCGTAAATAATCTATCTCAGTCCGGAAAATGGTTAAACTTATACTGAGTAGATTTCAATTCGTTTACTTTTACGAGCTTGAAAAGACAAGTGCTCAGCAATATTTTCACATTATTGGAGTCTAAAAAGAGCTAAAAGAAGATTCTAGGGGTTCCTTTTTCGCCGCTATCGAAGCTTGAAAAGGAGATAAAAGTGTGCTTCAAGTCCTTTTTCATTTTTATCAAAGCTTGAAAAATAAGGATAAAAGTATGCTTTGTGGTCAAATTATTCTCGGAATAAATATCCATGACTTAATCTGCTATATCAGTTGTATACCTATTTAGAACAACAAAAAATGGATTAAAAATACATGTTTCAAGATCAAATATGAATAAAACCATAGTCACAGCAATAAATATGATTTGAAAATAATCAAATGACTAATTAAAAGATTTTTAATATTCATTTTTACCATTTGAAAGTTACCATTTGTATTTTGGAGCTCTGAACCTGTTTTTTCCCCCGAACTTCAGCTATTGATTGCGATCGATTCTATGGATGGTTTTCCTCGTCGTTTGATCCAGGTTGGTGCCATAAACCTCCTCTTTCCTTCAGTAGTATTTTTTCTTCATTTCATTGCAATTTTTTATGGATCTGGGCCCCTTAGGGTAAATTTATTTTGCAAACAGGGAATGTACCCTTGAATGTCAAAAAGTGCATTGTTGTTCACTGGAATTGAAGGCCAGGTGCACTTGAAACACACTGTCCCTTGACCAGAGGTGCGTTGGGCGCAATTCACATTTTTTTCTTTGCAGTGTGCCCAAATTTTACCTAGTTTTTTTTTTGCTTGAAATGGGTCCTAATGAGTCTTATGGTTTTGTTTCAGGGATACAATGGACCAAAATGACAATTACTTAGAGGGAAAGAGAACATGAGGAACAAAACATGATTTCCCTAAATGATCTGGGTACTGTAAGAGCCCTCAGAGACTGTGGGTTGTTGAAGTACTTTAGATTAATCTGGTATGAGGCAACATATGGAACTTTTGGAATTGTTCCTTATTCATGCATGGGATCCAACGATTGAGGAATTTCATATTGGGAACAAAGTGGTCCCAATTTTAGTGGAGGATATCTATTTCTGGAAGGCTTGTCAAGGAGGGGCCTACCCATTTCTCTCTCAGGGTCTGCTCTTGGAGGAGAGATGGTGAGATACTATATATTGTAGTATTTCAATCCGGGGTAGAGCCTAGCAAGGATGGGAAAATAAACATCTGCAACATTCATGATTTTCCATTGAGAACCATCTTATTCACTATCACAAAGCTTGCTGGTACCGCTACACTACACGTAGAAAACAGATCTTACATGCAGTATGCACTAGAGTGCATGGAACCAACAATTTTAAATTGGGCTGAAGTTTTACTCTCTCAAATGAAAGAAAAACTGAGCAAGGCAAAGGGAGGAAGGAAGAAAAATTTCAACTATGGTTCGATCCTCATTTCTTTTTCCTTAGAGCGGATTCCACTGATGCAGCCTCAGTATGTGATGCTGGGTATATCTAACCCTAGAGATCTAAGGATGCAGAGATGGGTAGAACTGATGGCTAGACATGTTGGTCAATCGACCATTATGTTCTCGACTGCATTCTTTGCCTGGTTCAAGAGACAGATTATCGCCATCGATGACTATGCATATGCAAGCATCAACTTCTGAGGAGATCCAGATTTAGTTTTACCAGAAGGCGCTCAGTGGGGTGAAATTGGTAACAATTTTTTGACCATGTTTTTTATTTTTCTAAGGTTTATACATGTTTTTTGTATTTTAATGTTTTCCCAAGACTAAACTAAAGTTTTTATGTATGCAGATGTGTGTCGAGTTCAACCAGTGGGAGAGCCAGAGCATGGTGAGGATGAGCCAGCAGAGAGGGCTATCAAGAGAGCAGTCCTTCAGGATTTGGATATGGCTAAGACTCTTGCTGAGCTTTAGTAGCACATATAGGGGTTGACCTTCAGTATTATGGATTTCCAAATCGAAGAGTTACCCATGCGACTGTAGCGCCATACTATTAGCGTTCCTAACTTTTGGATGTCGTTATTGCGTCGAATAGCTAGATCAGTAGCATGTTATCATGAAAATCACTAGTTTAATTTTGACATGTTGCATACATTTTGAGGTCAGATAAACAATGTATCTTGGGCACAAATTTTGTAAAATCCTATAACTATCTATCTATTTGTTTTCAGTGTTTCCTATGTTTATTGTGCAATCCTATTTAATTATGTGAATGTATCTTTACATGTGTCGCAAATGTCTGTTTATAACATAATTCGCTAAAGAATCAGTTAATGTGTTCAAGTTTCTGGAAATGTGTTGATATTGAATGAAATCAAAATGTCTTTCCAAAATTCGAATTCTTAGTAACATACGATGCAGTGTTGGATTTCTAACAGTACAAACACTAGTAAGTTGCATTACCACAAGTTGTGAGTATTAACCTAATAATGATGCGATTAATGCCAAATGAAATGAAATCAGAGAGAAGTTAGATCAACGCGTTATACTCAGTTATATTGTTTTTAGATCGACCAATAAAAATCCCTTAAAAACTCACGAACTCGTCGTTCGGAGCGAAAATGGCCCACGCTGCAGAGCATAGATTCTGTGTACTATGACTAGCACCATCAGCATACCCAATGAATGGTTCCAAAGATTCAGACATTTGCGATGAAATTTAAAGCGGGTTACTAACTTCAAGAAAACTCTAGGAAAACAAACTAAGGCAGTAAATGCAAATCAAAAACATATATACAATATGATACAATAGTTTACTACACTCATGTTTAAGCATAGTAACGTTTCAGATACAACCCATTTCGGGTTTGTGCCAATGGAATTCCATCGTAATCTACCAACTCGTAGGCACCCTTAGCCAAAATTCCTCTGACAATATAGGGGCCATGCGATAATGGCTCAAATTTCCCTGTACCTACTACATTAGGTTCCTTATCATAAAGAAGGACCAGGTCACCCTCTGAGAAAACGCAAGGCTGGACATCCTTGTCGTATTCAGCCTTTGTACGTCTCTTATGCGCTTCGTTGGCCAATTGGGCTTCACAACACATTTCATCAAGATGGATAAGGTTAAAAAGAGGTGCTTCTTTAGCAGAGGTTTTAGGTAACAAGTCAATTACGAGTTTTAACGATGGTATTTCACATTGGATTGGCAAGATAGATTCCAGACCATACACCAATTGAAGGGGGTAAATCCGGTTGTGTTTCTCACTGAGTTTCGGTATGCCCACAAAGCTGAGTACATCATCAAATGCCAATTTCGTTTATTAACTCCTATAATTCGTTGAAGCATTCATTTAAGAATCTTGTTAATATCCTCAACTTATCCATTTGATTGTGGATAATGAGTAGAACTATCATGCGACAGTTGTAATTTGGTAGTCAACTCATTCATCATATGATTGCGAAAATGTGAACCATGATCTGTGACTAGAGCCTCTGGGACCCCAAATCGTGAAATGACATTATTAAAGAAAAACAATGCATTTTTTTATCCAGTGTTGTTGAATATGTAGGCATCGCTTTGACCCACTTGGTAAAGTAGTCTACTGTGACAATAATTTAACCATGTCCTCTGGACAAACAAGGGTTACAGGTCACAAATTCAATGCCCCATTTTGAAAATGGTCCCACAGAGACAACAGGATGCATTGGCGCTGGCGATTTGCAGATTTTACGATCAAATATCTATCATGCATGACAACTTCTGACCACAAGCATGCAGTCGCGAAACATAGTAGGCCAAAAGTAACTGTATAAATTTAAACAATACTATGATGTATTACTAGACTCTCCTAATCTAACAATTAAAGCCACTGTTAAATATAGAATCCTTCTACTTAATTCTTTTGCGGAAATTTAATCGCCAATTGCAAACTCATGAAGAAAAATCAATCGCACATAACAAGATGTTTTTACTGGGAAAGCTTAAAGCTAAAAACCCCAACTATCATATATTATGTATATCATCGATCATGAAACAATCTCATACAAAGCTCTAGCTCCAAGAGCTCTCAGTACAATATACAATCGTCTCACACTGTCATTACAAAAATTGGCTCACACGCACCAATTTATTGCCTACTAACAGCTTGCCTCCACTGCGCAATCCCTACTGATGAAGATCCATGAATGAATTCGATCTTGCCTTGCCTTTACTATGCAATCCTCATTGGCAACTCCAATGTGTGTGTAGATTCATTGAATGCACCACTATAATCACAACTGATAGTCAAACAGGCCCTTTCACCTATCTCTCAACTGGGTTTCCACTAGATCTAACATGCATGTAGTTAACAATAGTATTTCTTCAGTTGCAAGTGAGATCACTCCATGTGAATTAATTTAATATTTAATTCACTGATCTCTCACTAGTGTATCTTTAGTTACAACTAGTTACAACTAGCACAACTGAGTTTAACTCGCTTAATTGAGTTAAACTAAATAAAAACTCACATAAATACACATCCAACTCTATTACAACTTTGTCACACTCAGTTACAACAAAGTCCACTGCATGATTCACCAACCAGCCACTTCAACTCGAAATCCACTTAGCTAATGGTTTGCCACTTCATTTAACTAGTTCCAAGTGCTCATTGAAAATAGACAATTATTTATTGTCTAATTTTTGTTAAGGGCTTAACAAAAATCGACATGCATTCTAATTTTAGACATGCATTCCACGAACCAACTTCGCACATGCATTCTAAACTTAGACGGCCATTCATCCATATAATTTTCTCAACCATCTATAAATAGATTACTTCTAAAAATAGACTTTGACCCAAATTCTAAAAATAGACATATCACCAAAAAATAACCTGTAGACTCCTCCTAGTGTAGGTGCTTAATTTTCACTAGGATCATCATCTTGTTGAATCTCAACAGTAACTGACACAGATTATCTTCTGTGCGGTATCGTATCCAGACAAGTGTCCACCACAAGCCCCAGCATGACAATCATTTAAAACTTTTTCTTCCTCCTCATGAGTGAGGCACCTTCTTAAAATTGTGTCGACACCACAACGATAAAGTGTATCGCTGACGATTAGATAATATTTGGCTTGGTATCGAATACGTCATTGGTCAAAGCGAGAGGTATCAGGACGAAAATTCTAGGTCTAGAGATAAATGATAAAATACCAATACCAAGCATCAGATGATCTGATCAGAAACAGAGACTCATCAGGAATAGATGGTTTTGATGTAGTAGCAGTACTATCAGAGAGAAGGTCACAGAGAAGCTCAGCCAAAACTAAAGACTTCTTTGAATTGGATTTGATGAATTTCAAATCAAATTCCTACAAAATGACAATCCATTTTGAATACTTGCCCCCTAGTAATTTACGTGATAAGATGTAAGTCATGGGGTTGCAATCCAAAATGAAAATTGTCTTCTGGAACATGATATAGTGGCGAAATCTTTGGACAGCTTGAAAAGCCGCCAAGGCAAGCTTTTCTACGTACGAATACTTCACTTTTGTATCATTGAGATTACGACTCAAATAATAGATCGGATGTTCTATCCCATTTTCTACTTGGACCAATACCATAGCAATGGTCGTATGAGTCGCGATGATATATAAGAAATAATCACTCTGATAATTAGGGGGATACATTAATGACATCCGGACAAGAGTATCCTTGACAGCATCAAAAGATCTTGCGCAACCTTATCCCAATGGAAGGGAATCCTCTTTTTCAAGAGACGAGTAAATACTTTAGCCATTTCTGCATAGTTGGGTATGAACCTCCTTAGGAATTTAGCCTTTCCTTGAAGTTTCTGTAACTGAAGTAAATTTGATGGTGCAGGAAAATCAAGAATGGCCTAGACCTTCAGTGGGTAGATTCGAAATCCTTATTTTGAGAGAAGAATCCTAGCAAACGACCAAAACCAACACAAAACACACATTTATGTTGATTGAGGCGTATTTTGTAGTGTCGGTAGTGTAAAAATATAACTCTCAAATGCATCGGCTGATCAGTCTGGTTTCATGAATGCGCGAGTAAATCGTCTAGATAGGGTTGAACAATGTGCTTGATGTCATTGAAAGCATAATCCATTGCTCTCTGAAAATTTTCCCTAGCATTCTTTAAACCAAACGAGAGTTTCCGATAAGAAAATGTGCCCCAATGATAGATGTTGTCTTATATTGGTCCTCTGGGCAGATATTGATTTGATTATAGCCAGAAAATGCATCCATGAACGAAAAGATTTCACATCCAGCACAATCGTCAATAATCTGGTCGATAAAGGAAGTAGGATATTTGTCTTTTGGACAAGCAAGATTGACATCCCAATAATCAACGCATACTCTAATGGTTCCTTGTTTTTTCATAACAGGAATGATGTTGGAAACACACTAATTTAGCGAAACAAGGTAAATGAAACTAGCACGCAAAAGTTTTTCAACTTCTATTTTAATGGCATCGCCCTTCTTCGGATGAACAGGACAAAGGCATTGACGTACCAGCCTGACATCAGGGTACATATTAATAGTGTGTTCAACGATACTAGTATCTATGCCTGGCATTTCCTCATAAGATCAAGAAAATACATCACGAAATTCATGAAAGAGAGAGTGATATGTTTCGAGTTTTGATGGATAACAAGACACGCCGACATGAATTTTTTTTACAATGCCACGTTTTGTCGAAATATCAATAGAAATGTTTTCTTCAATATTTGATAAATTTCACTCGAAATCGATTGCATTAATAGGAAAATAATTCAAAAATATTTTTTGATCATTCGTTGATATAGTTCACTAAGATTATCTTCTTCATAATTTGAAAGACGGGAGCAATGATGATGATCCTCCCATGGTTCTCCTTCTGACATCATGGTTTCCAGAATATTCTCATCTGTCAAGAAAGTTGAGGAAAAAGGATAAGATGGAGTACCATAATCTAATGAACGATCAACCCAAATGACCATCGATGATGATTTCGGATTCGTTGCCCAAGCCATGTAGATTGATTGCTATGCTAGCTCAATTGGGTTGGGCGGCAAGAACTCATCCAACGTAATAACTTCATAATCACCCATAATATTCCTTAAGCCAGATGGAGTGGAAGATATCATGTAGCAGGTCTCTATGTTTGCAATTTTTGCTGACGTCGCAGGTGGCGGTAATGCAAAGGTTCCCATGAGAGTGGAATCCTTTAAGAGTCCTACACCAATGTTAGGAAGTGCGAGTTGGGGTGCATGAACTAACGAAACACTATAAGTTACCTGGGAGCTAGAGGCAAAGAAGGATAGTGGATTGATGATGTGATAACACCTTTATGTGGAAAGGAAATCATTCTAAAATATGTAGAGACGATTGCAGTCATAGCATATACCCATGGCCTTCTGAGTAAAATATCGTAATCAAGGGGTCCGTCAACGACCTTGACTTCAACATTCACTGTTTTCCCCCCTAGTTCAACATGTAGGTTATTGATAATATCGCAAGGCTTAGATGTACATCCGTCGAAAGCTTTCAATGTCGTAAGCGATTGAGATAGGCACAACGAGCCAAGTGAATTCAAGAAGTTTAGATACATAATGCATGTAGATTCTCCCTCATCAATAATAGTATGATGAACAAGGTGATTGAGAAAATTTACTTGGATGGAGAATTCCAATTCTACTGGTAATTGTGGCACATAGCCCGTATGATTAAAGACTACGAGATTGGAATCTAACAGATCAATTCCACCAATTGTCGACAACAAAGCCTGCTTCTGGGAGGGAAAATTTTGAAGCACCTCAAGTGCTGACATAGCTGAAGGGGATTGAGCCAAATCTTCAACTATATTATAATTTTTAGTAGCTCGAGCTCAAGGATTAAATTTCGATTTATGAATGACTCCCTTCGGTGGCTTGATTATCAATTCAAGAACAGAAGTTGGCAGTATTAATTTCATAGATGGATTTGTGGTCGTGGTAGTAGGTTGATCAGTAGTGTGACTACCATAACCTTTATTATTCATTGACACCAAAGCATCAGTCGATGGTTTCGTGACAGACAACATAAGCACTTGGGAACTAGAAGTTGGATCCGTAGAAACCAAATTTGTGTTTGGATTCATAAATGGATTTGTCAATGCTGCAGATGCATGTGAGTTCTTAACCAATTTTGAGACTTCAACGTAGTGAGGACAGTCTCGAACAAAGTGTTCCTCATTACAGATTATGCAAGGGTAACGAGGTTTCATATTTCCTGACGATTGATCAAATGATCTTTCCTGTGGGGTAGAAGTTTTTTTTCTTTAATTTCCCCTTTTTCTTACTTCCGGGTTGCTTGTCACTTTTGCCCTTGTCAAATGACACGGCATGGCTTTCGGAAGAAGGTGCAGGATCATATGAGTAGAGTGATGTGTGCTTGCAATACAGATCATACCATCTCTGGCATGAGAGTCCTTATATGGAGGAGGAATAGTAAAATTTGATCGCGACGCGTTCGGAATTTTCCCGTAGAGCATGCCAGACTGAGTATAAATCAAGTCTAAATATTGGGCATGAGAAATCACTTGCTCTTCAGTGACGACGCCACCCTTAGCCACATCCTCAGTTATAGATGGTAACAGGGACTTAATGAACCACTCAGCAAGGAGTTGATCAGGAACAAATGTCTTGACCATTCTATGATGACAACACCACTCATGAATATGATCAGAAATGTGATTAGTATTAGTCTGTTTAAAATTAGTAAAAATTTATGTTCTAGTTTCATATCGTACAAGAACTGGAAGTGGGTCAAAAAGACATTAGCTAGGGTAGTGAAATTATCAAATGAAGCTCTTGGTAACTCAATGTACCATTTCGTCGTCGACCCAGTGAGAGTACGCCAAAAAAGACGTAGTTGAACGGAGTCATCATTTAGGGAGTTAGATGAACACCACAAATGATAAGTCATAACATGCATCGACAGGTCTTCCCCAGGGTTTCCATTGAACTTAGGAATATCCAATGGTCATTTATGAGGTATCACCGGCCACTAAAGAGCATAATTGATTAGATCATTGGTAAGCCAGTTTAAATCCGATAATTATAAAGTTGCAACAAAGGGAAACTGTCGATTTAAGTCGGGTTGAGCATAGTCAGGATATGATGGAATTGCTTGAAAAATAGGTCATGGAGCACCAGCATAAGGAATTTGTTGTTGGTAACCCAGATAGGGGTTGTTTTGATAAGAAAATGCTTGAGGATTCTATTGACAAAAAACCTGGGTATGCTACTTGTTTTAATGAAGGTTGTGGCATTTGCATTTGTGGCTTCCAAGGGGTTTGTCCACCAACAGTATAACCCAAGCTAGGATAGCTTAGATTCAGTTGTGGATAGGTAGAACCTAGTTGTGGCTGCGACATCCCATAATATGGTAATCCAACTTGTGAATAAATGATTCTGGATACAGGTGGTTGTTGTAAACCAACCGAAGGAGGGCCCAATACTTGAAATTATTGGGTTGAAGGACCTGCCTGAGATGGTTGAGGTACAAAAATTTGAGTCTGTAACAGGGGTAAGGATGTATTAACGAGTGGATTTGATGTGGGTGCAACAGGTTGAACCGGTTGATACGAGTGTACAACCTTTTTTGGTTGGATGGGTAGAGTGGGCTTCCACTGACAAACATTCATTTTGACATTAGGATGACCAAATAACAATGGAGTACTGTCAATATCGGTGACCATATGTTCCCCCCCAGCATGAGGAGTATAATAAGATGGAAAATATTGTTCTCCAAATGCAGGGAGTCCAGTTGAAATTGTAGTAGATGGAATATACCCAGATGGACCATCTTGATATTGCCCTGATGATGTGTATAAAGGATCAAGCCGTTCAGTACTCACTATAGATTTACCGGTTAGAATACCAGACAATGACATTGGTGAAGTCCATGGGTTTGAGGATGCACCAGATAAGGTTCCAGATAAATATTGGTAACCAGGTGGGACGGAACAACCACCATATAAATGTGACTCTGGTGATGTTGTAAACATCGACGAGGTAGCCAGATCAGGTGTTGTCGCAACTAGAATAGATGGTCTAGCCGAAGATGTTGGCTTAGGCATGGTTATTTGACCAAATGTATACCCTATTGCATCTATGAGAACTCTAATAGACACATGATCAACAAAATCAAAGGTAGGTGATTGAGGAAAAGACTCGTACAGGTAAAGCTCCGCCCCAAAACGAGTTTGAGTTAAAGTTGTTTCTTCTTGTGGTATATCTTCAATCAAAATTAAACCAAGTGGAAGGATTTCGCCGTCAGGCCCAAATTATATTTCAGGAGGTTGAATACACAATATGGGAGACTCAATGGCTACAATAGATTGTGGGATGACCAATATAGGAACAACTTCCGGTCGTTCGACTTTGAGATGCAGATGTTCTGGAAAAAAAGTGACAGGGTCCATATCAACTTCCAGTTGAAGGACGTTGGGTTCGAGAGGTATGGTCTCACTGATTGGATGGATCGTGACCACGGGTAGCTGTGAGGACTCTGTCTCAACAACAGTAGATGAACTAGGATTTGTAGAAACAACTTGTGCTGACTCTGGTATATGTGAGGATGTGTCGCACCATAGGTACTGATAGTAATATTATCGATAGAGCGATGTCGCCTTCGCCAACCAAAAGTGGCTTCCGGTGGTAAAGGTGGTTTTAGTGCTATTATACGCAAACGATGAGGAAAGGGATGTTATTCTTCCACGATGACTGATTTATTTTATGACCAAAAAAAAATAAACAAAATAAAAGGGTAATTATAGGCAAAAGTTTTACCAATTAATTGTGAATTGCAGAATACCTCCTGGCGAACCAAGAAATATGGGCAGGCAATCTCCCTGAGTGTTGTGTTCGGTGTATCACAAGTTACAAGGCGGACAACTTGGTTCACTATGGATGGATAGCAACCTAAAGTTGTCCTCCCAAATGTACCAGAAGATACGTGGAGGCCCAAGTCCGTATTAGCCTTCTCTAATGCGAACCGCACAGTGAGAGCACCCCCTTATACTTTTCGTACTAGAACATCGCCCTATATACCCGAAGGTATGTGGACGAGCTTCGACATACTTACGTACGTGGAGTGAAGTATCATACTCGAAATGTATCGCAGGCAAGTTAATGACAGCTGATATGTTTAACGACGCCAGAACACGTCTCTAGCCTAGACCTTCTAAATGTTATCTTTATGGTTCCAATGTTTTTTTAGGTAAATTGATGTAAATTTTAAGTTGATCTTGTTTAAAAATTTTCCTTTTGAGGTTCACCGCATGATGTGATGGAAATTCCTAAAAATGCAAACTAAAATGATAAGCAAACTTTTTAATTTTAGCCTTTTCAATGAAAATCCTAACTACTAAGGGAAAGAGAAATAAGTTTTTAGAGCAAACAACAAAGAGCACAAACTAAAATGTAGCTTTCCTAACTTGTTCCTATGCAACACACACAATTCACTATATGCACATGTAGGTTTTTCTTTTCAGCTCCCTTAATGTGACTGCAAGAAAGGAAACTATATGCATCACATCAACAACAACAAAAAGTGTTTTCTTCTTTGAGAAATGAGGAATTTAACAACAATTTTTCTTTTAGGAAAAAAGAAGAATGGAACTACAATTTTTCCTACAGGAAACGAAGAATTTAATGACAATTTCCTTTACAAAAACTAATGGATCTAATGCAGAAATAAAATACTTTGAATTTGATTTGAAAATGATAAAGAAAAAAACTTAAAGAGACATTGAACAAATTTACTTTTCAAAGGAAGAAGAATCGGTAAGTTCATTGGTCTCTAAGAGGTATCAAACAGTTGAGAATACAACAAACAAATGGCTAAGAATTATAGCAATGAAAAATTTGAATGGAATTTGGTTCACTAAGGGGGCAACACGGTCTCTAAGGGGAGACAGTGCGTTGTAGTGCACCCCTGAGTGGGAGACAGTGCACTGTGTCTTGACCAACAGTGCCTTGGGCGCAGCAGTGATTGAAAAATAAAGCTACATAACACACTTCTAATGCAATTATTTCATTCAAAAGTCTAATAAATGAAAATAGATGCTACTGATGAGGATTAGCAGAGGCAAAAACACCAGGAATGAAAGGAAACTCCCCAACGAAGTCGCCAATTTGTTATGCAGAATTATGATCTACGGATAAATCAAATTCCCTAAGTGTGGTGCTAGGCACTTAGAACAACATGTGAAAGACTTTGCTATCACTTTCTCTAACATAAATAGACACATAGAATGATAGAAGAACCCACTTGTTATCCAAGTGCTTCTTCTTCTCCTTCTGTCGCTTTTGTTGTCGCCTTCAAGCCAACTCAGATTGCCAAATTGTTTCCTACAAGCATAAACAGAGAACAACAAACAGATTGAAATATACAGATGCCTACTTATCTTAATCACTCAAATCGATTATATGTGAAACATATATATCATTCAAGAGTCCATTGCATGAGAAATAGAAACATAAACAAATACATATATGGGAAAATGAACAACAATCTTTATTAGATAGTAAAAGGGGGAGGTTACAACCAATGATTGATTTGATGCCACCAGCTCCAGATTCATCCCAGCCTCATCACATCCAACATCACACTAGAAACATATCAGTACTTTCACTCTCTCAAATGAGAATCCAACAACATTTCTTTACCAAAATTCTTCCTCCCCTAGCACTAGGATCTGTGCTCAATTTATAAGGAAAATGATGGTATTTTCTCAATGAATGACTTTCTAATAATAGGCAAGAGATGTTCCCAAGTTCAGAGGTGTTAGATGGACACTTGGATTCGAAGTTCAACACATATGGACTCTTATAGAAGGCACTGGCCATGTGGAGATTCCGGAACAATGAGAATTTCGCTCCCAATTGACCAACACACTCTTGAATGTCAGGAAGTGCATTGCAGTGCACCCTTGAATGGAGGATGCTACATATGCAACACAGTTAGTCCCTTTAGAGGCTACGTTGGTGAGTCTATAAGTGATATAACATATACTTCAAACCTTGGAAATTTCACAATAGAACCCATGAATGATTTGTTCTTCTCTTAGGGCATATATAAACTGAAATGTAAGGGGATGATAGACCCTATTTCATTGGTCCTGGGGATGATATCCAGTTTGACCAGGTCATGGGGGATGATGCCCAAATTGACGTATAACAACATCTACTTCATTTACCTTGATAAGAGTGAATGGAAGGAAGAAAGCAGTCTTCAAAACTCTCCTTAGGATGGGTCATTTCCATCCTTGAATGCTCTCTTTAACTTTAATGAATGTAGAAACCTTATATCCTTGGCGAAAGAATGCAAGAAAGCATGAGGGCAGTGGATGGTAAAGATGAAAGAGAAAAATGCATGATCTCCAACTTCATTCCTCCAACATGACTTTGCAATTATTTTTTCTTGTATAATGTAGCCATATGATCTTCTTTTATCGATAGAAATGAAGGTTAAATGGTGACCCATCTTCAATTTCTATGATCATCATCCATTAGTGAAATCCCATGTGCTTGATGATACCATTGGGAGGCCAAGGGATATCGCATTCATGAGATAGGAGCTTGAACCATCTTCATACGCCACCCTGGATTTGGACAAGTTAATCCTTAGCCATTTATGCACCATGGAGGTTGTTGAATTATGTATTTGTAGAGGCCATATGGGTATCAAATGATTTCCTACATGAATTGCATGATCAAATGAATTGAAGAATGGATTTCATGTCTAACCAGTGATGCCTTTAAAAATGGTTGCTTGAATGTTGCATGTGAGTGAAATTGAAGGGATAACACCAAGAGCGCTTATGTTTAGATGAATAATTTATTTGATTAGAGCAGACCACAAAGGTGTGGGGAGGTAGGAGGGACTTTAGCGGGTTGTTGATATATATTATCATTTAAATATAATAACATAGATATGATTTTAAAATTGACATTGTGATGGAACAATTTCTTAGTTTAGTTTATAATTTCATGCTATAATCTACAAGGATTTAAATGTAAAATATTATGATACGCTTTATTAATACAAATTGAGATTCCAAAATTAAAATGCTTTACTTTTACATTATACCCAATATAATATTTTACATCTTTAAATGAAAATTTTTGATATTTTTTTATTGAAATTTTAATATTTTTGTATTTTTCCATATGTTGAGTTTTTGTGATGTAGGATCATCTATATGTATGCTCATCTATAGTCATAGAGAGAATGTTTACATATGTAAAAACACTAAATGTATAACAATGGATGTATATGTATAGGAAAATGTTGGCATGCATAGAATGCTGGAATGTTTTGTGTGTGGACAAATAGAAGGTTGTGCATTAGATAGATCTAACTTTGTCAAGTTAGCTTGATATTAGAATTCTAGGTTTTGTAATTGGTTTTGTTACTCTCCTATCTCTTCGAATGCAACCCTTTTAGGAGATAGACTCCCTTGGTTTATAGAGTTCAACACAACATGAAAGATGATAAGAATTGATATCTTAGACCGTATTTGGAAAACACAAAATGAATATTTCTTGTTTAAAATTGTGCAAAGCTATAATTCGTTTATTTAGAATAATGTCTTATGATTTCAACACAACATGGAAGATGATAAAAATTGATATCTTAGACCGTATTTGGAAAACACAAAATGAATATTTCTTGTTTAAAATTGTGCAAAACTATAAATGGTTTATTTAGAATAATGTCTCATTAATCCATACTCAACTTCACTTGTACATATAAGTGCAAGTTATACTGAAGATGAATATGAAGGTGATGCATATGTGTAAATTCTTAAAATTTAGGGCGAAGGCTTGTATCATGAGTAAAAATCTTGATCTTTCTATTCATTTTCCATCACACTTAAGCTAGTCTTAAAAATCTACTAAGAAACACCCTTCACACAATTGATTGTCCTATTTGTGAGCATTGAGAGTGACATAGAAGGTAGCCCCTACTCAATATTATTGGTGTTCTTTAGACTAAAATGTTTTTTAATATGTCTTTCTAAAACCGTTATTTGAGATTTTTCAATAATATTATTGTTTATTAGGTTGTCTAGTTTTAATTATTATTATGGTGACCTTAAATTATATCATTTTTTATTAGCTAAAGCAAGTATATATGTATATATATATAACTTTACAGTATTTTCTTTTTTTAATAAAATATATTTTATATTAATAAAAAAAAAGATTTGATTAAGGAAAATGTTTATTTAAAATTAATTAATTATAATACCCTAATTACCTTATTCTAAGAAATAAGTTAAAGTTGTAATAGTTCTTTGAAGATGAAATGCACCATAAATAAAATATATCACTTCAAAATTTAAATATCGTAAAATAACTACATCACTTTTTTTAATCTATTAATTGTAGTTTAGTTGGTTAGTTTCCATTAGATTTCATGGAAAGAATTGAGAATAGAAGCAATTTCTCAAAAAATTAGATTATCTCAAAGATATCCAAACTCTATCAAACTTTACACAATGTGACGTCAAATTACTAAAAAAAAAGAAAAGAAAAAAAAACTAAATTACATCACTCCTTTTCAATTATTTATATAATGAATAAATTATTTATAATAAAATAATTTATATTAACAATTTTTTATAAATTTTAATGATGTGTAAGTTATATATATATATATATATAATTTTAAATAATAACCTATATTTTTGAATTTGAATCATCAATTTGTTTCTAATTTTTAATTAATTAAAAATAATTTTAAAGCATAAAATAAATACTTGAATCTAAAAAATATCTCTAATATTTACTTTTTAATTTTTACTTACAAAAATTTAAACTAATGACTTAGATGTGTCTAAACCATACCCATACATCATCAATCGAAAACTCCAACACCAACATTTATGACAATTCACATTCAATAAAATAAACTATTTTTTATAATATTATCAAATATTACCCACAATTATAATTCATTTTTCATATATAAAAGACTTAAATTATCATATATAAACAACTACATTTTTTTAATAAATAAATTTTATTTAAAAATTACTATCTCTGTTTAAGATTACTCTCGTTTCTCAGTCAAACCATTCACACAAATTTTATTTAAAAATTACTCTCGTTTCTCAGTCAAACCATTCACACCCTTCATTTCCAGAATAACTTACCTGACAGTGCTCCCTGGTACAGATTCCCAATCCCAAAACATCGATGATTGCCATATTAAGATATTTTTTAACGTGATTTAACACCGATGATACGATATTAAGATAATTTTTGATGTGAAAGGAAATCAATAACCAGGAGAAAAAACACATCAAGACTTGTCCTTTCTCTGATATTTGTCCTTTCTACTATGTTGCAGGTGAGAATTCTTTAGATTTGATGGATGATGCAAGCCCACTTTACTTTTACCTTTACCATTACCACTTAAGTCAATTTACTCGGCCTATGGATCTTAAATCATGGGCTTTAGATGCAGACCTGCAATGAAAAAAACCAGAGCCTCATGAGAGACATAAAAGAAGATTTTTATAAATTTCCAGAAAGAAAATGGGATGCTTTGGTATTTTTTGAAACATTAAGTTTCAGTTTCAGTAGTTTAATTTTGTATAAATCTAGTGCTTAAGAATTTGTAGGGTACATAATCTATTATACATCAAATTCACAATTTAACTAAAAATTGTATCCCCAAATTTAACACAAAAATCTAATGGTTACACTGCTCATTTGATATATATATGATAACTATAGCAAGATAAATCCAAATAAAGATACCCTGATTAGCACAATTGTCATTTGGGTTAACCCTGTACGTTACAGTTACAGGGAGTCTGTGCACCATGGGAAATTCAAGTCCACGGACTTAAATAGTACGGTCCCAAGTTTTGTAATTATGTGAACCACTTTATGATGGTATTCAATATTCTGCTTTCCCTGGACTAAATCCCAAGAAAAACGTGAATCCAATGGCCGTGCTGCTTGCATGCATGACAGCCATTCTAGATATAAAAAACAAACCAAGTCAGTCTTGTCCTCTCATCAGACTATGACAAAAAGATCCCAGAATAGCTTCCTATTTGATCACCAGTACGCAGCATGAGCATGGGAGCTCTGTGGGGAATGGCCAGTCATAAGTACTGTACCAGTTGCAACATGTTCTTCTATTGGAAGCTTAAGTTGAAGGCTCCCATGTCAGTCCTGGTTTGAGAGTTTACCTGTGACATAACAGTACTGGGTTGTGCACAGGACAGAAGACCAGCTTTTGATGTGTTTCATGTAGCCATTGGCCACCATCAGGATTTCATCTGCTTGGGGAGATTCAGGTAGATGCATAGATTTCTTTCAGTTCAATTCAAACACAGAAGGGAGTGGCAAGGTGTTACTGGGTGGAGATGACAATTAGGTCAAGTGGAGTACATAGACTTGGAGTTGTAGATACCATTTATGAAGAAGATCAGGAAGAGCTTTATCAGTCCTCCCCAGAAATTAACACAAGCAATTCAAGCAGACTTGAATATAAAGATTCATGCATCCCACGAGATAGGAGCTCCTGGATTGTCTTTGAAAATGGAGAGTATAATAGTCCAGGTCATGTTTCTGATGGTATGACAAGTACTCAAAACCATGAAGCCCTGCGTCACAGTGTCTGCTCTTGGTAAGCTGTCCCAGCTGCATCAATCAGTATGTAGAATTTAAGTGGAGTAAGTAACATGCCTGGCAATTTGGGGCAGTGTTGCAGATATATCGGATTTCTTTTCAATTTTTTTATTTTCTAAAGAGTGTTTCAGGTTATGAGTTTATGAGAGTTTTTAGATTCAAGTTTATGCTTGTTTGGTCTTTCAGGTTCAAGTTTATGCTTGTTTAGTTTTTTTGTTTTCTTGAATTTTCTGATATCAAGTTTTTCAGGTTGTCCAAGTTTAAGTTTATGTTTGACAAGATTTTGAAGTCCTGGCTTAGTTTTTCTGATTTGGCTTTGAAATTTTCAAATGGTCTGATTTCTTAACAATTCAGTTCCAAATTTATGCAATGTCTAACGTTTTAAGTTCAATTTATACTTACCTGGTTTTGTACATGCATTTCCTCATAAGTTTCTGATGGAGTAACAAGTGCTCAAAAACAGGAAGCCATGCATGGCGTTGTCTGGTCATGGCAGATAGTTCCAGGCTCCAACTGCATCACTCACTACGTAAAATTAGTTATTGTCCTAATTTCGAGGAGGGTTGTAAAAGTTTCCAATTTCTATTAGTTCATTTATAGTTTTTAATAGTTTTAATCCAAGTTTGTTTGAATTTTCACGTTCAGGTTTATATTTATTTATTTTTTCAAAGTTTAACGTTAGAGCCAAAAACATTCAAAATATCTAATTTCACTGAGATTGTTCCCATTTTTCCAATTTCCTGATGACCCAGCCTATCATTTGTCATGCCAACACTGATTTAAAGCCAATAACCTTCAAAATAGGATAACCATCAGTATCTTGGATGCCATGAATCAGATGGTTGTTGCCTAGACCAGTAGGTTTTGGATATGGCCATGCACAACATATTCTATCTTGCATCCAGATTCAAAGATTTGCAAAAGATGTATATGGTTTGTAGATTCTACTATTTAATGATATAGAGACATGCTTTTACTTCTTAGATGCCAAGAATGCTGTGAAACTGAAAATGAGACATAATCTTGTATCCACAGGTACAAGGCTACTGGTTTTCCAACCAGTGTTACAATTCACATCTTAGGTTGCAGTTTCGAGCTTCACAAGGTATACAAACCAGTCCTGGTCTCCTTAAATTCTGAAGAATTTTTCTAAGCTCAGTACCAATTTATGCATGTACTTGTGGTTTTTTTGTGCTGGCAGTTCCCTTTGGTGTCCAGAAGCGGGTATTTCAAGAGGGAGCTCATGGATGCTAAAGAGATTTATTTGAACCCTCCAGGCGGGGCTAGGATTTTTGAGCTAATAGCAGCTTATTGCTACGGCTCTACCATCCTCATGGGACCGTCCACCATTGCTGCCATACGATGTGCTTCAGAGTTCTTTGAAATGACAGAGGAGCAATGCAAAGAAAATCTCTGCAGAAGAAGTCAACTGTATTTCCAGGAGGTTATACTCAAGAACTGGGATGACACCATTGTAGCTCTCCGGAGCTGCGAGGAGCTTCATCCCATAGCCCGGGAGCTAGAAATCGTCAGTGCCTGTGTTGAGGCGCTGGCGCTGTTGGCCTGCTCCGAAATCATGAACGAGAAGCAGGGGTCCACATCGATTCCTTTGACACCCATGGAGATTGGGTTTGATGGGGGTGGTCACATGGAAAATTATGACAAAGACTGGCTGATCGAAGACCTGTTAACGCTCCCAATCGATTACTTTCGCCAGATAATGGACTCCATCAGGAGGCAGGGGAATTATGAGGGATTAATCGGCCGAGCTCTGGTTCTGTACGTTGATAGGTGGGTTTATGATGTGATTAAACCCCACGGTCACATGAAGGGCAAGGACTCTGAAATGAAAAATCTATTAGAATCTATCATTAGGCTGCTTCCCGTTGAGAAAGAAGATACAGTGTCTGTTAGCTTTCTGTTTGGGCTACTTCGCTGTGCCTTTGCATGGAATGTAGGAAAAGAGTGCAGGTTCAGGCTCGAAATCAGAATTGCAGGCCAGCTCGATCAGGCTAGGCTTGCAGATTTTTTACTGCCATTGATGAAGAAGAATGACAATGGTGATGATAGGGAGACAATTTATGATGGTTATAGAAGCGATTCTGAGACCCCATATGAAGAAGAAATTTGTGTTATGGATACTTCGCCCGAGGTGGACAGCATGCAACATATAGTTTCTCTGTTTATGTCTCTGCAAACAGATGTGGGGGATGATTCTGATTACAGTACCCTTTACAGTGAAGGGAACGCCAGTTCTCGCAGTTCCTCGAGCAGCAACCCCACTGTATGCAATGTTTCCAAAATTTGGGACGAATATCTTACAGAAATTGCAGTCTGTCCATGGCTTTCCCCAGCTAAATTCTTGGATTTCGTGGAAACTGTGCCATCCTTCAGTAGGCCTGCTCATGATCAGCTCTACAAAGCAATTCACATATACCTCAAGGTTGGCCTAATTAAACTTTAAGCTATTGCTCTTTTTTTAGTAAATATACAGCCCCCACAATTAATTTATTCTTATATGTTAAACAGTAGTAATGCAGTTTGACACCATTCAGAGTGGTAGTGCAGTAGAAGTGTCTGTATTTTTGTGTCCTCTCCCTTGAGTCACATCTCCATTAAAGGAAGCATTTGCAGGTCCATCATTGTTCTGGCTCTATAGAAGCCTGCACCTTCTTGCAGGCTACCAGTTGCAGGCTACCAGTTTGCTTCATGGCCATTCCAATGAGCCCAACTGGAGGTATTACAACCCCTGCAGAGCAATCAAGCTGGGATTATGCAACTAAGAAAGTTTTAACAAGGCCGTGGAGCTACACAGACGAAGAACTTGACGATAGGCTAAATTTATCCCGGATTTGAGAAGGGCTAGCGGAATTCCTATTATATTACAGTAGTAGTACAACTGGACTTCACTGTTACATTTCCTTAATATCTTTCGTGCTATGCTTGTGTTTATTATATTACAGTAGTAGCGCAATTGGCCTTCACTGATACATTTCCTTAATATCTTTCGTGCTATGCCTGTGTTCATGACAGTATGACTGAAATCTGGACAGAATTTCTTGCAAAAACTTTGCAGAAATTGAATACACAGGGTAAACTTTGCAAACTTTGCAGAAATTGAATATACAGGGGCGTTGAATCTAACTATAAACTCAAAAACACATATTAAACAACTTAAATCCATAATTTTACCAAAATTTATATGCTGAGCGAAAAAACCTCAAATAATTACACTGCCCCTGCTCCTGCTCCCTGTTTATCTGTTCATATGGTACTTTTGAGTGTTGATACTGAATACCGTTGGGTAGTCTCGTGTATTCATGCTTTGACCATTGCTGGTTACAGCGCTGTGTTAATGATGAGTAGAGCCTGCCCTGGGTAAATTATGTCAATGATGAGTTTTTATACTTTATGGCACATCTGTAGTTTTTGCAGACTCTGTCTGGAAGGCTGCATAAAGCTGGATGAGGATTGAAAAGAAAGGGGCTTTTCTTTTTCAATTTTCGTTTGAATTGGAAAAGCAAAATTTCATAATTTTACTTAATTCCATGCAACGGATGTCGAAGTGTTTCAGAGTTTCTGAATCAATCTCAAAATCTAAAACCAAGTTTCTGTCGATGACCTTTTATTTCCCGAATCAGTGTGAAAACCTAAAACCAAGTTTTTTTCATGAATTTTTATGTCGGTGATGAGAGTTCTTGGAATACAGGATTTCAGAAACTCTCATCAACATGTTTTTAATTGTGGAAATACGCACACTTCAGGTATTTGTGCAATTTATTTGTGTAACATATAGATAGATATATATAAACAAAATATTTTTTTAAGCCTGATTGTTGTTTAAAATGTTTAAAATGTAATTATGAATGAATAAATGGATTTAACATTTTGGAAAATTCTCTAAACACTTGAATTTTACAGATAAACAATTTAAAAGTTTTTAAAAATCTCTCCTGATTTTGATTAAATTAATCAGAAAAAATATTGTTAAATATAATTTTGTTTTATTAGAAAAATTGAATTTGTGAAATTAATTTGTAATTTAAGAAATTATTATTTAAAAATATTTAAATCTTTACTATATCTATAAATAGTATCCACACCAATCTCCAATTTTCTTAATTTTTTTCAACTAATTAGGGTTAATTTATAATTTTATCACTTCACAAAACTAAATCTTCCCAATCCAATTATATCAAAACTTTTTACAAAATTAAAATATCTTATTATTATTTTTCATTTTTTAAATATCTAATAAAAAAAGAACCCCAAAGAATAGTTCATTTGATCAAGTTCTCATTGCTAAATACTTCATAAGTTGAGAAATTACTAGATCAAATCTCCTCGATGCCTTTGGGATTAGGCCTTGCTTGTTGTGCTAACTAGTAGATCTCTTCAACTACTATTAAATTTATTTATACATTTCGATTACAATTTAATTTAATACCGGGGAGAAAGGGTTTTTGGTAGCGCTGAATCCATTTCCACTATCAAAAATGGATTCCAAACACTCCAACTACCTAATTTCTTGAATTTTAGTTGACCGGATTCCGACAGTTTTTTGCCATCCAGGGTATTTCACGGCCTGGGTAGACAACTCCCACGTAGTCTAAAAAGGCCGTGTTTTCGCCCAGAATCCCGCAATGATTTTCAGAAAATCCGGCAAAGATTTGCCCAGAATCTTGTTTACAGTTGTTAAACTTTAGTATTGTGAGTGCCCTAAAGGTTTTCGATAGTGCTGAATCCATTTCCACTATCAAAAATGGATTTCAAACACTCCAACTATCTGATTTCTTGAATTTTAGTTGACCGGATTCAGGTAATTTTCTGCCGTCCAGACTATTTCACGGCCTTGGTAGACAACTCCCATATCCTTATATTTCAACCAAAAAAAACCAAACAATTAACAGTAAAGACTGTCAGTGAAACACGTCCAGAAGTCTCTGCCAGTTTCCTTAAAAATATTATTGTCAAAAGAACGTAATACTGTAAGATGTAAGAACATTCTCTTACACACTTTCAAATATAGATGGACAAAGTAGGGCTAGTAACAAGCCAGCTCGATTTATTTATTGGATTGTCGGTTTCCATTGATTCTATACCATCTGCCTAATGGCACTGTCTCTGTCAACCCCTGCTCTGATTGCAGGCCATGTTTTGGAAAACGATTCATTTGTTTTTTGCCCAATGAATAAGGTACATAAAAGATTCCTGTCAAGACTGTGCATGACAGAACAGCTCTTATTAAATGAACAAATAGACAGTGGAATATTGCATGTTATATGGGGCAGACGTTACGTTTGCTTGAGTGGCTAACTCTTTGAGTTGTTGGCTCTTTGTTGGATTTGATTTATCTTTCTGCCTTTTTAGCTTTTGGGTGGGAAGCAGGATCGACTAAATTGCTAGTGATGGGTGGGTGTGATTTGCCTTATGGTCAATTTTGTTTTAATATCTCTGTCAATATCATTATTTTTTTTTAAATGATCAAAATGGGTATTAGAATTGCTAAACTAATAATCAAATTGGGTTCTAGAAGTGTAGAAATGGTAAAATTTGATGAGTATTTCGGATTTGAAATTCTTACCATAGTGAAAAAGATTAAATTTATTCTAAGCTATGAAGTCTAATCTATTTTCTGCACAATACACAGTGCCCATCTTCTTTGAATTTGTCTCGTTTTTCAGATTTCAAAATATATCCAGAATCAACCATCTAAATAAAATAAAGATGGTAAGTTGAATTTGCTTCTATTTCTATGCAATGGTGGAATTAAGGATGGCCAATTGGTTTCTTCATCTTCTTTATTTTCAAATTTTATCCATTCTGGATTATAAAGATTAGAACTGATTTCTTGTTTCTAGTCTCTATCCCTTTAGAATTATAAAGTTTAAATAATTTCTTGTTTCAAATGGCAGAACCATCCGCAGACCTCAAATGCAGAGAGATTGGACATGTGTAGAACCCTCAATTGCCAGAAGCTATCACAGGAGACTTGTTTTCATGCAGTCCAGAACGACTTCATGCCATTGCGAATGATAGTGCAGGCCATGTACATACATCAACTACAGGCAAACCGTACACCCACTTCTCAGATCACCAGGCTGCCACCAAGAAGCAGTAGCACTAGGGCTCTCACACTAGAAAAAAACGTCAGCAACAACAAGAAACCATCTCCACATGATATGCCCTACCCATTAAGCAAAAGTGAAAGCAGAAAGCATGAGGACCGAGATTCTTCTCTGGGCTTTCTATTGAAACAGAATTCAGTCATTGTCCAAGCATCCAATTTGAAGTCTGATATGGAGGAAACAAATTCTAGACTTAGAAACCTTGATCGCATGCATGAGAAAAAAATTCAATGTTAGCATCAGAGAAAATTAAAATAATAGTGACAGTGTGACTGCAGAAGATGAGTTCTCAGATAAATTAAGGGAGAACTCAGATTTAAATAGATTACATTCGGTGACCAAAGGCTGTGGAGGTGGTGGCATAGGTCAGAGGCTCATCAAATCATTGCCAAAACTAAGCCTCGGCGGTTCCAGAAGATCTTCTAACCTCAAACCCACTGAGAATCGAAACGCTTCAGGAAAATCAAAATGGGCTTCAGAGTGGCAGGCAGGGGATGAAAGCCAAAGTGATTCAACCCCTCTGGATCAACCGATAAGAAGCAGTAGACAGAATCAGTTAATGCGACCTGTTTCTGTTAGCTCAAGCCGTAGTGAGATCAATGTTGCTAGGGGTAAATCCATGACTGGCAGAAGAAGTCATGAAAGAAGCCGCAGTATTTCCTAGAATTGCATGGTTTTTTTTGAAGTTTAGTGTCACAGGGCAATCTTATTTTGAAATAAAAAACAAAAATTGTTCTCCATATTTTACATCGAAAATTGTTATCCATATATGAAGTGTATTTTATTAATTAGATCTATTTTAAATCTAGATTTATTAAGTGTCAGATAAAATAGATCTAAGTTGGTACTTTTCTATTTTATAATAGATTTTCTGAAACCATAATTATCAATATCATAATAAATACCATGATCAAAAGCAAAAGTTTTCAAAACTTGCAACCCAAAAATAACCAACAATAAATCATTAATTTAATTTTTATTTGATATTTTTGTATTCTGTAATAGATTTTCTCAAACTATAACTAATATCATAACAAATATCATAGACAAAACCATAGTTTATCAAAACCTGCAACTCAAAAATAAGCAACAGTAAATTTTATTCTATTTTTATAAGTTCAAAAATATGTGTATTTGTATTACAATATCTCATCCAAACTAGATCAGACAACAACTCTAGTGCTACCAGATAAAAATGTTGCAACTCTTCTCTACTGAGTTGAACAACAACTCTGGTGCAACCAAATAAAAATGTTGCAACCAGATAAAAATATTGTTAAAATTGTGATGAAAATGTAAATCATTCTTCCAGTATTTTTTTTTTGTTACTTCAGATTTCAAAAGCAAGTAATCATAACAGTTTCTTTGGCTGTGGATGAAAGCAAAACTTATCAGATAAATTTGAAATTTTAATACTCTACAAAGTTCCAAAAGATCACCATATATCACAACTCCAAAACAAAGTTCAAAACAGGCATTTATGGCCACTGTGTGTAGTGCTCAGTATTCCCCTGGTTGAGCATGAAAAGCCATGAAGTTTCTGAATGTTGACTTTTACGGCGCACGTTTGGTTGAGGAATTTTGACTATGTCAGCGTGATCGAGGATCAACAAATTTATGATTGCAGAACTGATAAAAAGAGTCTGAATTTCATTAATGATTTTGAATGTTTATAATAACTGTGTAATATTTTCTAGCAGATCAAGTTGATGACAGAAACCAGATAAAGCAATAAAAAGCCCATCCTTCAAGGCTCACAAATAACATGAGAATGTGCAGAGAATAGAGTTATAAATAACATCTTCATCCAAATGACTGAATGAGGCAAAAAAAAACAGCTTGAATATATCAACTCAGAGACAAAATGAATAATGAGATCAGCATTGCCTAACTGCCAAAACTTCAAGCATTCATCATTTATTTAGAATTGGAGCACACAAGTTGTCTTTTACATTGATGGAGCTACATCCACCTTACATTGATTAACTTAGAAACCATATATCATCATCAAAATCCCATTGTTCTGGCAAAGGAACAGAGGTTCCACTGGTATCAGCACGTCCAGTTGATTCTGGAAATTGAAACGATGTAAGGAAAGAATCCATGCCTGGTTCCTCAATTGAATTGGATTTTAAGGCCATCTGGCTTGTTTGGGGTTGCATAACATTCCTCTCAATTAATGGGCTAGAATTCTGAAGAATGCCTTCAGGAATATCCATTATTGCTTGCCCTGCCACATTTCCCATTATTGCTTGCCCTGCCACATCTCCCATAATAGTATTGTCGATGCCCTCAGAAATACCCCAATCGGCCACAACAGTAGGGCTGAGTGCAGATGATGTTTTGGGGGTATCCACAAATTCTGACATGAAGTTCTCAGAATTCATGCCCTGCACCTGATCATGAATTAGTACAGGTGGTGTTTCAGTATATCTACTTTCTAAGGGTGAATTCTCACTCTTTTTGGGAAGTGTTAAACGTTCTAGATATTGTGAGCATTTACATGTCTTATTACTCTTACATGTCTTATAACGTTCTAGATATTGTGCCCATTTACATGTCTTCTTCCTACTCTTTTTGGGAGGTGACTCATCAGGAAAATTGAGTTTGGCTTTCTTCCCTCTGAGCCTGCTAGCTGCTGCATCATATGCTCTCGCAGCTTCTAATGGTGAATCAAAGGTACCAATCCAAACATACTTGCCTTTGTTGGGATCCCTGACTTGTGCAGCCCATTTGCCCTTATGTTGTGTTACGCCTCTGTATGGGCTCTTCCGCTGCTTCTTGCTGACTGTCTCTGCTGCTCTTTTCATTTGGGAATTTGCAGGAAGACTTCCTGCAAAGAACAGTAAATTTAGAAGCACATTATAAATTATATAAATCTAAAACTTAATATAAATGTCTCGAAATTTTGGCAGCCATTTGAATGCCTCTAAATTTAAGCCATTAAAAGAGGCTATTGTTTTTTAAGTGGCCCCAAAAAAGACATTGGTTTGTAAGAGATGAAAACCTACTTAGACTCTGAAATAAATTACATCATCAGTTAAAAGAGGCCATTGTTTTTTGAGATGACCCAAAAAAGACAATTGTTTGTAAGAGATGACAACCTACTTAGACTCTAAGATAAATTACATCATCAATTGTCACTTTTATTTCATTCTCAATATGCAGAAAAAGATTTAAACCCAAAAGAAAGAGAGATGATCATGCACGGGCAATTAGGTTTTTAATGAAATCTGTAAAAATTAATGGTTTAATATATAAAAAAAAAACCATAGAAAAATATGTTTTTGGAGAAAATGTAGTTGGTAAAGGATTGCGGATATAAGTGTTTGTTAGGTAAATTTGATTTTCTAAAAGATTTAAGGTTGTTAAATTAACAGTAGTGGTTTGGGACATTTGGTGTTGGTGACCTATGGTATTGAACTCATGGTATTACATGTGACCAAGCCTTGGCTCATGGTATTGAACCCATGGTATTATATGTGCCCAAGTCCTTTAAAAACTTGGGACCCATAGTGTTACATGTAACCCATGTATTGAGCTCATGATATTATATGTAACTAAGTGTTTAAAAGGCTTGTGACATTGAACCTGTGGTATTACATATGACCAAACCCTGGCCCATGGTATTGAGCCCATGGTATTGCATGTGACCAAGCCTTTAAAAAGCTTGGGGATTCTCTATTATAATGTGTTAGAGTTGAGAGATGAAAGTCGAGGCCAAGATGTTCATGTTTAGCTATGCTTAAGTCAAGGATAATATACCAATACACAATATTTATACTTAGGGTTACATCCACAACCTCCTCATCTATCAGGATTATAAATGAAGTAAGTATGTAATTAAAATAGTGATTTTTTTTGTGTTCAATTTTAAGCAATTAAATTATATCTTTATAAATTTCGTTTTGAATTAAAATCCTGAAATACTTTGTAAATAGGGTTAAAATAAAATTGATAAAAATGATTTATATACAAAATCTTACATAAAATTTAAAATTAAATTAAAAATACATATATTAAAATTTTTAATTATATAACTTATAAAATTATTATTAGATTATATAATAAGTAATATGCTTATTAGTTTTCTTTATTTTTAGGATATGTAATTTTTTTTTGGGGTGTTTTTATGTGATGTTTTTTTTGGAGGTTTCATATGAATCATGTAAAGATATGTTTTGCCAATCTACATTATTTGTATTTAGAAATTCTATACTATTAGGTAGAATTTGGAATCTGAGTAAAACTAAGTAAGGTGTAAAATCTTATTATTTGGATTTTAGGTGATTTAATAAACCATGTAATATTATTTTTTTAGATGTGAACGGTTGTTGTAGGTGTGGACCAAGTCATTTATTTGTTTATTCTAATCTATAGTTAAAAGGTTGACTAGGCAAAACCTTAAAGAAGGGATGTAATTTGACAAGCAAATTCTCATGATTTTCCAGTCAAATAGAGTTTCGTCAAATACAATTTGAAATTTAACAAGGTCTCTTTTGAAATTCCAACCCTGCTTTAAAGGAAGAAGGGTTCCCCAAATAACTTAAAGGAAAACTATAAATATGAGAGAAAAAGAAAGGCTTAGACACAAAAGTGGAGAAGGACTTTCACATGTGGAGAGAGTGAGGTTAAAGAACCTATCACCAAATCTACCTTAGAGGAGTTGCAGTAGCAAGAAGAAAGTCAAATTTGAGTGATGGAAGGTCATACCTGCAAGAAGAAAGTTTCGAGTGCTGGAAGGAAATAACTCCAAGAAGAAAGTCAGATCTGAGTGTTGGAAGGTCAGATCTGAGTGTTGGAAGGTCAGATCTAGAAAACTAAAGTTAGATTTCTGATCTAAGAAACATATCTAACAGATTGAGAAGTTATAGCTTGGTTACAAAATGACTGATTGCTAAGGACAACAAAAATCCAATGACCTTGAGCTAAAGGCACTAGCTCATGTATGCATTTGAATTTTAATGGGCAGATTGTTGATCTAAAGAAGCAGATCTCAAGCCTTAGATGAGTGAATGGAAAAACTATATTTTTGTATACTATGCATACTAGATGTGTTAGTGATTTGAGGGGCCATGATCCCTGGTCAGAGAGCCTTAATGATTCTTTATTGATGGATTGATAAAAATTGAGTGTTGGGTTCAATAGATTTCTTCACTTTATTGATTTATTGTGATTATATTTATGTTGCCCTAAGTGCTTGTGTGTTGGGGATCCTAGTATGTTTGACTACTTGGTTAATCATAGACTAGATCTAGGACCAATGGAAAAATCAACATGGTATCAAAACTACTTTGAAGAGTAGGTGGATTAGAGTGTGCACATGGAGTAGCTTAAGAGGGAGCTATGAAACTGCTAGACATGGAGCAACAAGGAAGGTGCTTTGGAATGGATGAGATAGCTTCTTGTGGATGGAAAATGGAGTAGGAGGTTCAACGAGGAAGGTGCTTTGGAATGGATGAGATAGCTTCTTGTGGATGGAAAATTTATCGTGAAATAGTGTCTTCGATGGGTTGTGGAGTTTCAACTCCCATAGGGGAGCCATGTGCACATGGGGAATTTGACCAAGGAGGATGAGAACTCATGTAGAGTTGAGTTACAATGGTATAGATTGGATTATACCTAATGTTTGATTGCAACTCAAGACTAACTTTGGAAGGACACAAGATTAGTAGCAAAAATTTCCAAGAGGGAAATCAAAGTGGCCAATGGAGGTTGTGTAGGCTCCGGGGGACTCCCTGAAACACTTTACAAATCAATTCAAAAAAATAAAACAAAATGAAATGATATGAAAATTATAAACTATGAACTATGTAATATTAATTTTTGGATATGAACCTTATAAATTTACAGAAAATTGGGTTAGGTATTTTTGCAAAAATCTTATTCAGAAATATTACTATATTACGCAGAATTTGAAATCCAACAAGAACTAACTAATATGTAAACAATATGTAAATCCAAAGAAGGAACAGAAAACAATTGATCTAAGGTTATGTACTACTTTTTAAATTAATATGAAGTAGCTTTTATTATTTTAAAAGCCCATCAATTCCTTCTCTAAATCCTTTTTCTAGATGACTAAATAAACTATATAATATTATTTTTTTGGATGTGAACGGTGTAAATTAAATTAAAACAGAAAAAAAAAAAAGATTGAACATGTATATTCAGGAGTTGTCTACAGGCGGAGTAGTTGCCGGGAGTAGTTGCCGGGACGACTTGCAGTACCCGTGCTTGAATCATGTTTTTGATAGTGAAAATGGATTCAGCACTATAAAAAACCTTCAAGGCATCCAAAATATTGAAGTTTGATAGCTATAATTTAGATTTACAAAAATCTATTCGAGATTTTCTTAAAATCTTACCAGAATTTCCATGATCTTCAGAGCAAAAAAACAGTCTAATTAGACTAAGGTGTATATTCATACCATTTATATTAAAAATTAATATTCCAATATATAAAATTTATTTACGTTCTCGGAGTTCTACATTTTCTGCAAATAATATTCCAGTATATAAAATCGATCTTCAGAGCTTACCTTCAATTAAAGAGCATTTCTCCCTGGCAGCAGATGGATCCTCTGCATTGTCTGGTCCAAGAAGTTCTCGTTTAAAAAAAGCAAGAATGTCATTAACATTATACTGAGAATTGTCAAGATTTTCTTCGGCATTGGCGAGACCAGAAGCCCCCTCCTGCACCACCCCCACCAACTTCATGCAAAGTAGCCAAATTCTCCATAGTCACTCGCTCACTCTCACCAATAGGGACAATGCTAGAAGTTATTGTGTCTCTACACATGGTGTCTCAAACCCAACTGAAAATTTCGTATCAAGCCTTCTCTTGCAGAGCCTCTCCCACAGTAACCAAGCTTTGCAGGTGCAACAACTACTGCTTAGAATTTTTTTAGACGTAGAGATGTAGACAATCCCTCGGATAGTTGCAATTTTTATAGACGTAGAGATCCAGTCAAATGGGCAACGAAGAGAAATAGAGCATTCACGGGCAAATCGAAAAGTGGTCACTGGCTCCGATCCCAACGCGTGGGAAGTAGCGAAGCCATTTATTGCAAAATGTTGGCCAACTATACAGGGGTTAAGTTAGTTAATATTTATATATTTTCATGTTATTTTAATGAGTTATCTATGGTTTTTTTGGAAATTTCCCACAGATGTAAATTACATCATAACAGATAATTTATTTGTTAAATTTACTCATCAAATTTCATCCTTAATTTCCATAAGATCCAATTCCGAGTTTTGATAAGACTTAATTTCAAATTTTACCCATCAAATTCTATCTCTAATTTAGATAAGACTCAATTCCAAGTTCTGATAAGACCTAATTCCAACACGATGATCAAAAAAATAAAATATAATTAATTTTGATTGGACAAAACTCATTAAATAAAATGTTTAGGTAATGAAATTATGTTAATTTTGGCCATCTAAATTCCTTAATTATTGATTATTGAGCAACTATTATAAAATAAAATATAATTAATTTTGACCTCACCAAACTCATAAAATGGAATTCTGGTTAATGAAATCTAACTAATTTTGACCATCTAAATCTATTAAATAATGAATTAGTATTTATTTGAAATATTAGTGTTAATTAAATTTAATTTATAAGATAATTTTCTCAATTTTTAAAATATTTATTAATTTTAATTATGTAAAAAATGGTTTATCAAAATAATAATAAATTTAGTGGTTTAGTAGTTTGTTTTTAAGTGTTTCTGGTCTAATTTCTCTGGCATGAATTCATTGAAATCACAAGTTTGATGGATAACCCTTACAAAATCGAACTATCTAGATTTTTCAGGGTGCTGAATCTATATATACTGTCAAAAAAACCAGTTTAAATAACACAAATCAAGATTTTACCTCAAATTTTTCCACGAGATTTAGACAACAGAAACTCCAAGAAGTCACATTAAAAACAACTCCTTAAAAATACTAGTTATATATAATTTTAGGGTTAAATTTAATTTATAAATTCATTTTCTTGGGTTTTTTTTTTAATAATTTTTTAAATTTGTTATTTAAAAAACAATTTACCAAAATTATAGCTGATTTAATTAGTAAAATTACTCTAAAATGTTATTAAAAATATTAAGTTTATATACAATTTTAAGAGTAAATTTTCTTTATGAGTTCATCTAAATTCCTTAAATATTAAGGAACTATTATAAAATAAAATATAATTAATTTTGACCTCACCAAACTCATAAAATGGAATTCTGGTTAATGAAATCTAACTAATTTTGACCATCTAAATTTATTAAATAATGAATTAGTGTTTAGCCGAAATATTAGTGCTAATTAAATTTAACTTATAAGATAATTTTCTAATTTTTAAAATATTTATTAATTTTAATTATTTAAAAAATGGTTTATCAAAATAATAATAAATTTAGTGGTTTGGTAGTTTGTCTTTAAGTGTTTCTAGTCTAATTTCTCTGGCATGAATTCATTGAAATCACAAGTTTGATGGATAACCCTTACAAAATCGAATTGCCCAGATTTTTCACGGTGCTGAATCTATATATACTGTCAAAAAAACCAGTTTAAATAACACAAATCAAGATTTTACCTCAAATTTTTCCACAGGATTTAGGCAACCGAAACTCCAAAAAGTCGCATTAAAAACAACTCCCTAAAAATATTGGTTATATATAATTTTAGGGTTAAATTTAATTTATAAATTCATTTTCTTTGGGGTGTCTTTTTTTTTTTTATAATTTCTTAAATTTGTTGACTAGATCTTAACTAGATCCACCAAGTGCCAAGAAAAATCAAATCTCTTAAACTACCATAAATTTTTAGATTTACAAACAATTCACCAAAATAAAAAAATTAATTATTATAATCACTTTAAAGTTCGTAGCCCATATACTTGACATTAATATGTATGATGGGTTTTTGCAATGCATTATATTAGATATCATTTTTTGGATTCAATTTCTTTAAGTAAGTCATTCATCTATGACCATGGTCATAGATGAATGACTTACTTAACCCAGTTGAATCCCAAAATAATATCTAAATTAATATATATTCATGCCATCCTATTAGCATATATTTATGCCCTAAAACTTTAGAGAGCCGAAAAATATGGAGACTAAACAACCCTCCTAAATATATTGTGTTTATGTGGCTTGGCAATTTAAAGAAACTAATCTTTCAAGATCTTACTATTTGTTTATTGTATAAAGTTGAACTTGAATCGGTGTCCCATTTATTTATTGTTTGTTTGTTCTCCAAAAAAGCATAGAAGAAAATAAGTTAAATGGAAAAACAACACTTATCTTTCTTTGTGAAAGAAAATCTCATAAACTGTTTTTAAATTACAAAATTCCAAAACCCAAGAAAATCATAGAACTTATTAACCATTTATCCATAGTAAGAAGCATTAAACAAATAACGAGCGAAAAGAATCACTCCCCATATTTTCTTGGCATTAAACAAATAAAGAGTGAAAAAAATCACTCCTTCATTCATGAAGCCTGCATCCATCCAAAAACTGCCCTTGAACTTTTCTTGATGGTGCAGCTCAAGGTTTTACCCCTGTGAAAGGAGCTAGTGGAATTTTAAATGTAAATCTCAATATTTGTTTAGCATGTGTTAATTAATTGGTTTAGCTTTCAACAATTTTGCAAAATCAATTTCTTTAAATTAATTTTAGAGTTGGTAAAAGAATAAGAGCTTCAAAAATTGCATGTTTATGGGGATTCAATGACTTCAATCAAGTGGATGACAACAATAACTTAATTACAAAATTACTCACTTCTTCTTTTGTTCCAAAAAAATTGTAATCTAAGACAACTTATATCTCTCTCTTGACCATCTATCTTGACCATGTCTACATACACACGTATCAATGATTGGATTGGATTTGGACCAAAACACATGTAAGGTAAAAAGAAAAAGAGACCTAATATGTGCAAGCATATATTCTTAACTCTTAGAAACAACTGACATATTTATTTTTTTAAACTAATTTTAGATTTGGTAAAAGAATAAGGGCTTCAAAAATTGCATGTTTATGGAGACTCAACGACTTTAATAAAGTGGATAACAACAATAACTCAATTACAAAATTACTCACTTCTTCTTCTGTTCCAAAAAAAATTGTAATCTAAAACAACCTTCTCTGATATCTCTCTCTTAACCATCTATCTTGACCATGTCTACATACACAATTCTCAAAGATTGGATTGGATTTGGCCCAAAACACATGCAAAGTCACAAAAAAAGAAGTGGAATATGGGTAAACATATATTCTTAACCCTTGGAAATAACTGACATTTTTGTTTTGGTAAGTCGCTCAGTTTATTGTTTCCTTTTTCCATTACTTGTGCTTTATTTCATATTCTACCTCTTTCTAACCCTTCTTGGCGATTTACAAGTCTCATTTTGCTCGAAGAACTCGAAGCTCGGGGTGTCAAAGTACTGTACTGGAAGGGCTTTTCCGTCACCAAACCAATGATTAACTAAGTCATTTCCTCAACACAAACTCATATGTTGTATTTTCCTTTCTCATTTTCAAATATGAAATCCTAATTTGTGTCAGTGTTTATAGGTTCCCAGCATAGGAGCTTATCCGGGTCGGCTTCATTAGTCCTCCGCCTCGGCTGGCCACACTAGGCAGCCAATAAGTTGACGTGAGTGTAGAAATTATATTGAAGCTCTGATACCATGTAGATATTTATAGAAATTCTATATCAATGGATTCAATCTGATCTTTTGATGTATTAAAAAAGATAATGAATCCTTCTACAATATTTGTGGAATAAAAAACATGATCGCTCAATCACATGCAAGTAAGAGAAAGAAGTAAATCAATCACACAACACAAGATGTTCTTGGGGAAATAAACTACTCAAAACCCCGCTATCATATATTGTATAAAGTCAATGAATCATGAAACAATACAATGCTTAATCTCTCATGAGATTCTCCAGCACTCTACCAATTGTCTCCGGCTGATCTATGAAAAATTGGACAAACACATAGCCAATTTTTAGCTTTCCTTCAGCCTGCCTTGCTCATGCAATTCCTAAAGAATTAGGCCCCGATTAAATAGGAAAATCGGCCTTCCTTGATTGCACAATCCATCATGGCTCCCTCATGGCTTTATAATTGAACATGGGAAATTTTCTAAAAATATAATTGATATTTATGTTCCCTTTAACCTCTATCTCAATTTCGTCTTCCTAAAAAATGACATGCATGAAACTATTAATAGTGAATCATCAGTTATTTGATTGATCACTACTTTTGAATTCAATCTAATTTAATTCTCTGGACCTCTCACTAATTCATCACTCAGTTAGAACTAGTTAAACTGATTTTAACTCAATTAATCAAGGACAATTTTAGGGGCTAATATTCGTAGGTGGGCTAATTTTCCATCATTTTTCCAAATAAAATATTCACCAATTTCCATTTTTTTGAAAAATGATTGCCAAAATTTTATAGTATAAAATTATTTTACCCTAAAAATTACCAAAATTTTATATATACTAACATAAAATAATTAGACACCAGATGCGGTTGATAAATAAGGGTGATGGGACTTCATTCCCATGGCGAGTCCCAAGGGCGCTCGCACGCAGCGGACATATGGCTCACTGCATCGCCATTACTCGCGCAATTAATATGCCAGCCCACACTGCATTAACCCACTCTGCCTCGCCGCTCCACCATCTTGCTCCGTCGGTTTATGTTCATATGGCTTTCTTTCGATAGAATTCGTCTGGTTCCTGTGCTTTCAGCAGCTCGCCATCTCCAGTTCGAGGTGCCTGTCTAGTGGATTGCGCAGAGCCGAGTGTGCGCACACAAACCGGACGTCGCTGCAACATTCTAGGCTGTCTGGAAATTCTGCCAGGTCTCCACTTCACTCACAGTTGTTTTTGTTATCGAACCACTTGTTTGAATTCCCATTCTGCTGATTTGCCGTGGCCACCTTCAACCTCTGTCTGCGCCTCTCGCTTCCAGCAACCCCTGCTTCACTCTGAGGAGATGCCACGACTTCAGCATCGTATGAGGTGTAGGCGCGGGGCAAGTAGAGGTCGCCCTCCCCTCCCTTGCTCTTCCCTTAGTCCCACCTCGGGCTCCTCTGCAGAAGATGATGGTCGCGGACTCCAATCGGAGTTTAGAAGGCAGAGACATCATTGTGGAGGCTCCTCCTCTGTTCTGCCCGAGCTGCGACCCCCGCCTGTCCCCCCTCTGTCCTTTGCCCCTGTCATGCATGAGCCTGCAAGCTCGACTCTCCGCCAGACCTCTCAACGCGCAGAATTTCGCTTCAATTGCACCTTTGACAAGCCTGTCCTCACTGCGTTTGTCACCATCTCCATTTGTGAAAGTTCTGCTAGCCTTGACCCTGCTATTGTCCCCCTCTCTGTCACCATCCCGCCTTGCCCTTAGCCTTCTCAGGTTGATAGTGATGCACCTAGTCCTAACGCGCCCCTTGGCATCGAGAAACCCATCTCTAAAATTGACATAGTGCTAGACGACATCCTCAGCAAAGATAATGCCTCGCTTCAGGATAATGCAGACGAGGAAGAGGAGTTTGGCGGAAAAATAGCGGAAGAGCCGGACTCTCCAACTCCGAATCAGTGATTCGAACTCCTTCAGCCTTCAATGGTCCAGGTTTCCACTTCCGTTAAAATATTATGGGTTTTGCTGCTTTCATCAGCTGAACAAGCTGCATGTTTTTTTAGTTTTAAGTCTTTCAGTAACTTAATATGTATGCTCTGTATACCGGTTTCCCTGTCAAGGGCGGTAAACTATCACTCTCAAGAGTTGGTTTCCCATTCAGGGAAACTCAATCGTTTGTGTAAATGCATGGACATCAAGCCCAGCTCTCAGGCTTACATAGCTGAGAATGGTGCATTTTTGTACTTTTATGTTTTATAAATAGAATTAGTTCTACCGAGAAAAAAAAACATAAAATAATTAGAAACCTAAATATTTTTAAAAAAATATGATCAAATTTTTTACAATTTACATATTGGGGACTAGTAAGATTTGCCAAGGTTTCTAAATTTTAAGATAAAATTTCATCCTTAAATTTTTCCCTGCAATTAATTGGTTTAACCAATTACGCATGCACCCCACTAGTGCATTAACTGCAATTGGACCCCCAAAATATTAGGATCACTCTACATGCCTCATCTTAGACCCTCAACTCGAATTTCTTGAGTTAACTCAGTCGTCATTACTTAACTCAGTCGTCATTACTTAGTTAACTGATACAAGTTGTTATGAGATGAAATTACAATTTAGTTTCAAATTTATTTAAGGAAAAAATAAATTAGACACCCACATTCCTCACTAGTGTGTAACTGAAATTCCTCAGTGAATTTCCTCACCAATGTGTGTGTAGTTTTTTTCCTTTTTGGTTGCCAATTTCATTGTTTCTTGTTGCAAATTTCAACACTCCCTCTCAACAAGAAAGGAATTCAATCTATCATGATCTGATACCTTTGGAATGTTATGCATGCAACAATTCTCTAGTGTTGTTTGTATCTGCTATTCCTGAAACTATATAGACTTCGAACAATTGAATCAATATAATGCATCTATCATCAGAGCCTTTTGACTGCTGCTATCTACTGCACCTATCTAGTGGACTCTCTACGCTACTGCTGAAATCTGCATCCATGTCCTCTACACTGCTTCCAACTCTGATCTGTGCTCCAGTATCCGACATCTGTCACTGTGATTTATGTCTTCCTGACATCTGACTGCATCAATGCAACTGATCCTTCCTGCCACTGTTGTACTATGGGCTCCTCATATCTAGGTTTGATCCATGAGACACACCATCTCAATGGACCCTGCCCAAATTTCTTTTTGGGATTATATCTGCATATTGCCCCACCTCTCACCTAGAGGTATAGTTGCATGTACTCCCTTTTCCCATTTGGCTCAAAATTTTCCCCTCTTGGAGGTCTTTTCTTGATTGGACTCTTCCACTTGGTCTCCTCTCTACTTCTCGAATTGTGGCTTCTCCACAACCTTCTAAGGCTGCTTCTAAGGCTGCATGTTGAGAGATAATTTCTCCCTGTCAACCACCAAGTCATTAACCATTGTTTTTCTCCTCAAATCTTTGCATGCATCCTTGACCTTGAGAACATACAGGTTCTTGTCTCTTACACCGATCTGTTTCACCTATCCCATGGCTATTTTTTTATGGAAAACCTTTCCTTTTCTAAACATCACATCATAACCACGATCTTCCAATACTGCTATGGAGACACGATTCTTCCTTAGGCCTGGAACATGCAAAAAAAAATCCAGTCTAAGAGGGGAACCATACTCCTTCTAAAAGGTAACTCTACCTATGTCGGTCGCGTTATACCTCCCGTCATCTCCAAACTCTATGTTCTACTAGAGGTCCCTCTCCTCCAAGTGACTAAAGAGATATCTATTCCCTGTCATATGGAATAAGGCACCGCTGTATATGTACCACATGCATCTCATTACAATGTTGGCCATGCATGCAAAGAGAGTAAAATCAAGCTCGAACTATGAAGCTAGCGCGTCACCCACTGCAACTGTAGACTCCTTCTTGCTTGCCTTCTTCTGTGGAAAATTAGAGGCATAGTGCCAATGCTCGTGACAGTGAAAACACTTGATCTTGGACAAGTCTCTCTTTCCCTCTTCGCCTTGGGACTTCTTTCCCTTGGATTTATTTCATTTTCTGACTAATGCATAATTTTCTTCCTTTTTAGTGTTGTAGGTCTTGTCTATGGTGCTCCGCCTTATCTCTTATATTGCCAAGTCGGACCACAAACGATTCCAGTATGGTAACTTCTCCCTCCCATTCACAGAGTCCTAGTAACTATGCCAGCTCTTGGGAAGGCCTACAAGTGCTAGGCTCAACAAATCATCATGGGCTATTGTCACACCAACGCTTCCAATCTCATCTCGACATTGAGTGAACTTCACCAAGTATGTTGGTATTGTCTCGTCCTCCTCCATCTTGATCTTTCTGAGCTTGTCCTTTAATTCCAACTTCTTGTGGTCACTGTTATTCTGAATCAGATCTGTCAAGGCCTTCAACATAGCATATGGAGTTTCCTTCCAATGGAGACTCAAGACAATATGATATCAAACTCCCTCTAACAAGATCCTTCTTGCCTTTGCTACCTTCTTCTATCATGCAACAAGAAGTTGTGCATCTACTGTTGCGGGCTTGGGAATATCAGTATCTATGAATTCCTTCAACTTGTTGCCTTCCAACACTACCTCCATCTTGTCCTTGCATGAAATATAATTTTAATTTCCCTCGAGTGCATATTCGAGTTTCAAACCATTGAAAGACATCTTGATCTGTTGTTGGATCCTAAAGAATAAATTTGTAAATTTGAACCTATTCAAGACAAACTCAATTTATTCTCTTCTATTATGATTCCTGGCACTTTGATACCATGTAGAAATATTATAGAAGCTTTGATACCATGTAGAAATTTATATGAATTATATATCAATGGATTCAATCCGATCTTGTGATGTACTAAAACAAGATATTGAATCATTCTACAATATTTATGGAATACAAAACATGATCGCTCAATCACATGCAAGAAAGAGAAAGAAGTAAATCAATCACACAACACAATATGTTCTTGGGGAAAACAACTGCTCAAAACCCCGCTATCATATATTGCATAAAGTCAAGGAATCATGAAATGATAAAATGCTTAATCTCTCATGAGATTCTCCGGCACTCTGCCAATTGTCTCCCACTGATCTAGGAAAAATTGGACAAACACATAGCCAATTCTCTGTATCTAACTTTTCAGGATTCATTTCACCATCATATATCGGAAATTAAAACTTAACATCAAGATTTAATAAAGGAGATTTCATTTTCTTCTTCGATTCTAAACCTAAATCTGAACTAGAATTGTAAGAGAATAAAGAAGAAGAAGATGATGAAGATGGAGAGGAAGGAGATCCATTACCATCAACTTTTTCCTTACCATTTTTCTTCTTTGCGCCTTTAGAAGATGAAGATGCATCTCTAGTTTTATTGTATTCATAAAGCTTTACAATCATACATTGCATATTAAGGAATATTTGCTGAAATTTCTCATTGGTCTTAGGCTCAAGAGTTTATCCTTCGTTTGACCCTACCATCTTTTGAGTGACTTTCCTCTATCCAATCTCTGGATTTGTCTCCTCAGGTTTCCCTTCTCCACGTCACAATCTAGATCTAGTCAACATTCATATTGGAAAATATCCTACTTATACATGATCAACCTGCTTTGATACCAAAATATGATCTGAAAATACACAAGATTGACTATTTGCGCAAAATTTTCGAACATTAACTAAGTTTCCTTTTATGTCAATGAATGAGATAAATTGAATTAATTAAAGTTCCTTAACCATAAAATTTGGAACTTAAATATAAACATGAACAACAACAATAAAACACACAAACACAACAAACATTGATGATGAAGTTCGTTCCTCTTGGACTACGTCTCCGGGTCCACTTCCAATGGGTGTATGTTATATTAGGAATGCTAAAAAAGTCTCTTTACATACATTTTCGCTATACTGAATGTGCACACAAGAACCCATGGCTACTATCAACATGTAGGCCTCGACCTCTGCTCTCCAACGCAACTCTCTGTTATCAAAAAGGCCCAAGGATGGCCAAGTTATGCTCAAAATAGCATTTGTAGGCACAAATAAAACATAAATTTCAGTCTCATTGTACATCTCCCTTTGTAGTGGCACATTGGTATCCCTTTTATAATAAACCACAGGAGGTTCTGGGGTCAAACCCTCAAACACTGTGAAAAATATATAAAATAGTTATAATTAAATACCATATATGGAGTTTATGTTATATTAATGAACCATTTTAAATATTCATTATAACAATGGTTTAATGATAGTGCTTGGTGCAATCATCATATAAAAAATATACCAAAGTTTTTTTTACTCCGGGATCGTGGCATTCATTGTAGCATGTGAGCAGATATAATCCTCATGATTTCGTGGCGGTGACCTGCTCCCCAATGGTTCATGACATAACGGTGCCAACGTGTTGCCAATTGTGCAATGTGATATCCTCGTTGGCAGTTACACCATTCTCTGGAGGTCAATGCGGAACTCCATGGCATTCAACTTTCTGGTGGTAACACATGGCGGGGTTTACAAACCTTTGTAACTACACACCATTGTAATTTTAAGATATGATTTAACCTTATAAATACTTCATACTATTAATACATTTGCAATGTATCATATGTTTATTATATGGTTTTTTAAACCATACCACCCCTTTCACTTTATTTAAAACATTCATACCTTATACATTAATGCGTCAATGTTTCATAACACATATGCATAGCCCATTGGTATGTTTTTTGTGATAATTTCACGGAGGTTGTGGGTTTGATTCCCAACTTGGAGTTTGACCATATGTTGAATTTGACCACCTACCACGTGTAGATAAATGAATTTACCACTTGCCCTGCAAGGCCCAAATTTTTACCTTTTTGACATAAAATTTAATGGGCGTTTTCTCCTTCATACAGAGGCCAATTGCGAAACTAGACATATTTTCGAAATCAACGCGATGAGTTCTTCAGCATGGCACTATTTTCGGTAGCATATGAGACATATGAACTTTTAGCATTTTGAGGATCCTCCTAGATCATGCACAAAATTAAAATGTGTCATTGTGCCAAACCTGTTCGACAATGCCTCCATCCGGCCCATCCTAAGAAGGCTTCTGAGATAAAAGTTGATGTTGGAAAGATTCTTTGGGATGGTTTCATATACCTTGTTCCTTTAACTGATTGGGTTTTAAACGTGGTCCATGTCATGTAGAAATAAATCATAATTCAAGTATGCGTCGATTATCGAGATGTTGATCAAGATTTTCTGAATGACAACTATCAAACCTCGTTTATTGACCATATTGTTGATGATTTTTCTGGTTGTGAGATCTATTCATTTATGGATGGATTCTCGGGTTACAATCAAATCAACATTCTCTCGACGAACCAAACCAAGACAACATTTATTTGTTCTTGGGGTAATTTTCTTATAAAAAGATCCCATTCAGTCTCAATAAAATAGAGGCCATGTTTCAACGTACAATGGATGATATTAACCATATCATGCATGGAAGATCTCCCTCCTCATTCTAAACACCAGACTGATCACCCTTTCCATTTACGAGCCACTTTTCTCCATTGTAGGCACTTTAACATTCAAATTAACATGCATAAATGTGTGTTCTTTTTTGGTTCTGGTCGACTCCTTGGTTTCATTATCTCCAAACAAGTAATTCATATTGATCCTCTCAAAGTGCAAGAAATTTTCGATTTTCCGGTGCCCTCCTCCTTAATTCGGTTACAAAGACTCCAAGGGAAAGCTAACTTAATGAGGAGATTCATCCCTAATTATGTCAAGCTGAAAAAAATATTTACTCGCTTACTGAAGAAAGGGATTCCCTTCCATTGGGATGACGATGCACAAAAAAAAATTGATTCCTTGAAAGATGTATTGGTTTGAGCATCTCTCCTATATCCCCTTGACTATCATCGCGACTATTTCTTGTATCTCGTTGTCGGCATCTATACTATAGCTATGGTGCTAGTCCAAGAAGACGACATTGGGATTGAACATCCCATTTACTATCTGATTTAGAACCTCAACGATATCGAGATTCGATATACTCATGTTGAAAAGTTGGCTTTGGCGACCACTCAAGCCTTCCAGAGATTTCGTGATTACATATTGCTTCGAAAGACTATGGTCATTTCATATTTAAACTATATGACATATATATTGTCACGTCAATTTATAGGGGAAAAGTACTCGAAATGGATAGTTATTATCCAAGGGTTTGACCTGGAATTCATCAAATCCAAGTCAAAAAAATATCTAGTTTTCGCTGAACTAATGTGCGATCTTCCTTCCCTTGATGCAGAATCTACATCTGAAGATTCCATCCTTGATGAGTCATTTTTTCTGATTGCGTCATCTGAACTGTGGTATGGATATTTCCTGATTTATCTCCATACCCAAACTTTCTGACCTAATACGTGTCTCTCTGATCAGCGACGTATCTGGCACCAATCCCAAAATTATCTGATTATCAACGATACCATTTACCGTCGTGGTATTGATACAATTATATGAAGGTGCCTCACTCTTGAGGAGGCTGAGAAATTTCTGAACGATTTCCATTCATGGGCATGTGGTGGACATTTATTTGGTTAAGCTACGACGCAAAAGATCTTACGCACTAGTTACTTTTGGCAGATCATTTTCCGCGACTGTATCCTTGCAATCTAGAAGTGTCATGGTTGCAATATATACGATCACAAATTCCATGTTCCACCTACTCCATTTCATCCCGTTATTGTTGTTAGTCCCTTTGCGATATGGGGTATTGACTTTATGACATGTAACCCTCATTCACCCGGGGGGAATGGTTATATAATTGTCGTTGTTAACTACTTTACTAAGTGGCACAAAGCGATGGCTACATTCAATAATACTAGCGATATGAATGCATACTTTTTATTTAACCACATAATTGCTAGATTTTGTGTTCCATAAGCGATAATTACAGATCACGGGAAGCATTTTCAAAATCATATGATGATCGAATTAACTTCCAAATTGGTACTTTCACATGCAAATTCCACTCCCTATTATCCTTAGGCAAATGGACAATTAGTTAAAGCTATCAACTAAGTTCTTAAAACTATGCTTCAACAAATGATAGGGGTCCGTAAATCAGACTGGAATTTACTTCTCTATGCTTCCTTGTGGGCATAACGAACCTCATTAAGAACTACTACGAGATTCACACCTTTTCAGTTGGTTTACGGTCTGGAAGAAATCCTTCCCATTCAGTACGAAATTCCATCACTAAAAATAACTATCGAACTTTTCCCTTCCACCTTCGTAGAAGAGGAGCATATTTTACACTTTCCTTGATTGGATGAGACCTGACGTGATATTTATTTTGCTAACGAAGCTCATAAAAGACACATCAAAGCACAATATGAAAAAAGTGTCAAACCTAGAGTATTATCGGAAGGATATTTGGCACTCTTATATGGCCAGGAGACCGATAAGTTAAGCCCATCAAAGTTATAGCTTATGTGGCTAGGCCCATGCATTTTCAAGCATGTCCTTGCACAAGTGGTTTACAATTTAGTAGATCTTGATGGAATTCCATTGTCGCAGCCTAGAAACAGGTTGTATCTCAAAAAATACTATGTTTGATCCTATGCGTAGTACATTGTGTACATACTGTCTATAGGTGTGTTGAGTGTGTTTGTAGTGTATTTTTCAGAGTTTCCCATGGTTTATGTTGATCCTTCTTTAATTTGGTTTGGATATGTCAACCTCTCTTGAACCATATATTGGTTATGTCGATGGTGCTAGTCGTAGTACTCAGAACCTATCCTCCGTAGCATGGGCCATATTTGCTCCAAATGGCGAGCTAGTGAGTATGCAAGGGATTTTCATTGGCCACTCTACAAACAACATCACTGAGTATAATGTAGTGGTTGAGATTCTATCTGATGTTATTTTACATGGTATCAGTTGTATAGTCATCAGGCTTGACTCACAACTCATAGTACTACAACTTGTGAATATCTATTCGGTGCAAAATCTCGCCATTATTCGTATGGTTTTGAGAGTGCGTATTCTGGAAAGAAATTTCAATTTCATACAATATGAACACATTTCTATAAATATAAACACTTTAGCATATTCCCTTGCTAATTTAGTTTTAGATATACATTTCCAATGAATGTAAGTAACTTTCAATTCGCATCACATTATATTGAAAGCATAATAGAAACTAGGAAAAATTGAATATATATATATGATAAGTATGGTTTACCAAAATGTGTACCCCAAGACACATATGGCTAAAACAGCGATATACAAAAAACTACATGCAAACATCTAAGTAGACAATCATTGGTGCTCATGATAAAACGACACTGCACAAGCTATTTTGCGCAATAATCGACCAATTCGACTATGTACCCTGATCGTGTGTCATTGAAGTTGCAATGGAAGCTAATTGAATATAGTCTCATCGACCCCATGGGTTAATCACTCCATGTGGCGCTCCACTTATGATAGAATATTTGCTACCTCAACATCCCGTAGCACATCCCATCCCATTGCATCGACATGTACTAGTCCCACTATCTCCTCCTGTGGTTGTCTCTCTATGCGACGAAGATATGTAGCATCCAATGTTCGAACATGTCTAATATCCGCATGAAAACATCAAATATTTTAGAAAGCAGAAACATGAAAAAACACATAAAATAAAAAAAAAAAAAAAATTGTAAAACTTTTCAAAAACTTAATGGTCAAAATATGTTACCTATAGCATCCCATTGCTCGCCATCAGGCAACATGAGCTCGGGATCATCTCGGAAATCCATCCCTGTGTAAGGATATTCATCGATCATGATGAACTATCTACCTAACCATCCAAAGAAGGCTGGTGAAAATATGATCGCTGATGGACCTACATGTCTGGCCATGTGGTTTGTCAACCTCCTCATTTGTGGGACCCTCGGATCGAATGACTCAAGTATAATCTGTTGAGGTTGTAGTAATGGTAACTTCTCTAAGGAAAAAGTGACCAAAATGGCACCATAGCCATAGTTCTTCAACTTCCCCTCCTTTGGTTTAGTAAGTTGTTCCTTCAAGTTGACCCAAACACCCTAGCTCTAGTTGAATATTGTCGGCGCTAGACATTCTACCCCATACTGCATGTATGATTTTCTTGCCACATGTAATTTCGAGCTGCTTTCCAATATTGCTATGATGAACAATATCATTCTCAAAGGTAGTTTGGTCACATCCTTTATGTTAATATTTCTGTCCCTACTAGGAATGACTCAAGGTCTGCAATTGGTAGCAATGTAATCTTTCACTGTCTCACTGCCACTTTTTCCACCTAGAAGAGAGATGGGGGCACCTTGCTTTGACAATCCAGTCAGAAAGTAAATATCATCTACCTGTATCTCGAGTAGATTTTCCCCAAACTTGAACACATGTGCTTGAACATCCCATGAACACACAAGGTATTTCAACAACTCCATTTTTTGCCTCATACTGTGAAGCCAGAATAATTTTAACAACTCGCAATTTTTAAGCCCTCGGATGGTAGCAGAGTCATTTTCCACATTTAAATATTGTGCTTCATGCTCTCCTTCTCTCCAAATGAATGAAATTTTGTGATAATTGGTACCTGAAACGTCAACAAAAGACTCATTAGACTCTTTCCCAAGCAAAAATACCTAACAAAATTTGAGGCAAAACTGAGAACAAAATTGTAAAAATGCGCCCAATGCACCCCAAAAGGTCAAGAAAAAGTGTTTCACCTCTATCTGCAGTGTTTATCTGCCTAAGTGCAACGCCCTTTTCGACACAGAGGGGGTGCGTTGGTCTCGGGGTGTTTTATATGAACCTTAGGGGCCTCAAAAATTTGAAAAATTTTCATTAAAGCACAAGATTAACCATGGAAAAATAGAGAAAGGTTTTAGCTCCTACCCAGATCCAAAGACACTTGAAATGGTTCCCTAGATTAGTTGCAATCGGCTACAGAAGATTGAGGGAAAAATTGCTCCATATATTCATGTTAAAGGTAAATTTTTAAATGGTAAAAATGAAAAGTCATTTTGAATATTTATGGTCACTTGCTTGTTAGTTTTTTCATTTTTAACATTTTGACCTAGATATGCTTCATTTTTACTATGAAACAGGTATGTTTAATCCTTCTTGTCTTGTTTTGAGAAGGTCGACAATTGTTAGCATATTTTTATTATGTTTTAACAAATTACTTTAACCAAATAGTACACTTTTATCTCTTTTTCAGAATCTATAAACCAACATAAAAGGAACCCCCTGGATTCCTCTTTCAGCTCTTTTCAGACTCCCAAAAATATGAAAATATTTTTTATCACTTGTCCTTTCAATCTCGTAAAAGTAAATGAAAATATGTCTACTCAGTATAAGCTTAACCCTTTTTCCAGACTGAGATAGATTAACAATGAAAAAGGAATACCTTAGTGGAACATGGCTAAGAGGTTCTCTTGAGTATTGTTTTCTACCTTTTCGGACATGAGAGACTACTTATGGAAAGGGACATGTGGAGTTTTCTTTTCTACCTCTATTTCAAACTCTATAAACATGAAAAAGATGTCTAGTTTTACCTTCGTTGGACTCGTTGAAACATCAAATAGTGATATATTTGTCGAACATGATAACGCTGAACCATTCCTTCTAAGGGTTTGTTAAATATACTCGGAGGGATTCATCCGAAGGATGAACTTACAAATCAAGCATATGTTATCCCTGAAGGTTGTTAAAAAGTAAAGAGGTACTGACCAGTATGGTTGGGGAAATTGGGAAAAGAGGGGATTGCATTTTTCTAAATGGAAGCAAGTCGCTCTTGAACAGGACGCTTTCCACTTCATCTCCATGGATATTGGGTTGGGAAATCTGCTTGTCTCTTGGTTATCATATCATTTTTAGATCCTCCATTTTGGTTTTAGGTCAATGTTGGCAGCTCCATTTAATGTCGCTGGTGTTCAAGAGAATTCATCCAGTTGGTCTCCACTACAATATCCTTAAGCCTTAATTTCATGTCTGCCTTTCCCGATCCGATTCCATATCATCATAATTTTGATCATTTTGTCTCAATCCTGATACTCGTTTTGTGTCGTTGATGGGGGATACATCAAGGCCCTCCAGTGATGGGTCGCTTCCTATCGACATCACAACATCATTCAAGATTTTGACTTAGAAACACCCCTCTGGTACCTTGGTGCTTGCATACATCAATGGCAAGTTTCCTCACTCTTGGCGACATGTTTACATCAATGGCCTTCAACCGGAAGATTTTGTGTGGTGTTCGACATCAACTCATTTACTTGCACCATATCGATTGAACCATTGTACCTTGAGAGCCATTAACATCATCGGTGGTTTCTCTCATATCTGTTAATGCCTTACATCATTATCTGGTAATCAGATGGTGTCTACCATGTTCGAATCAAGCTTATTGATTCACATGGATAGACTTGTACATTAGTTGGTCGTGTGAACTAGATAGAGGACCCTAGATCTAGTTTCATCCATCTGGCTATGATTTCAGGGGTTATACAAATATCACAATGTATGATGGTTGTGATCATATAGACATTCATCTAGTCATGGGTTGACTAGTTGCACCTATGGACGCGCCCTTTGATCATTGCACATGTTATGTTAGCCTCTAACTCCTAGAGAGTTTTTCATTCAAAACTCCTTGGATAAGCTTCTAGGATGTTCTTATGGATAATTAACAACCCCCATCAATATGGATATTCATATATCCATATAAGAGAGCTAATTTAAGACCTTTCCAAGGAAAATAATTTGGCTTCATTATTATTAGCTACACCACAGTTTGTTGTGAAGATATTAAGAGATTAGTGTCTCTAATCCATTATAATTCCTCCAAGTCCTAATAAGCCAGGATTTCCTTTGGAAGCTCCATCAAAATTTAGCTTCACAAATCCCTCAGAAGGAGGAAAATATATAGGAGTAGAAGTCAATGGAGGAGGGAGCTTCTATGAAATAGGGTATAACAAATTGGGAGATAAGTCAATCTCATTCAAAATATTTTCTTCCCAAGGCCAAGTTTTCTAGTCATTAGGGTTCCAAGGTTCCTCCAGGATGGTTTCTTTTTTATTTGGATTAATTGTATACTATGTTTGATCCACTAATTTATACTTGTCTCTAAAGATTATCTTGTTCATTTCTTTCCAAATAGAACACATTGCAAATACGATGACTAGGACCCACGCTATATTGAATACTGAGCTAGGAAATACAATTTGTCTCCATTGTTCCATTATTTCAATCATAATATTGTGAGATCGATCCAAGTATCCAAATAGCTTCTAGACTCTCCTCCATATTGTGTTATAGAATTTGTTACATGGCTTCTTCTTCTTTTCATAAGATGGACCATGAACTCCTCTTCTTTGGATCTGATCCCATGTCAATATCCTCCATCATCTCACCATCCAAAAGAACTGTGCTACCTTGGTGTTATAGGTCATTTTGTCACATATGATCAAGTGAGACTCCTAATGGGATCAATCAACATCCTTTTCCCCTTGTCACCATCTTGAACAAAGCCCTAAGCATGTACCTTTCATCCCTCAGAGTTTCAACCATAAACTACCCTATATGAGCTAGTTTTAGGACCAACGCTTCCTGCAAGCCTATTGGGGTGTGATCACCTATAGGTTACTCCATTATGGCCAACGTTGGTCACCAACAGGTTTCTCTCCTTTTCACCTACATTGGTTCCATAATTCCGGGAGAATGATCGGGATTCTGGAAGCTTGACCTTCTAGGAGTTTCCAAAAGTTGTTTCAACTACTTACCTTGGGTTGACATTTAGATCCTATCCTACCCTAATTTTGAGTTTTCACCACTTATCCTTTGATCCTATCCCTCCATCAAAGGTGGATCTAAAACCTTAGAATGGTAATTGGATAAGAACTCCCAACTTAACCCGCTCTTCTATATATTTACCCTCTCATATGCAAGAGATAATGGTTGGGTTTGGATAATGATTCTTCCCTTATGTTGCTTCAATAAGTAGTTATCATCTCATGCATAGGGTGAGTGGAGGTGCATATTGTGACAAGGAAAGGACGAGTTAACAACTTGGAGGAGCTATTTTACAAGATCAACTACCACTTATCGTTGTAATCTCCTTCCATTTATATTAATGCAAATAATTCTTTGTTTTCCTATATGTGATGTCATTATTTCACTTATTTCAATACCATGTTGATCTATTGAATATAGTATTTAGATGATACTACATACATCTCGTAGTTTCTTGGCTTGTGTTATCTGACTGTGCGGGTTCTAATTTTGGCAATCGAAGTTGGAATTGGAGCTTCCAAGATAAAGAAGGAGTGAAGCGTGTGAAAAAATACATGTATGGCTCACTTTGTTATCTATTTACTTTAACTAAAAGAATTGAGTTCTTTGTCTCTCTATTGTTCTACATTGACCACCAAAAATAGGGGAGATACATTTGTCTACAATCGTAAATCTCGTATAACACTTGGTACATAAGCAAGATGTCCATATTTTCCTCCAGAGAGGTTCTCTATCCAATATATGATTTCCAGATAATAATGAATATGCCTCCTTTAAGGAAAACATCCCTCTCACATGGTATCTCCATCTCAATGTGTCTGGTTTGTTGTTTAAATGTATTTTCCTTTTCTGAAGCTCTTGGTCTAGCACATCCCATTATACCTCATTGGGGGGGTTTGACCAATCCTCGCACTTCTTCTGTAGAAATTATACAACATATATGTATATCATGGATTCAAACCAATCTAACAATATTCTAAAGCTAGATACTGAATCGCTTCTACAAATCACTTATCGAAATTAAACAATCGCCAATTACATGAAGCAAAGAAAGAATCAAATCAAACCACAACACATATAATTTCCTGGGGAAATCTTGCTACTCAAAACCCCACTATCTTCTATTGTATATTCCACAAGGAATCATGAAACAATTACATACAACTCTTCTCACAAGATCCCTTATGTATTCAACTAATTGTCTCACACTGATCCAGACAAAATTGGGCCAATACTCAGCCAATTCTCGGTCTGTCTTTAGCCTGCCTTTCTCACGTTGTTCATGAGGAATGCAACCCCTATTCACAAGGAATTCCAGCCTTCCGACACTGCACTGAGTATCATGGGCATAATGTGGTGTTTAAATTGCATCTGCACAGTTTGCTATAATCACAATTGATAGTTAACCTCCCTATCACCTTAGTCTCAACTAGGTCTCCACTGGAACTGACATGCATCCAACTAATAATAGTAAATCCTCAATTGCATGTGAGATCACTCATTGTGAAATAAATAATATTTAATTCACTTGATCTCTCACTAGTGTATCTAACAATTACAACTAGCACAAATGAGTTTAACTCACTTAACTGAGTTAAACTAGTTACAACCTGCATTAACTAATGCACCACTGCACTTTGAGCTCTGTTACAACTAGAATTACTCTGCATTCATCACCAACTACCCTCAACTTGAAATTCATGAGCTAACTGAGTTCACATTCATTTAAATATTACAAGTATTTTTGAGATAATATTACATTTTATTGTCCATCTTAATTAAGGGATAACTAAAATAGACATGCACCAAATTTAGCCCACTCCTGTGTAGTTGCTGCTAAGACCTGTGGTCCCACACATGTGTAGGTGCTGCATGTTGTTTCTAGATGCTAATTTCAATCTTTCTTGTTGCAAACTTCAACACTCCCTCTCAACAAGAAAGGAATGTCCTTTCATGCGACATGCACCTCTTTCATGTGATATGCAACTCTTGCATGCAACACTTCTCTAGTGTTTCTCACACACGTAACCTTTGCATGCAACACTTCTCTAGTGTTTCTCGCACATGCAACACTTCCGAAAATGAATAGATTCCAAACAACTGAATCAGTATAATGCATCTTTCATCAAAGTCTTTTGACTGCTGGTACCTACTGCACATGTCTACTGGGTCCTCTACACTGCTGACATCTGCGTCCATGCACTCTGCCCTGCTTCCAACTCTGATCTGCACTCTAGTATCCGACATTCTCACTTTGATTTCATGTCCTCCTGACATCTGACTGCATCAATCTAGTTGATCCTGCTACTATTGTACTGTGGGCTCCTCATAGCCAGGTTTGATTCATGAGACACACACCATCTCAATGAATCCTGCCCAAATTTCTTCTCAAGATTATATTCGCACATCTCCCCACCTCACACCTGGATGTATAACTGCATGTACTTCCTCTGCTCATCTGGCTGGAAATTTATTTGGTTGAGTGTTTTATGCCACTCCATGATCCTCCACATGTGGCGGCTCCACATCTTGAGGTTTATTCTTTGGAACCAAGTGTTCCTCACCTACATGAAAATTCAACTCCCACTCAAGGGACAATTGCATGGATTTTTCACACTTCCCCATGGTTGGAAGCTCTGTAGAAATCAAATCTACGTCAAGTCTATAGAGATTCTTCACACAAATCCCAATATTCTTGGCTTGTCATGTTGCTTTGTGTCGAAGGAAAACTTTTCCTTCACTGAAAACAACATCATAGCCTCTATCTTCCAACATTGTGACTGAAACTAAAATTTTCGTTAAGCCTGGTACATGCATTACATATTTTAAAAGGAAGGGTTTACCTGAATGTCTTTGGAAAGAAACTGTACCAATCCCGGTAGCGCTATACCTTTTGTCATCACCCATTTCGAAATGCATCTGAAGGTCCTTCTCCTCCAAGCTACTGAAAATTTATTTGTCTCCTGTCATGTGGAAAGATGCACCACTATCCAAGTACCACACCAAACTCTGAAACCATGCATGCAATAAGAATGAACTCAAGCTCAAATTGTGAGGCCAAAGCCTCACTAGCTGCAGATCCTGAAGCCTTCTTGTTCTTCTTCTTTTGTGGACAATATGTGGCATAATGTCCATGCTCGTGACAGTGAAAACACTTCACTTTGGACATGTCATGCTCACCTTCTTCACCGGTCTCAGATTTGGAGTGAAATTTCTTTCCTTTCCCCTTCTTCACCTTGGCAGCCAAACCATAATATTCTTCATCTTCATTCTTAGATGAAGATCCATCTCTGGTATTTCGTCTAAACTCCTCTTGCACCAAATCTGACGATAGTCATTCCCAATCTGGAAATTTTTCCCTTCCATTAACAGAGTCTTCATAATTGTGCCAACTCTTGGGAAGTCCTAGAAGAGCTAGGCTCACCAAATCATCATAAGGAACAGTAATTCCTACACTCCCAAGCTCATCCTGACATTGGAATATCTTTGTTAAGTATATCAGAATAGTGTCGCCCTTTTCCATTTTGATCTTCCTATGGTCACTATTGTTCTGAAATAGATCCGTCAAAGCCTTCCACATTGCATATGGAGTCGCTTTTCCATGGAGGTTTGAGGCAATGTGGTCTCATACTCCCTCTAGTAGGATCCTCCTCGCCCTTTCAACCTTCTTTTTCTAGGCACGAATATTTACAGCATCTGTCACAACGGGTTTGGGAATATCCTTATCAATGAATTCCTTCAAGCCATTGTATTCGAGTACTGCCTCCATCCTGTCTTTCCAAGCAATATAGTTAGAGCTGCCATGCAATGCATACTCCAATCTCAAGCCATTGAAAGCCATTTCGATCCTGATTTGCATGTTGCACCAAGAGTACCTTTGCAAATTTCGAATTCTATTCAGTCACAAACTCAGCTTCTTCTTTACTGCAGTAATTTCCTGTGCTCTGATACCATGTATAAATTATGCAACATATATGTAGATCATGGATTCAAACCGATCTAACAATATACTAAAGCTAGATACTGAATCACTTCTACAAATCACTTGCGGAAATTAAACACAATCGCCAATTACATGAAGTAAAGAAAGAATCAAATCAAACCACAACACAGATAATTTCCTGGGGAAAGCTTGCTGCTCAAAACTCCACTATCTTCTATTGTATATTCCACAAGGAATCATGAAACAATTACATACAACTCTTCTCACAAGAGCCCTCTTGTATTCAACTAATTCTCTCACACTGATCTAGACAAAATCGAGCCAATACTCAGCCAATTCTTAGTTTGTCTTCAACCTGCCTTGCTCTCGTAGTTAATGGGGAATGCAATCCCTATTCACAAGGAATTCCAACCTTCCTACACTGCGTTGAGTATCATGGGCATACTGTGGTGTTTAAACTACATCTACACAGTTTGCTATAATCACAACTAATAGTTAACCTCCCTTTCACCTAGTCTCAACTTGGTATCCACTAGAATTGACATGCATGTAGCTAATAATAGTAAATCCTCAGTTGCATGTGAGATCATTGATTGTGAATTAAATAATATTTAATCCACATGATCTCTCGCCAGTGTATCTAATAGTTACAACTAACACAACTGAGTTTAACTCACTTAACTGAGTTAAACTTATTACAACCTGCATTAACTAATGCATCACTGCACTTCGAACTCTATTACAACTAGAATTACTCTACATGCCTCACCAACTACCCTCAACTCGAAATTCACGAGCTAACTGAGTTTATCACACTCAGTTAACTATTACAAATATTTTTGAGATAATATTATGTTTTATTGTCCATTTTAATTAAGGGATAACTAAAATAGACGTGCACCAAATTTAGGCCACACAAGTGTAGGTGCTGCTAAGATTTGTGGTCTCACACATGTGTAGGTGCTGCTTGGACCTCCTGGTCCCACACATGTGTAGGTGCTGCTTGTGGTTTCCAGATGCCAATTTCACTCTTTCTTGTTGCAAACTTCAACATCTTCTAGGTTTTCTAGTGTGGCTCCTCTATCCGCTGTTTCCATAATTCCACAACTATAGAGCATCGTTGTTCCATGGTACGAACCATTAATTCTCCCAAATCATTCATGGTGTCGATATTAGGCATTTTCTTCCATGCATCCAGCTAGAAGAATGATGTACACCCATTCCTTACCTCCTAGAAAACATGATTCTAGATTATACTTATATTATTTTTGGCTAGATTCCAAATTGATGAGTTGGAGGGTAGGTTCTCAATCCTTAACTATTCAACTTGGGAGCAGAGGGTCCCATGTTTTCTATCCCATATATATTTCCATAGGCTTTTTCCCCCTTAGAGCCATCTCCACCACAATTTTGCAGCTAGTGCTTTATTCGACAATTTTGGATCACGTAACCTTAGGCCTCCTACCAGCTTAGGGATACAAAGATTCTTCCAAGAAACCAACACCCATTTCTTAGTATTTTGAGCCCCTTTCCAAAGAAAAATCCTAAAGAGGGTAGTGATCGAGTTACATGTAGTTTTGGGCACTGAAAACACCAAGAATTGGTACATGGGTATCACTTGTAGAATGGACTTCAACAAGACAAGTTTATCTGCCAAATTTAAGGTCTAAAGGCCCGCTCCTCCAATTTGATAGAGATTTTTTGAATGACTTCACGCAAAAATATGAATTTTTATTTTAAATTATATAGTAAAATTAATTTTAATTTATAGCAATTATATGTGTGTGTGCGTGTATTTGTTTATATTTTTTATTAATAAAATTTTACAATATAATGATTTCACCTATATTTATTTAATCTTTTATTACTTTTAATTAAATTGATATTAAATATATTGATATATAGTTTGAGTGGGCCTAATGGTTAAGAGCATGTGTTTCCTCATTAGAGGTCACGGGTTCAAAACTAGAGAGGGGTAGAGTATGTAGCTAGAGAGGGGTAGAGTATGTATGCCTTCTTAGACTTGAGCATCCAAATCATGGACGTGGGTCCCTTGTCCCTCAAACAAGGGGGTCTCATACACCAAAATATACATTATTTAATTTAACCATTTTAATTTCATGTTAAATATTTTTATCAACAACGAGAGGATGTTCTTAAATGATAGGCAAAGGAGAACATTTACAAAAAAATGCATCGAGACTGCACTGCGCTGCGCAACCCATAACCTAACAGCACCGCCATAGCTTCCACCACAGAGTTTCAGCTACAAGGGAGGTCGACGGGGGTGCCGAGCCCTCCCCTCCTCTGCCAGAATTGTTCGCCTTTAATAAGCTCATTTCTCCTTTAATAAGCTCATCGTTGGTTCTCTCAAGAGACCACTCTCCGAGACACAACAGAAATTCGTTAAAAAGCTGGACTGCATCCCAATCGTTGAGCTTCCAATAGCATAAACATGTAGATCGGCAGTCAATATTGCAAACAGAGGGCTCATCGGACAGTTTACAGGGCTCTGGCCCTCTCCCAAATCCGTGGAGGCCTGGGTGCAGAGGAACTGAACACCGCTTGTAACAGAAGGAATCAAGAGCCATTTCGTAGGACAAGGATTCTATGTCTTCGTGTTCAAAAGCCCGGAGGATAAAAATCTCATTTTCAGGAACGACCCATACTTCATGGGGCTTCAGGGTCTTTACCTAAACAAATGGACCCCTGACTTTGACCCTACCCAAGACGTGCCATCTGCTGTTCCAGTTTGGGTCCGTCTACCTCACCTCCCATTACACTGTTTGAATAAAAAAACATTGCAAGCTATCGGCAACTCGCTGGGAAGATATATCGATCAAGCTGTCCGAAAAGATCAATACTCATGCGCACGGATCTACGTGGAGGTTGATCTAGAGGAAGGGTTACCAGAGGCAATAAAAATTACTGCAGCAGATTGGACACATATTCAGGAGCTGGACTATGAATAACTTCCCTTCAAATGCTGGTTTTGTCACGGCTACGGTCACTTCGTAAGACACTACAAAAAAAAGGAAGGAGTGGAGAGCGAGAATGCGAAAGTAGAACAATGGACTACAATGCAAAAAGCAGGGACAACAAAACCTAAAAGTAAAGGAATACCAAAGGAAAACAACCTTGGGCCAATAGGGCAAGAAAAAAAGGATGGGACCACCAACCCCATCTCGAAATAAGGAGCACAAAATGCAGAGTCCAGTAAGGTCACAGAAGTGCTGTAAGCAAATAAGAATAGTAGCGAACAATCAAGACCCTCCCATCATGGGAAAGGAGTAGAGGAGAAAGGGAAAACGTGGGAACCCCTGAAGTAGTCCCCTCCCCCTCATATGCAGACATAGCAAGAAAGAAAGTGCATGAATATCCAAGCTCCTTAGAGGATGAGATATTAGAAAGGCCTGCCAAAAGAGCAGGAAGAAAGTCTCGCAGAGAAGCGAGGGAGGAAGAAGCGGAAAGACAAAAGACCCAAGGAAGTCAACCCACTATAGAAATGTCAATTGGCAGAAACACAAGGACAAGGCCACCTAAAGGAGAAGGCCCAACCACCCCGAACAGTAAGTAATGAGAATCGTCTCTTGGAACTACAAAGGGTTGGGGAATACGATGAAAGTAGAAGCGGTCAAAGATCTTATGAAAGCGGAACCAGTAGACATTGTAGAAATTTGCTGAATAATGATTAATTATCCACCGAGACTATCCTGGTCACATACTATTTGAACTTCATACACAACACATAATCTCTTCCACTCAACCAATTCAGATCATCAAACATGCGGAAATAAAATCAAGCGATAACACATCAAATCATCATACACATTAACACAATATGTATGGGGAAAGCTTATAGCTGAAAACCCCACAACTATTGTGTATATTATAATGGAGAAATCAAGTAACAAACTCAGTACAATACTCCTCACAAGTACTCAGTACTTTCTCATACAGTTACCCACAATCTAGCTCAGTTTTGAACAGGTTACTGGTTCAAAACTCACCGCCAATTGCCTTGCCTCTATTGCGTGTTTCAATGCTATGGGATGGCCTCTTTATATAGATAAACTACCAGCCTGAACTGCGCAATCCTCATGGGCTTACTCCACCTATCTGTGTGTTGCAAATAGCAACAGTATAGTCACAACTGATAGCTAACTCCACCCTTTCATCTATCTCTTTCACTGGTCTCCACTGAACTGATCATGCACTGTAGTGAACTGATGTGTTCTTGAGTTGAATAATGAGTTATTAATTAATGAATTAAATAATATTTAATTCACTCCACTCATAACTAATTGATTAGCTAGTTAAACTAATCTCAACTAGTTCAACTAAAATAAACAGAACACAAGTCCACTAGCTATCTCATTAACTCCTCCAAACTTCTGCCACTGAAGTCCAACTGAATTCAACCATGCATGATGCCATCAAACCCTTGGGAACCACGTGATTCCTCTGTCAGATGCATGAGCCACTTCTGTAGCTCGAACTGAAGTGCTCCAAGAGAGTAAACTGCTGTTTATAGTCTAAATATTATTAAGGGTAAATAATATTTGACTTCCCCGTTTTAAGGAGAGGCAGTCTAAAAATAGACTTCGACCTCTTTGACCTCAAAAATAGAGTCTCATCTATTTTTACCAACATGACACATACTTCAAGAATATCAAACTGGAATCCCCGAACCATGCTCCATATGTCTAAAAATAGACATAGTCTAAAAATAGATTTTGCGCTAGAATTTGCCTGCGGGCCCACTTAGTGAAGGCGACTTCATTTCACTAAGCTCCATCATCTTGCTGCATTTTCAACAGACATAATAATGCTCCAAGAGAAAAATATTGAAGGGGAAGCCCTTCTAGAGATCAGAAAAAAGAAATGGTAGAAGAATGCAAGAAAAGCAATAAGCACAAGGGGCTCCTCTGGTGGAATAGCAACCTTGTGGAAGGAAGATCAGTTCAGGCTTGTCAACTCTCACAACACACAACACTGGTGTTTTACAGAGCTGAAGCACATACCAAGTAATTTAACCATTGCAATATTCAATTTATATGTACTGGTATTATATTCTGAAAAGAAAGATTGTTGGAAAACATTAAATGAGTTTTTGTAACTGAATTCCCCAAACAATATAATTATAGTTGGAGATCTAAATATAGTGATGAATGAAAAAGAGAAGAGAGGGGGCATGAACAACAAAGATCAGATGATTTATGTAGTATAAGACATGATACAACAATGGGACCTATTGGACTTTAAACCAAGAAAATGGCTTTACACTTGGACAAACAATAGGACAGGGGAAGATCATATATCCGCCAGACAAGATAGGTTCTTGGTCCAAAGCACAATGTTGATGGAAAGGAGCCTTATCTCATCATCCATTCTCCCCAAGCTTACCTCGGATCATAAGCCCATCCGGTTAATGCTAGAGGAGGAAGAGAATTTGGGGCCAATCCCATTTAGATTTAGCCCATTGTGGAATGGAAAAAGTGGCTTTGTTGAGACAGCCCGAAAGGCAAGGAACACCTCAATCAATGGATCTCCCAATTATGTTTGGGAACAAAAATTAAAAATAAACAAAAAGGCACTCAAGGAATGGAGTAAAATCCCAACAAATACTCCCAAAGACCAAAGAATTGAGGTAGTGCAGCACTTAGAAAATCTGCAAAGCGAAATGGATACTATAAAAATAACCAAAACAAAACTAGAAAAGAAGCAAGTAGCCTAATGCAAAACATACCACTCCTTCAGAAACGAAGAAGAGTATTGGAGACTAAAATCCCGAAGCCTCTGGCTGGAAGCTGGAGACAGAAACACAACATATTTCCATCGACAATGTAGAGCCAGACTCTCCAGGAATCACATCTCAGAGATCACTACCTCCGATGGGAGGCTCTGCAAAGGAATAGAACAAATAAAATCTGCTGCTGCATTACACTTTCATCATCTTTACAACAAAGAGGAAGATGATTGTGAAGAAGACAACACAAAATTCTTGAAGAACATCCCGACATTGGTCACCAAAGAGGACAATATAGCATTATTGAAGCAAACCAATGAAGAAGAAATAAGTAAAACTATTTGGTCCATGGACCCGAATGAAAGCCCGGAGCCGGATAGTTCTCGGTGACTCTCTGATATGTTGGGATATAATTAAAATGGATCTCGTGAGAATGATAAAAGGATTCTTGAAAAAAGCAAGAATGGGTGGCGGCACCAAGTCAACATTCCTAGCTCTAATACCTAAAAAAAGAGACAAACCACCTCCTTTGACGAGTTCGGAAGGCCAATTTCGTTGTGCAACGCCTCATATAAAATAATTGCAAAGCTTCTTGCAAATATAATAAAGCCACTGTTGAGAAAACTTATATCATATTCGCAAGGGGGCTTCGTCAATGGGAGACACATTTTGGACAATGTAATCCAAGTCCAGGAAGCCATGCACTCCAACAATCTTAGAAAGGATAAAGGCATGCTGATCAAGTTAGATATGGCTAATGCCTTCGATAGAGTTAAGCTGTCTTTCCTCTACCAAGTTCTAACTTCCTTTGGATTCGATCAAGAGTTTGTAAAACTGATCCAATCATGCACCGACAATCCTTGGATAGCGCCTTTAGTAAATGGGAGGCCAGCAGATTTCTTCCAAGCCACGAGGGGGCTGAGGCAAGGATGCCCCCTCTCTCCATTTCTCTACATTTTAATGGCGGACACACTGAGCAGAAATTTGGAGCAGGACATGATAACAGGAGCAGCCCCATGTTTAAAAATTACAAGGGATCTCAAAGAAATAAATCATGCTTTGTTCGCAGATGACTCCCTCATGTCGGGAGGAGCTTCAACCAGAATAGCCACTGCATTTAAAAACACTCTCCAAGCATATTGCAAAGTAACTGGAGCATTAATCAGCAAAAGGAAAAGCGCAGTATATAGTTGGAATGCAGGGGAGGAAGAAACTCAAAATATTGCTAGCAACTTGGGGTTCAATGAATTCTCAAAATGGGACAAAATCAACTATCTAGGATTTCCATTAACATTGGGCACAAACAGAGTCAACCTGTGGGAGGGAGTAATTACAAAACTCAAAGGCAAAATCGTAGCACGAGGAGGTCAATGGCTATCTCATGGAGGAAAATTAACACTTATAAAATATGTTTTGTCATCTTTGCCAATATATCAAGCGTCATATCTTATGGCACCCAAGTCAATTTCAAGACAAATAAATAAAATTATGAGGGATTTTCTGTGGCAAGGAGGCAAAGGAAACCAGAACAAATTCCATCTGGTTAAGTGGGAGATAGCAAAGCGAACAATGAAAGAAGGAGGCCTCCAAATTCGAGACCCGGACTTTGCCAATGTAGCCCTGGGATGCAAGATTCTTTGGAAACTACACAGTGAACCCAATCACCCAGTCAGTAAAGCACTAAGGCACAAATATTTACCAAATAAAAATCTAAAAAATTTGCAGAACGCAACTAGTAAAAGGAGCTCGATGTTATGGCAGTTATGCATTAAGGGAATGCGCTTCTTCACCTAGAACTTATACCACATCCCTAGAAACAGAAAATGAGTCAAGCTATTGAATGATTGGATAATGGGCCATTCGCCAATAGTAATGCAAGACAGTCTGCAAGAAATCTGCGCATATTTAAAAAAAAAGGAGTGAAGACAGTATACGAAATCTCAAAATGGAATGAGTTCAGGCTCTGGATGGATTGGAGCTTTGGACATATACCAGATCATCTTCAGCAACAATCATAAAAGCTCAAACAGGAACTTCGTGAAGCAACCTCGATGCATAAAATCGAGAATGATAAATGGGGATGGGGACCTACATGAGTATACTCTTCAGTCAAAGGCTACGAGCTGCTTCAGCCACACAGAGATCGACCACTCCTAGCAAATTTTTAGAAAGAGGTATGGGATCCAATGGCGCTGCCAAAGGTAAACTTCTTCTTCTAGACATTAATGCATAAAAAAATTCTGACCGGTGAAAATCTATTGAAAAGGAACATAGCAGGTCTGCATAGGTGCTCATTATGTAAAGAAGCCATGGAAACTATGGAGCATTTGTTTGTTGATTGTCCATTCACAAACAAAGTTTGGACATACACACTCCAAGGCCTAAAGGCTACAATCCCCACGAAAATTACAGTTGTGGAATTATTCCTCTCATGGAAAGATCGTTATCCTCTACTCCACCTAAATTGTTCATGGGCCAAAATCTGGATCATTGTTCCCAAATATGTGTGTTGGAAGCTATGGATAGCAAGAAATGAGCAGATATTAAACAATGTAACTTGGCCTCCTGGTATGGTAGCAGCAAAAGCAAAAGGACTCCTCCTTGAAACATTGAATTCCCATAAAATCAAAGAAGACTCTTTAGTACAGCAAGAGGAAAAGAGCTGGCTTGGCACCCATGCATTTACCCAATGGACGAACAACATTGATAACCCTCTCCGCAATCCTGAATGGAGGCTAAGAGATAAGGATGAAAATTTTCAGAGTTGGTGGAGGAAGCAAGGAATAACTACATCTTTCTTTGATGGTGCCTCTAAAGGCAACCTCGGGAAAGCAGGAGCCAGAGGAATCATATACTCTCCAGATGGAAGCATCAAAGAAACCTTCAGCTGGGGACTAGGACATCGAACTAAAAACCAAGCAGAAATTCTGAGTTTGAAAAAAGTTTGCCAAATAGCCATAGAAAGAGGTCACCGGGAGCTGCAAGCATTCAGAGACTCAGAACTCCTGATCAAAATGATACATACGCAAGGTCAATTCAATGATGCTAGTTTAAACAAGAATCTGCAAAGGTTGAGATAAATTCTCCAAGATTTCATCTCCTTCAAATGCTACCACATCCTCAGAGAATCAAACAAAGAAGCAGACTCATTCGCCAACAAAGGCTACCTCCTGGCCCAAGGAGACCTCAGCATAAATGGAGGAGATCCAGAAACAATTTGCATACCATGAAAATAGACAACAGCTGGAAAAAGAAAATGTATAAGACTTGCACTGAAAGATGTAAGGCTGTAGCCATTTGAAGTACTAAATTAATAAAAATCCATATCTTTTTCAGTTAATATATATATATATATATATATATATATATATATATATATATATATATATATATATATATATTATCAACAACAGGAACATTGGTTAGGTCCACATGTATGATTATGGGAACACTCCATCTTCTTATTATTAATAGTTGAATTTTGATAATAAAAATATATTTAATTTTTAATTATATTTTTATATTATTTAAAATATAATATTAATCAATGTAAATAAAATAGTAGTATTTATTTATTAATTTAAATAAAAATAAAAATAGAGACTTTTAATCCTTTCGAGTGTACTCTTTGAAATGCGAGTTAATGTATGCCAATATATATATAGGAATTCCTTTTAACAAAGACTTTATTAGAGTTAATTTGCCTCCCTTACAAGGTTAATTATTAGATCAAAGATGAATTCTCTTTTCAATCTTTCTTAGTAATTAGGTTCAATTATTTTCTCTATATCCATTATATTTAATAATAAATCCAAGGTACTTGAACCCATTTTGTAACTTCAAGTTTAAAGATAGAAATAAAGCTTTTAAGTGATGTTCATCTACTTCACTCAAAACCAATTTCAAATAATTTACTTCCATTCTTATAACCTTATAATATGATTTTATAATTTTATGTATTTTCCTACCTTCTACCTTTATACATTTGAACAAAAGCAGTACACCATGCACAAGGAGTAAATGAGTAAGATATTAATGACTGCTCACACAAACTCCTTGTAGGGATTTTCTTATCCTAGTCTACACATTGGACCTTTACAAACAATGAGAATACATACTGGGATAGGGGATAGCATTGTCTCAAACCTTTCATTTTAGAAAAAGAAGATGCCACCTCATTTATCAAAATAAAAAAAGAAACAAATGTCTCACATCCCATAATTCAATTCATCACAGGAAGGAAAACCCCCATATTAGTCAACAACCACCTCAGAGATAACCAACATGTCCTAACATAAGCTCTAGACATGTTTAGTTTACAACGATAGTAGACCTATTTTTTTATTCTAATAATATGTAACTCCTCTTGAGTAGAACCAATTACAAAATGAATCTATCTCCCTTTCAAAAACCATATTTCTTTAGTGAGATTACCTTGGAAAGTACCTTTTTTAACCTCCTAGTTAAAACTTTTGAAATGACAGTATATAAATAAAGTTGCAAAAAGAAATATGCCTGAATCTTCATATGATTGGATTATCACTTTTGTGGATGAGAATAATAGATGATGAATCAAAGAACCCCAAAACAATACCTATCAATCTCACATCCTCGATAACCTTGAGAAGGTCATCCCCCAACAAATCAAAAACCCCCCAAAAAATCTCAATGGTCCATCCATCTAGACATTAGATCTTATATTTTTGAAATGAAGATAAAATTGACAAGACCCCATATTTTTATATCTTTGCATAAATTTCTTGATTGTCCTATGCAACCAGTTATGCAAATTATGAAGCCATTTTTATAGTTTTAGTAGTGTTTTCACCTTTAGGTTCCTTGTAAATGGAGCTAAAATGTTGTATGCCTGACTCTAATGAGTCCTTATAATTTCAAGCTACAATAATTTCACCATTCCTCATTTCCCATATGGTATTATAACTTTTCCTATAGATTGCATACTTGTGAAAAATTTTAGCATTGTATCCAACCATATTTCCCTATTCTTCACTATGCAGTCAACTCCATGATCATGCACAAATTTGTTCTTTCTACCTTCACGTTCCTCTAATATTTTCAATTCCTCATCATTGAAGAACCCAAGGACATTGACCTTAAATATTCTTTTGATATCTACCTCAATCTCCTTAAGTATCATGCCCCTACTCTTGTACCTCTCGATTGTCCAAACTACCACCTTACCTTAATAAATTTTAATGTTTCATTGAATTATCAACCAGTAGGTTTTAGTGGGGCAACTTCAAAGCTTTTCCAATTGTCTTTGACTAGATTCAAAAAAGACCTTCAAACCAAATTTGATTAATTTTGAAGGGAGGATGAGTTTTCATCCATGTCCTTGAGCCAAAAAAAGATAGAGATGTGACTTAATATGCCATCTTTCTTAACCTAAGATCTATATATGTTTTCCCTTTGAATTATATTATACTAAAGAAGAAATATGGGTAAAAATGCGAAGGTGGGTTATACTTTTGTGAGAATTGGGGGTGGAAAAGTCATTTTCCCAACAATTTGGCCAAACATTTTTAAAAGTTTGGCCAAACTGTTTTAGAGTTCGGCCAAGCTTTCAAAATTATTTCGACAGAAGTAATTCTGCCATTTACATTGATGGCGTATTGACGACATGGGCAAACAGATTTTTGGTCAGAGATGGGAAAAATAGCAACAAAAGTTCGACTGAACTTGTTCTTATAAATATATTGTCTTGCAAACCCTTAATAGGTTTCAGGCATATTACCGTTGTCTGTTTGTTGTCTCGCATCTGTCTGTGTCATGTTTGTGTGTTTGCAGGGGCGATGAGGTGAGGTGAGTTGTTGCTCTGTTGTGCCACGACGATGAGGTGATGTGTTGCTCTGTTTGAATTTAATTTTAATTTTTTGTTGCTCTGTTTGTTGTTTTTTTTTTTTTTTGCAGGGAATTTGGCCTGCATTCTCCACGACATCTTCGACAATCTCCTGCCTTGTCTTCTCGTTGCGGCTTCATCCTCTTGTCGTCTACGAATTACCAGGTATGCGTCATTGTAACCTTTGTTTTTAGCAAGTTAAAAAAATAAAATTAGTCATTAAAATTTAAATATGATAATCTTAATGGAAATATTTCTTGTACAATTGGAAGATTTCATCCTTGTCTCTAGCTGTTAGGTCAAGTGTGCTTGCTAGAAGGTAACCATAATACTTATAGTAAAAATAGTACTATAAATTATAAACAAAACCAAACGGATCAACAAACCAACCTAGTACGGGCAAATAATACCATTTATCTATAGAGACGATATATCGTTCTCAACCGGGGAAACCAACATTATCAATCCCCAGAATCAAAGAAAATTTTAACTTTGAAATGATAAGTTGATGATTAAAATTGAGGAAAAGGGGTTAGATAGTTGAAATTGCATAAGCAATGGAAAATATATATGTTTACACTTTAAATTTTCCATTCATAATTGTGTGTTAGCCTTAGCAGACAATGACTAAAATTTTGCAGTATGCGTATGTATTACCAGCAGGAGACTGAAAACTGAAAATAGTTGTCAATTTATCATATGTTTCATTGTGCTAAGAAGGATGTCAACTTGGCCAGTTATAATTCTTTGTTAGTCCCAGCACAAAGTGATTGAAAGTTTTCATTGTGCTGATGTATGGCGATCATGAGGATGAAAATGTTGACAATGGTTATCATCTGTTTCATTCGGCTAAGAAGGCCGACAATAGTGAAGATTGAGGGCTGAGAAAGTTGATAATAGTTGTTATCAGTTATATGCGGACTAGAGAAACTAGGGACAATAGTGACAGACAAGGCTGACAATAGGAATAAATAGAAGAAACTAAATGTTTTATAAAATAGTATTAATAAATACAACTAAATATTTGATAAAACAATATTAATAGAAGAAGGGAATCACTATTTAGTTGTTATGAGAATCACTTTTTATTTTTTATAAATTTTAAATTTACTTTAATCAGTTTAAAATAATTTTATACATTTATTTCCTAAAAAACAGTTACACAAACAAAATCTATATGGACATGTATGAGGAGTATACAATTGACTAACAAAACACTTAATATAGATTTCTATGAAATATAATGTTAAGATCAAAATAAAAAACATATTGTTGAGATCAAAATATTTAAGAAATGAAGGCAAGGAGGGCATTCTTAAAAAAATACTCTCTTATAAGACTTTAGTAATGTCAAAAGAAATTCAATAATAAGATAAATCATATGGACCATAGGTGATTGAGGCTTAAATCACTTGAGGTTACTCAAAGACAAAATTGTTGAGCAAAAATTGTGTGGGTAAAAATGGGTAACCTAATTATGGAAAAATAAAGTGTAAAAAACCGTTTATATATAAAAGAGTAAATATAGAAAGATGAATATATTTTCCTCAAAAAAGTAAAAATTAAGTGTGAAAGATATTATGAGAAATATGCTTTATTTGGATTTGGAAAGCTCTAATCTAGACTGGAAAACGAAGAGAAAATATACAAAAACTAATTGTAAGAATATTTTTAACAATATATAAATGTCATATATCACACAAATATGAAAAAGAGGGAGTTGAAAAAGAGAGATTCCATTTAAAAAAAACATGACACACAACTAGCTCAATTTTAGGACTTCTCTAAAGGCAAAAAGAACATATTAGAGAAGTGGGAGTAACCAGAAGAAATGAGATTTTGCTGACACAAAAGTATTCACATGGCCGACCAAGAAAACCACTGGACCTATTTATCGGTATGACAAATAGATTTCCCTGGAAACCCATGAAGCAGAATCTAAGATGGTTTGCAGTGAGTGCTGGCATGAATTTGTGGAGACTAGTGTTTGAAGGGCAGGGAACACTCAACTTCAACAGTTTTCCAGTAAAGTGTTTGAGGAAATTTCTGACCAGATCCTCAAGACTGGTGTGACAGTCTAGATCCTCATGTTATTAAATTCAAAATATTAGGAAAATCTCTAGGTGAATGGGAAGTTGTATCATCACTTGCCAATTCTCATTTTCTTCTATAAAAGATTCGCCCTGATTTTATAAGAAAATCATATTTTACTTTAAAAATCGCAATAATTTTATAGAGATTCTATAAAATCATTAAAATTTTGAATATTTTTACTAAAATATCACCAAATATTTTATAGTTTGCATATTATGGATTAGTAATATTCGCCAAGATTTCTAATCTTTAAGATAAATTTTCATCCTTGAAATTTTCCCTGGCAAACCTTACAGCAAAGAAAGCAAACGTATCGTCAACAACAACCAGAAACCATCTCCACATGAGATGCCCTACCCATTAAGCAAAAGTGAAAGCAGAAAGAATGAGAAACATAATTCAGTCATTTGAAGTCTGATATGGAGAAACAAATTCAGAAACCTTAGAGAAGAGATCGCATGCATGAGGAAAAAAAATCAATGGTAGCATCAGAGAAAGAGAAAATAATAGTGACAGTGTGACTGCAGAAGATGAGTTCTCTGATAAATTAAGGGAAAACTCAGATTTAAAGAGATTACATTTGGTTACCAAAGGTAAGGGAGAACTCAGATTTAAAGAGATTACATTTGGTTACCAAAGGCTGTGGAGGTGGTGGCATAGCTCAGAGGCTCATCAAGTCACTGCAAAATTAAGCCTGGGCGGTTCCAGAATATCTTCTAACCTTGAGAATCAAAAAATGGGCTTCAGAGTGGCAGGCAGGGGATGAAAGCCAAAGTAATTCAACCTCTCTGGATCAATCGATCGATCAGACGCAGTCAATACCACCAGTTTCTTTTAGCTCAAGCCAGAAACTGGCAGATCAAAGTTGCTAGGGGTAACTGGCAGAAGTCATGAAAGAAGCCGCAAGATTTCCTAGAATTGCATGGTTTTTTTTTAAGTTTAGTGTCACAGGCCAATTTTATTTTAAAATAAAAAACTTTTTAAAAATTCTCTATGAAAATTGTTATAGGAAGTATTTTATCAACCAAATTTATGTTAAGTAACCAAATTTATGTTAAGTATCAAGAGAATAAGATAGATTTTAGTTGATACTCTTGTATTTTATAATAATTTTTTTCCAATCATAACCAATATTATAATCAATACCATATCCAAAATTATAGATTATCAAAACCTACCCTTCAAAAATAACCCTTTTTATTTTTATTCCAAATATATTTATGTTTGTATTACAGTCTCTTCCAGAGTCCAGACTGGATCGGACAACTCCTCTAATGCAACCAAAAATGTTGCAACTCTTCCCTACTGAATTGGACAACTCTGGTGCAGCGAAATACAAATGTTGCAACAGGTAAAAATATTGTTAAAATTGTGATGCAAATGTAAATCATTCTACCAGTATTTTTTTTGGTTACTTCATATTTCAGCGTGATCGAGCATCAACAAATTTATGATTGGACAACTGATAAAAAGAGTCTGAATTTTATTAAAGATTTTGAATGTTTATAATAACTGTGTAATATTTTCTGTCACATCAAGTTGATGACAAAAACCAGATAAAGCAATAAAAAGCCCATCCCTCAAGGCTCATAAATAACATCAGAATGTGCAGAGAATAGAGTTACAAATAACATCTTCATCCAAAAGAACTGCTTGAATATATCAACTCAGAGACAAGATTGAATAATGAGATCAACATTGCCTAACTGCCAAAACTTCAAACATTCATCATTTATTTAGAATTGGAGCACACAAGTTGTCTTTTACATTGATGGAGCTACATCCACCTTACATTGATTAACTTAGAAACCATAAATCATCATCAAAATAAAATCCCATTGTTCTGGCAACAGAGGTTCCACTGGCATCAGCGTGTCCAGTTGATTCTGGAAATTGAAACGATGCAAGGAAAGAATCCATGCCTGGTTCCTCAATTGAATTGGATTTTAAGGCCGTCTGGCTTGTTTGGGGCTGCATAACATTCCTCTCAATTAATGGGCTAGAATTCTGAAGAATGCCTTCAGGAATATCCATTATTGCTTGACCTGCCACATTTCCCATTATTGCTTGCCCTGCCACATCTCCCATAATAGTATTGTCGATGCCCTTAGAAATACCCCAATCGGCCACAACAGTACGGCTGAGTGCAGATGATGTTTTGGGGGTACCCACAAATTCTGACATGAAGTTCTCAGAATTCATGCCCTGCGCCTGATCATGAATTATTACAGGTGGTGTTTCAGTAGATCTACTTTCTAAGGGTGAATTCTCACTCTTACATGTTTTCCCACTCTTTTTGGGAAGTGTTAAACGTTCTAGATATTGTGAGCATTCACATGTCTTATTACTCTGACATGTCTTATAACGTTCTAGATATTGTGCCCAATTACATGTCTCTCTACTCTTTTTGGGAGGTGTCTCATCAGGAAAATTGAGTTTGGCTTTTTTCCCTCTGAGCCTGCTAGCTGCTGCGTCATATGCTCTCGCGGCTTCTAATGGTGAATCAAAGGTACCAATCCAAACAGACTTGCCTTTGTTGGGATCCCTGACTTCTGCAGCCCATTTGCCCTTGCGTTGCTTTACGCCTCTGTATGGGCTCTTCCGCTGCTTCTTGTTGACTGTCTCAGCTGCTCTTTTGATTGGAGAATTTACAGGAAGAGTTCCTGCAAAGAAAAGTAAATTTAGAAAAATTAATATAAATGTCTCGAAATTGTTGTAACGAATTCTCTAATCAATCTGTGCGAAAGAATGTTGCCTAAACATTTTGGCAGCCATTTGAACGCCTCTAAATTTAAGCCATTAAAAAAGGCTATTGTTTTTTTAAGTGGCCCCAAAAAAGACAATTGTTTGTAAGAGATGACAACCTACTTAGACTCCAAAATAAATTACATCATCAATTGTCGCCTTTATTTCACTCTCAATACGCAGAAAAAGATTTAAACCCAAAAGAAGGAGAGATGATCATGCACGGGCAATTAGGTTTTTAATGAAATCTGTAAAAATTAATGGTTTAATATATCAAAAAAAACATAGAAGAATAAGTTTTTGGGAAAATGTGGTTTTTAAAATAGATTCCAGATATAAGTGTTATAAGTGTTTGTTGAGGAAATTTGATTTTTTAAAAGATTCAAGGTTGTTAAATTAACAGTAGTGTTTGGGACATTTGGTGTTGGTGACCTATGGTATTGAACTCATGGTATTACATGTGACCAAGCCTTGGCTCATGGTATTGAGCCCATGGTATTATATGTGCCCAAGTCTTTTAAAGACTTGGGACCCATGGTATTACATGTAACCCATGTATTGAGCTCATAATATTACATGTAACTAAGTGTTTAAAAGGTTTATGGCATTGAACCCGTAGTATTACATATGGCCAAACCCTGGCCCATGGTATTGAGCCCACGGTATTGCATGTGACCAAGCCTTTAAAAAGCTTGGGGATTCTCTATTATAATGTGTTAGAGTTGAGAGATGAAAGCCAAGGCCAAGATGTTCATGTTTAGCTATGCTTAAGCCAAGGATAATATACCAATACACAATATTTATACTTAGGGTTACATCCACAACCTCCTCATCTATCGCAATTATAAATGAAGTAAGTATGTAATTAAAATAGTGATTTTTTTTGTGTTCAATTTTTAGCAATTAAATTATATCTTTATAAATTTCATTTTGAATTAGAATCCTCAAATACTTTGTAATTAGAGTTGAAATAAAATTGATAAAAATGATTTATATACAAAATCTTACATAAAATTTAAAATTACATTAAAAATACATATATTAAAATTTTTAATTATATAACTTATAAAATTATTATTAGATTATATAATAAGTAATATGTTTATTAGTTTTCTTTATTTTTAGGATATGTAATGTTTTTTTTGGGTTTTCTTATGTGATGTTTTTTTTTTGGGGTTTTAGATATGTTTTGCCAATCTACATTGTTTATATTTAGAAATACTATATTATTAGGTAGAATTTGGAATCTGAGTAAAACTAAGTAAGGTGTAAAATCTTATTATTTAGATTTTAGGTGATTTAATAAACCATGTAACATTATTTTCTTGGATGTGAACTGTTGTTGTAGGTGTGGACCAAGTCATTTATTTGTTTATTCTAATTTATAGTTAAAAGGTTGACTAGGCAAAACCTTAAAGAAAGGATGTAATTTGACAAGCAAATTGCCATGATTTTCCACTCAAATACAGTTTCGTCAAATACAATTTTAAATTTCACAAGGTCTCTTTTGAAATTCCAACCCTGCTTTAAAGGAAGAAGGGTTCCCCAAATAACTTAAAGGAAAACTATAAATATGAGAGCAAAAGAAAGGCTTAGAAAAAAAAGTGGAGGACTTTCACATGTGGAGAGAGTGAGGTTAAAGAACCTATCACCAAATCTACCTTAGAGGAGTTGCAGTAGCAAGAAGAAAGTCAAATTTGAGTGATGGAAGGTCATATCTGCAAGAAGAAAGTTTCGAGTGCTCCAAGGAAATAACTGTCAGATGTCGAGTGCTCCAAGGAAATAACTGTCAGATGTGAGCGTTGGAAGGTCAGATCTAGAAAAGTCAGATCTGAGTGTTGGAAGGTCAAATCTAGAAAACTAAAGTTAGATTTCTGATCTAAGAAACATATCTAACATATTGAGAAGCTATAGGGTGGTTACAAAATCACTGATTGCTAAGGACAACAAAAATCCAATGACCTTGAGTTAAAGGCACTAGCTCATGTATGCATTTGAATTTTAATGGGCATTGTAGATCTAAAGAAGCAGATCTCAAGCCTTAAATGAGTGAATGTAAAAACTATATTTTTGTATACTATGTACACTAGATGTATTAGTGATTTGAGGGGCCATGATCCCTGGTCAGAGAGCCTTAATGATTCTTTATTGATGGATTGATAAAAATTGAGTGTTGGGTTCAATAGATTTCTTTACTTTATTGATTTATTGTGATTATATTTATGTTGCGCTAAGTGCTTGTGTGTTGGGGATTCTAGTATGTTTGATTACTTGGTTAATCATAGACGAGATCTAGGACCAATGGAAAAATCAACATGGTATCAAAACTACTTTGAAGAGTAGGTGGATTAGAGTGTCACATGGAGTAGCTTAAGAGGGAGCTATGAAACTACTAGACATGGAGCAGGAGGTTCAACAAGGAAGGTGCTTTGGAATGGATGAGATGGCTTCTTGTGGATGGAAAATTTATGGTGAGACAGTGTCTTCGATGGGTTGTGGAGTTTCAAGTCTGATAGGGGAGCCATGTGCACATGGGGAATTTGACCAAGGAGGATGAGAACTCATGTAGAGTTGAGTTACAATGGTATAGATTGGATTAGATCTAATGTTTGATTGCAACTCGAGACTGATTTTGGAATGACACAAAATCAGTAGCAAAAAATTCCAGGAGGGAAATCAAAGTGGCCAATGGAGGTTGTGTAGGCTCAGAGGGACTCCCTAAAACACTTTACAAATCAATTCAAAAAAATAAAACAAAATGAAATGATATGAAAATTATAGACTATGAACTATGTAATATTAATTTTTGGATATGAACCTTATAAATTTACAGAAAATTGGGTTAGATATTTTTGCAAAAATTCACACAGTTCTTATTCAGAAATATTACTATATTATGCAGAATTTGAAATCCAACAAAAACTAACTAATATGTAAACAATATGTAAATCCAAAGAAAGAACACAAAACAATTGATCTAAGCTTATGTACTACTTTTTAAATTAATATGAAGTAGGGTTTATTATTTTAAAAGCCCGTCAGTTCCCTCTCTAAATCCTCTCTCAAAATGACTAAATAAACTATATAATATTATTTTTTGGATGTGAACGGTGTAAATTAAATTAAAACAGAAAAAAAAGAAAGAAAAAAGATCGAACATGTATATTCAGGGGTTGTCTACGGAGGCAGAGGAATTGCCCGGAAGACTTGTAATAGTAGTGTTTGAATCATGTTTTGGATGGCGAAAATAGATTCAGCACTATCAAAAATCTTTTAGGACACCTAAAATATTGAAGTTTGATAGCTATAACCTAGATTTACAAAGTGTGCAGGATTTTCTTAAAATCTTACCAGAATTTCCATGATCTTCAAGGCAAAAAAACCAATCTAATTAGACTAAGACGTAGATTCATGCTATTTGTATTAAAAATTAATATTCCAATATATAAAATTTATCTACATTAACGAAGATCTACATTTTCTACAAATAATATACCAGTATATAAAATTTATCTATAACTAATAAAAACCCAGAGCTTACCTGAACATTCCTGCCTATCCGCTGATGGATCCTCTGCATTGTCTGGTCCAAGAAGTTGTTGTTCAAAAAAAGCAAGAATGTCATTAACATTATACTGAAAATTGTCAGGGTTTTCTTCTGCATTGGCCCTCTCCTGCACCACCCCACCAACTTCATGCAAAGTAGCCAAATTCTCCATAGTCATTGGCTCACTCTCACCAATGCTAGAAGCTACTGTGTCTCCACACATGGTGTCTCAAACCGAACTGAAATTTTCGTATCAAGACTTCTCTTGCAGAGCCTCTCCCACAGTAACCAAGATTTGCAGGTGCAGCAACGACTGGTTAGAATTTTTATAGACGTAGAGATGTAGACAATCCCTCGGATAGTTGGAATTTTTATAGACGTAGAGATCCAGTCAAATGGTCAACGAATAGAAATAAAGCATTCACGGCAAATCGAAAAGTGGCCACTGGCTCCGATAACCATTAAGTTAGTTAATATTCATATATTTTCATGTTATTTTAATGAGTTATCTATTTATTATGGTTTTTTGGAAATATCCCAGATAGGTAAATTACACCGTAACATATCATTTATTCATTAAATTTATTCATCAAATTCCATCCCTATTTTCGATAAGACCCAATTCCGAGTTTTCATAAGATGTAATTCCAAAATCCATACGATGATAAAAAGAAATAAATATATATATATATATATATATATATATATATATAATTTTGGTTGGGAAAAACTTATTAAATAAATTGTTTGGGTAATGAAATTTTATTAATTTTGGTCATTTAAATTTCTTACATATTGAATAACTATTCGAAAATAAAATATAATTAACTTTGGCTGGACCAAACTCATAAAATGGAATTCTAGGTAATGAAATCTAATTAATTTTGATCATCTAAATTCATTAAATAATGAATTAGTGTTTACTTTAAACATTAGTGTTAATTAAATTTAATTTATAAGATAATTTTTCCAATTTTTAAAATATTTATTAATTTTAATTATTTAACAAATGATTTATTAAAATAACAATAGATTTAGTGATTTAGTAGTTTGTCTTTAAGCGTTTTTTTAGAAGTTTATATATATATAAATATATAAAAGTTTGAGTGGGACTACATCATTATCATGTGCAATATATATGTTATGGGAAATCCAACCCATGACTTCACATTCAAGAGTAGTATTTCAAAAGTACCTAATCAACACCGATGTCTACCCAAAATCACGTGAACAATTATATAATATAATATAACTAAATAATAATAAAAAAATTAATTTGAGCTGTGGAAACGTATGGGAAGAGTCACATGGATACTCTATCCTTCATCAATATAGTAGCACTCCATCAATCATCACATCAATACATAAATTTTTTATGAAAGTAAATAATGTAAAACTCAAATAAATAAAATATTAAATTAACAATGAGATGTAGAAATATTTCACAAAAAAATTAACTTAAATTATTAAAAATTAGATAAAGGGATCCCATAAGTTAATTGACCAGAAAATAGAGAAAATTAGAAAAGGAAAGAACTCCTCTACATAATGGAGAGTGTTGAATATCCTATATATAATATGTGGCTTTTAAAAAGGAAAAAGGCCCGATATATGGGGATTAATAATATTAAAATTATCAAGACTGTTTAATTTAAATAGATTAGATTAAGTTCAAATAATTAATAAAATAGTGGAGGATTAATGCAAGGGGAATGATATTATTTAAAATAAGATTAGTATTAGCTTAAATTTATTTTAACTTTTGGAGGGATCAAAGCTTTTCATGTGAAAACTTTTTTTAAAAAGAAAATCGACTGAGAGATAGATCCATAATTAAGATGAATCTAGATTGGTTTAATTATCATTTTTTATTAAATCTATTATGATACGGGTGTATAAATTACTCTCCATTTTATATTTAAAATAATTTTATATAATATATATTTATACATTAGGCCCTTGAATGTTAGCTCAATTGGTTGAGTCTAATTGTTAAAGTACCTTTTCTATTGAGAGATCACCGATTCAATTTTTTCTAACACTGACAAGCTTCATGGTTGATGTAGAAATTATTGATCTACACTGACAAGCTTCATGGTTGATGTAGAAATTATTGATCTCCATGGTTGAAGTAGCATTGATCTTTAGTGTCTTTGAACGACACAGGAAAATAAATAAATATTAGAGACTCTAGCAGAAACAAATTCAGATCTAATCCAAATAATAATAATAATACAAATTCATTGAAATTTTATGTCTTTAAATAGACTACATTAGACAAGAATACCATGGGAAATCCATGGGATGAAAATACCATGGGAAAAACCATGGGTTGGGCACTAATGTTTACATGACATGAAAACATCTCTTCGATACTAGGATGGAGAGTGCATCTAAAATGGTATTATAAATATTAAATTATATATAAAATTTTTGGGTTAACTTTAATTTATTGTGTCAAGAGGCACCCTCCAAACCAATATGGTATAGATGTTGTAACATAGTGTTTAACATTTTGACTAAATCAAAATACAAAAATAAAAATATAATAATAAAATAAAAATATTTCCATCATAAATCTCTTTGCATGTTAAGATATTTTCATCTCAAGAGATTTGATCCTAAGATCTAGAGTCAAGATGGATCTAGGCTAGTTTAATTCCCCCTTTAAATAGGCTATATTCCACATGAATGCCATGGGTAATACCATGTGTTTTCATAGCTTTACCAAGTCAAGTTTACCTTGACTAAACAAAAATTAATTAAACAAAATAATATGTAAGATTTTTCTATTTTTTTTGAAAGCTTGACAAGACTACATCTTCAAGTCTTCATCATATCCAATATATCCACCGATAACTTGATAACTTAACCAAGTCAAGTTTACCTTAACTAACAATCCAAGAGTAATTCGAATTCATTCAGAGCTATTCTTCAGCAGAGATTGTGCAGTGGAGGTAGGCTAGTAGGTGGCAAAGATTGGTGCATGGATTTGCAAGATTGGGCCTGATTAGTGTATGACGATTGTACTGTACTGAGAGCTTGTGATAAGCTTTGTATGCTTGTATGAGATTTTCATATGATCTCCATGTTACATAATATATAGTTGGGGTTTTCAGCTTCAGGCTTTCCCGGTTAAAAACTGTGTTATGTGCAATTGAATATTTTTTTTTATGCTTCACATGTGTGTGCAATTAATTGTTTCCGCAAAAGATTAACAAGTGGAATAGATTCAGTATCTTGCATAAAGTTAAATAGTGTGAGATCAGGTAGATCTTGGACATATAATTTCTACATGGTATCAGAGCATTGTTGATTGAAGATTGCAATTGTGAAGTGTGTTTGTGCTGGTGGACAATTCGAATTTGCTACAGAAGATTTTTGGTGTAGAAATCGAGTATACATTGAAATGGCTTTCAACGGGTTGAGATTGGAGTATGCCCTTGATGGGAGCTCGAACAACATAGCTTGGAAGGACAGGATGGAGGTTGTGCTGGAGGATAATGGGCTGAAGGAGTTCATCGATAGCAATGTTCCTAATCTAGGATCTAGCGATGTTGCATTACTTGATGCATGGCAAAAGAAGTCTGCAAAGATAAGGAGGATTCTATTGGAAGGTGTGAAGGACCACATTGTGTCTAGCCTTCACGGGAAAGCCACTCCATTCTTGATGTGGAAGGCTTTGACAGACTTGTTCCAAAGCATAAGTGACCAGAGGAAGTGGGCACTTAAAGACAAGCTCAGAAAAATAATGGAGAAAGGCGACAATATTCCAAAATACCTCATGAAGTTTTTCCACTGCAAGGATGAGCTGGGAAGTGTGGGGGTTACTGTTGATGAAGAATACTTGGTGATCTTGGCTCTCCTTGGGCTTTCGAAGAGTGGGCATAGCTACAAAGACTCTGTCAATGGACGGGAGAAACTGCCAGGATGGGAGCAACTTTGGTCGGATCTTGTGCAGGAGGAGATAAGGTGGGGTACCAGGGATGGATCTTCATCGAAGAATGAAGATGAAGAGAATTGCGCTTTGGTTGCCAAAGCAAGGAAAGGGAAGGGGAAGTAATCTTATTCAAAATACGGTGCGAAAAGAAAGAAGCAAGACTTGTCCAAAGTGAAGTGTTTTCATTTTCACGAGCATGGACATTTCGCCACTAACAGTCCACAGAAGAAGAAGAATAAGCAGGCTGCTAGATCTGCAGCTGGTGAGGCCTTAGCCTCGCAATTTGAGCTGGATTTTTCTTTGATCACATGCTTGGTTTCAAGCTGCATGGGATCAATGTGGTATCTTGACAGTGGTGCATCTTTCCATATGACGGGAGACAAAGAGTTGTTTAGTGACTTGGAGGAGAAGGACCTCCAGATGCATATAGAGATGGGCGACGATGGTCGGTACAGTGCGACAGGCATTGGGACCATTAACTTTGAGAGGGAGTCCAGTAATATGTTCTTGTTGAAGAATGTCATGAATGTTCCAAGTTTAAAGAAGAGCTTGGTCTCGGTCGCAATGCTGGAAGACAAGGGTTATGATGTTGTTTTTAGTGAGGGAAAAACCTTCCTTCGATATAAAACAATGGGTGAAACCAAGAAGATAGGGGTTCGAATTAGGAATCTCTACAAGCTAGAGGTAGATGGCTGCGCTGCAATGGTGGGCAAAGCAGAAGAAGTGGTGAGCTGGGATGAGGGCGAGTTATGGCACAGGATATTGGGCCATCTTCACCATGGCGCTTTGAAGATTTTGCAGCAAATTTCTACTGGAACTCCCAAGGGTACTCTTGCGCAGTCAGATCAACACAAAGGATGTACAATGGGTAAGTTTGTGAAGACCACCTTTCATGAGAAGGAGAACCATGCTTCAGTGATCTTGGAGAGAATTCACACAGACGTGTGTGGACCATTCTCGGTTGCTTCAATAGAAAAAAACAGGTATTATGTGATATTTTTTGATGACTTTTCTCGTAGATGTTGGATATTCTTCATGCAGAAGAATAGTGAAACATTCTCAAAGTTCTGTGAGTTCAAGGCATTGGTGGAGAAGGAGTCGGGGAAGCAGGTGAAAGCTCTAAGGAGCGATAATGGTGGTGAATACATCTCGGGCGAATTCAAAGAATTTTGTAGCAAAGAAGGAATTCGAAGAGAACTCATAGCGCCTCATAACCCACAACAGAATGGGGTCGCGAAGAGAAAGAACAGAACGATCATGGGTGCTACATGACCAGGGCCTACCGATGCACTTGTGGGCGGAAGCATGTAACACTGTGGTTTATGTGCAAAACCATTTTCCTCATAGAGTACTTGGCATGAGTACACCCGAGGAAGCTTTTACTGTTAAGAAGCCTGATATTTCTCATTTGAAAATTTTTGGCTCACCTGTTTACATTCATGTGACGAAGGATGCCAGGAAGAAGTTGGAGCTGACTGCAGAAGTTGGGATATTTTTGGGGTACATAGAAACACCCCACAACTATCGTGTGTATTTGCGGAACAGTCAGATCACTGTTATGTGACGAGATATAAAATTCAATGAGGTGAAAGCCATGAAGTTGTCGCTTTAGAGGGAGATACACTTGCATGCGGAAGAGGAACTTCTTGTTCCTAAAGATGAGCCTCTGGATGTGGATCAACCACAGGAGGAGATTCATGGAGTGGAAGAGTTCACTCATGCAAAACCAAACATCAGACAAGGCATGAAGCGCACCACAGAAGCTGAGACACTAAAGCTTGATGCGGCACAAAATGTTGGAGTCCCTACATCACAACGCAGACAAAGACAGTCACCTGACCGATATACTGGATACATGGCTCTTATGAGCAAGTGTATTATGACAAAACAATCTTATTTTGAAGAAGCAGCACAGGAGCTCACATGGGTAGATGCCATGGTGGAGGAGTATGAATCCATTGTCAGAAACAGTGCTTGGGAGATTTTTCCAAGGCCGGTGGGAAAATCAGTTGTAGGATCAAGATGGATCTACAAGGTAAAGCAAGCTACTGATGGGAGCGTCGAGAAGTATAAGGAAAGATTTGTTGCCTGGGGCTTCTCACATATTGAGGGGATTGACTATGAAGAAACCTTTGCACCTGTCACACGGTATTCTTCCATACGGACCATCCTTGCTCTCTCAGCACATATGGGTTGGCACATTCATCAGATGGATGTGAAGACTTTTTTCCTTAATGGGATCATTGAGGAAGAGGTGTACATTGAGCAGCCTGAAGGATTTGAGATATTCAGCAGCGAGTCGCATGTGTGCAGGCTCAAAAGAGCGTTGTATGGGAAGAAACAAGTACCCCGTGCTTGGTACACTTGGATCGACAGCTACTTCACTGGACTTGGCTTCACCAAGAGTGAGGCGGATGCAAACCTATACCAGATTGTGGTTGAGGGTAAGATTTTAATCATTGTACTTTATGTTGATGATTTAATACTAACAGGTGATGAGTATTTGATACACTCATGCAAGGATGATCTTGAAAAGGAGTTTGAGATGAAGGATTTGGGCCTCCATTATTTCCTTGGATTGGAAATATGGCAGTGGGAAGGTGAACTGTTTGTGTCTCAAGGCAAGTATGCCCAGGAGATACTGGAGAAGTTTCACATGCAAGGCTGCAAGCCTATCAACACTCCTCTTCCAGGAAATTGGACGAAAGAGGACGCTACATCGGCAGAGGTAGTGGATGCCACTGTTTATCGATAGCTGGTGGGTTCGATCATGTATTTATTCAATACAAGACTGAACATATGCTATGTGGTGAACCAACTTTCACAAGCAATGGTTAAGCCTACCAAGCTCTTTTAGAAGGCGAGCAAGCATGTCCTGAGATATCTCAGGGGCACATCTGAGTATGGTTTATGGTACAGACAGACGGATGAGGTGAAGTTGCATGGCTTCACGGATGCAGATTGGGTCGGAAGCCCAACAGACAGAAAGAGCACATCGGGAGGGATTTTCAATATCGGATCTATGGCAGTTTCTTGGTACAGCAGGAAACAAAGATCCTTGGCACTTAGTTCAACGGAAGCAAATTACATGGCAGCACTTTTAGCTGCATGTGAGGCTATCTGGATGAGGAAGACTCTGGTTGGTTTGTTTGGTTCACATTTAGATCCCACGGTGATTCATTGTGATAATCAGAGTTGCATTAAACTCTCAGTTAATCCTATGTTTCATGATAGATCTAAACATATTGATATCCGGTATCATCATATCAGAGATTGTGTGTAGCGGAAGATCATGTTGCTTCAGTACATTCCCACGGAGGATCAGGATGCAGATATTCTGATGAAGGCACTCACCAGGAGAAAATTCGAATACCATAGAGACAGGATCGGGGTGAAGGATAATCCTTATCTTGTTAAGAGGGAGTGTTGAGATTCAACAAGATGATGAGCTTAGTGAAAAGAGTCGCCTTCACTAAGTGGGCCTGCAGGCTATTTTTGGCGCAAGTCTATTTTTAGACTATGTCTATTTTTAGACATGATGATCATATTTCAGAAGTTGTAGGATGCTATTTGTGGATGGTTGATCAAGTTGGAAAAATAGATGAAATTCTATTTTTAGAATATTTGGCGAAGTTTATTTATAGATCGTCAATTTAAAAATAGATGCATGTGGATTATTATTAGCTCTTAATAATAATCAGACTCTAAACAACAACTTATTCCCTTGGAGCACTTCAGTTCAGTGCACAGATGTGGCACAACAACTGACAAAAGGAATTATGCTATTCCTAAGGGTTTACTGGAGCTAATGCGTGGAGGACTCAGTTAGAACTCAAGTGGCAGAGTTATGACACAGTTGGAAGAAATAATTATGGAGTTGTATTCAGTTTAACTCAGTTGAGCTAGTTGTATCTAGTCTAACTGATTGATACACTAGTGAGAGTGGAGTGAATTAATTAGTTAATTAATTCATAAATATTAACTCATTAATCAACTAAGGAATACATTAGTTAACTACTGTGCATTGCAGTTTCAGTGGAGACCAGTGGAGAGATAGGTGAAAGGGCAAGATAGACTATCTGTTGTGACTATAGTGATGCATTGATTGCATCACACACTCAGTGGAGATTCCAATGAGGATTACGAAGTCAATCCAAGATTAATTCGAAATAATTCAGAGCTATTCTTTAGCAAATATTGCGTAGTGGAGGCAGGCTAGCAGGTGGAAAAGATCGATGCATGGATTTGCAAAATTAGGCCTGATTAGTGTATGACAATTGTACTGTACTGAGAGCTTGTGATAAGATTTGTATGCTTGTATGAGATTTTCATATGATCTCCATGTTACATAATATATAGTTGGGGTTTTCAGCTTCAAGCTTTCCGAGTTAAAAACTGTGTTATGTGTGATTGAATATTTTTGTTTATGCTTCACATGTGTGTGCAATTAATTGTTTCCGCAAAAGATTAACAAGTGGAATAGATTCAGTATCTTGCATAAATTTAAATAGTGTGAGATCAGGTGGATCTTGGACATATGCATGCTTTGTGCATATAATTTCTACAAATGGTAATGCCATCACCTTACTAATTGATCAAATATTAAGCTTTCTTATGATCCAATGTGAAATAATGTGTCAATTTAGTGTGCTTGGATATTATCCTTATGTGAAACAACTCATTTATCTTCTTTTCTTCAACCACATAATTAGATTTTGAAGAAGATGCAGAACACGTAGAACTAGAACTAGATTCAGAAGTACTACCTTTCATACCCATAGCATTTATCTTCTTTTAGTCACCGGAGTTAGATCCCAAATCTTGTTGGAACGCAACATTAGCTTTCATTTCACCCTTATTCTTGAGGAAATTATTTGGCTTGAGTTACGAATGAAACTTCCAACACTTGGATTCATCAAGTCCAACCCTCTGATAATGAGTACAAGCAGGTCTTTCTCCTTCCTTCTTAGTTGTTGTTGATTTCTTCCCCTTGTCTTCTTTGGAATCCTTTTTCTCTGAATGCTTGAATGGTTTCTTTGAAAATTTTGACTGAAATGATATGCCCCTTTCTTCAATATGAATGAATTGTACACACACTTCATCAAAGTCAGTTGGATTAAACATAAGAAATGTATGTTGTAAATAAGAATGAAAAATTCCAATATACTTTAATAAATTTTCCTGTGTGTTTAATGGAATATCAAGTGCTAATGAATTCGTCCTGATTTCTTGTGTAAAATCTTGCACACTTTGTCCTTTACCTTGCCTTAAATGTTGTCAATCCATTACAACTTGTTGCATATATCCTAAAGGATATAATTTATTTATAAGAGCTTTAATAAACTTAGACCATGAGGTGATATTTTTTCCTTTAAACTTTAAATCTGTTTGCGTTTTAATTTCCGACCAAATCAAATTTGTTCCCCCCATTCTAGGTGTAGCTAAATGAATTATTGCAAAATAATCAACAATATTTTGAATTCTACAGTACACTCCAAGTTGTTTAATCTTTGTATCTAACTTTTCAGGATTCATTTCACCATCATATATCGGAAATTCAAACTTAACATCAAGATTTAATAAAGGAGATTTCATTTTCTTCTTCGATTCTGAACCTAAATCAGAACTAGAATTGTAAGAGAATAAAGAAGAAGAAGAAGGTGAAGATGGAGAGGAAGGAGATCCATTACCATCAAATTTTTCCTTACCATTTTTCTTCTTCGCGCCTTTAGAAGATGAAGCTGCATCTCTAGTCTTCTTGTATTCATAAACCTTTGCAATCATACGTTGCATATTAAGGAATATTTGCTGAAATTTCTCATTGGTCTTAGGCTCAAGAGTTTCTCCTTCGTTTGACCCTGCCATCTTTCGAGTGACTTTCCTCTTTCCAATCTCTGGATTTGTCTCCTCAGGTTTCCCTTCTCCACATCACAATCTAGATCTAGTCAAAATTCATACTGGAAAATATCCTACTTATACATGATCAACCTGCTTTGATACAAAAATATAATCTGAAAACACACAAGATTGACTATTTGCACAAACTTTTCGAACATTAACTAAGTTTCCTTTTATGTGAACGAATGAGAGAAATCTAATTAATTAAAGTTCCTTAACCATAAAATTGGGAACTTAAACATAAACATGAACAACAACAATAAAAGACGCAAACACAACAAACATTGATGATGGAGTTCGTCCCTCTTGGACTACGTCTCCGGGTCCACTTCTGATGGGTGTCTATTATATTATGAATGCTAAAAAAGGCTCTTTACATACATTTTCGCTATACTGAATGTGCACACAAGAACCCATGGCAACTGTCAACATGTAGGCCTCGACCTCTGCTCTCCAACACAACTCTCTGTTATCAAAAAGGCCCAAGGATGGCCAAGTTATGCTCAAAATAGGGTTTACACACCTTTGTAACCACACACCATTGTCCTTTTAAGATACTTCGTACTATTAATACATTTGCAATGTATGATATTTTTATTATATGGTTTTTTAAACCATACCACCTGTTTCACTTTATTTAAAACATTCATACCCTATACATTAATGCGTCAATGTTTCATAACACATATGCATAGCCCATTGGTATGTTTTTTGTGATAATGTCAAGGAGGTTGTGGGTTCGATTCCCAACCTGGAGTTTGACCATATGTTGAATTTGACCACCTACCACGTGTAGAAATATGAATTTACCACTTGGCTTGCAAGGCCCAAATTTTTACCTATTTGACATAAAATTTAATGGGCATTTTCTCCTTCATATAGAGGCCAATTGTGCAATGTGATATCCTCGTTGGCAGTTAAACCATTCTCCGGAGGTCAATGCGGAATTCCGTGGCATTCAACTTTCTAGTGGTAACATATGGCGGGGTTTACAAACCTTTGTAACTACACACCATTGTAATTTTAAGATATGGTTTAACCTTATAAATACTTCGTACTATTAATACATTTGCAATGTATCATATGTTTATTATATGGTTTTTTAAACCATACCACCCCTTTCACTTTATTTAAAACATTCATACCCTATACATTAATGCGTCAATGTTTCATAACACATATGCATAGCCCATTGGTATGTTTTTTGTGATAATGTCACGGAGGTTGTGGGTTTGATTCCCAACTTGGAGTTTGACCATATGTTGAATTTGACCACCTACCACGTGTAGATAAATGAATTTACCACTTGGCCTGCAAGGCCCAAATTTTTACCTTTTTGACATAAAAATTAATGGGTGTTTTCTCCTTCATACAGAGGCCAATTGCGAAACTAGACATATTGTCGAAATCAACGCGATGAGTTCTACAGCATGGCACTATTTTCAGTAGCATATGAGACATATGAACTTTTATCATTTTGAGGATCCTCCTAGATCATGCACAAAATTAACATGTGTCATTGTGCCAAAACTATCCGACAATGCCTCCATCCAGTCCATCCTAAGAAGGCTTCTGAGATAAAAGTTTATGTTGGAAAGATTCTTTGGGCTGGTTTCATATACCTCGTTCCTTTAACTGATTGGGTTTTAAATGTGGTCCATGTCATGTAGAAACAGATCATAATTCAAGTATGCGTCGATTATCGAGATGTTGATCAAGATTTTCTGAATGAAAACTATCAAACCTCATTTATTGACCATATTGTTGATGATTTTTCTGGTTGCGAAATCTATTCATTTATGGATGGATTCTTGGGTTACAATCAAATCAACATTCTCTCGACGGACCAACCCAAGACAACATTGATTTGTTCTTGGGGTAATTTTTCTTATAAAAAAGCTCCCATTCAGTCTCAATAACACAGAGGCCATGTTTCAACTTGCAATGGATGATATTAAGCATATCATGCATGGACGATGTCCCTGCTCATTCTAAACACCAGACTGATCACCATTTCCATTTACGAGCCATTTTCCTCCATTGTAGGCACCTTAACATTCGAATTAACATGCATAAATGTGTGTTATTTGTTGGTTCTGGTAAACTCCTTGGTTTCATTATCTCCAAACAAGTAATTCATATTGATCCTCTCAAAGTGCAAGAAATTTTTGATTTTCCGGTGCCCTCCTCCTTACTTCTGTTACAAAGACAGTCCTCCAAGGGAAAGCTAACTTAATGAGGAGATTCATCCCTAATTATGTCGAACTGAAAAAAAATATTTACTCGCTTATTGAAGAAAGGGATTCCCTTCCATTGGGATGACGATGCACAAAAAACATTTGATTCCTTGAAAGATGTATTGTTTTGAGCATCTCTCCTATATCCCCTTGACTATCATCGCGACTATTTCTTGTATCTTATTGCCGGAATATCTACTATAGCTATGGCACTAGTCCAAGAAGACGACATTGGGACTGAACATCCCATTTACTATCTGATTTAAAACCTCAAAGATATCGAGATTCGATATCCTCATGTTGAAAAGTTGGCTTTGGCGACTGTTCAAGCCTTCCAGAGATTTCACCATTACATCTTGCTTTGAAAGAATATGGTCATTTCATATTTAAACCATATGACATATATACTGTCACATCAATTTCTAGGGGAAAATTACTTTATCCAAGGGTTTGACCTGGAATTCATCAAATCCAAGTCAAAAAAATATCTAGTTTTTGCTGAACTAATGTGCGATCTTCCTTCCCTTGATGCATAATCTACATCTGAAGATTCCATCCCTGATAGGTCATTGTTTCTGATTGCGTCATCTAAACCGTGTTATGGATATTTCCTGATTTATCTCTAGACCCAAATTTTCCGACCTGATACCAATCCCAAAATTATCTGGTACCAATCCCGAAATTATTTGATTATCGACGATACCATTTACCGTCGTGGTATCGATACAATTATATGAAGGTGCCTCACTCTTGAGGAGACTAAGAAATTTTTGAATGATTGCTATTCATGGGCATATGGTGGACATTTATTTGGTTACGCTACGACGCAAAAGATCTTACGGACTAGTTACTTTTGGCAGACCATTTTCCGCAATTATATCCTTGCAGTCTAGAAGTGTCATGGTTGCCATATATATGATCACAAATTCCATGCTCCACCTACTCCATTGCATCACGTTATTGTTGTTAGTCCCTTTGCGAAATGGGGTATTGACTTTATGACATGTAACCCTCATTCACCCAGGGGGAATGATTATATAATTGTCGTTTTTGACTACTTTACTAAGTGGGACAAAGCGATGGCTACATTCAATAATACTGGCGAGATGAATGCACACTTTTTATTTAACCACAATATAATTGATAGATTTGGTGTTCCATAAACGATAGTTATAGATCACGGGAATCACTCTTATATGGCCAGAAGGCTGATAAGTTAGGCCCAGAAAGTTATAACTTATGTGGCTAGGCCCATGCATTTTCAAGCATGTCCTTGCAAAAGTGGTTTACAATTTAGTAGATCTTCATGGAATTCCATTGTCACAGCCTAGAAACGGGTTGTATCTCAAAAATTACTACATGTTTGATCCTATGCATTGTACATTGTGTACATACTGTCTATAGGTGTGTTGAGTGTGTTTGCAGTGTTTTTTTCAGAGTTTCCCATGGTTTATGTTGATCCTTCTTTAATTTGGTTTGGATATGTCAACCTATTTTGAACCATATATTGGTTATGCCGATGGTGCTAGTCGTAGTACTCAGAACCTATCCTCCCTAGCATGGGCCATCTTTTCTCCAAATGGCAAGCTAGTGAGTATGAAAGGGATTTGCATTGGCCACTCTAATATAACTTGTGAATATCTATTCGGTGATAAATCTCGTCATTATTCATATGGTTTTGAGAGTGCGTATTCTGGAAAGAAATTTCAATTTCATATAATATGAACACATTTCTAGAAATATAAACACTTTAGCATATTCCCTAGCTAATTTAGTTTTAGATATATATTTCCAATGAATGTAAGAAACTTTTAATTCGCATCACATTATATTGAAAGCAGAATAGAAACTAGGAAACATTGAATATGATAAGTTTGGTTTTACAAAATGTGTGCCCCAAGAAACATATGGCTAAAACACCCATATACAAAAAAATACATGCAAACATCTAAGTAGACAATCATTGGTGCTCATGATAAAATGACACTACACAAGCTATTTTGCGCAATAATTGACCAATTCGACTATGTACCCTGATGGTGTGTCGTTGAAGTCGCAATGGAAGCTAATCGAATACAGTCCCATCGACCCCATGGGTGAATCACTCCATGTGGCGCTCCACTTATGATAGAATCTCTGCTACCTCAACATCCCATATCACATCCCATCCCATTGCATCGACATGTACTGGTCCCACTGCCTCCTCCTATGGTTGTCTCTCTATGCGATGGAGATATGTAGCATCCAATGGTCGAACATGTATAATATCTGCATGAAAACATCAAATAGTTTAGAAATCACAAACATGAAAAAACATTAAAAAAAAATTGTAAAACTTTGCAAAAACTTAATGGTCAAAATATGTTACCTGTAGCATCCCATTGCTCGCCATCAGGCCACACGAGCTTGGGATCATCTCAGAAATCCATCCCTATGTAAGGATATTCATCGATCATGATGAACTGTCTACATAACCATCCAAAGAAGGCTGGTGAAAATATGATCGCTGATGGACCTGCATGTCTGGCCATGTGATTTGTCAACCTCATCATCTGTGGGACCCTTGGATCGAATGGCTCAAGTATAATTTGTCGAGGTTATAGTAATGGTACCTTATCTATGGAAAAAGTGACCAAAATGGCACCATAGCCACAGCTCTTCAACTTCCCCTCCTTTGGTTTAGTAAGTTGTTCCTTCAAGTTGACCTAGACACCCTAGCTCTAGTTGAATACAGTCGGCGCTAGACATTCTACCCCATACTCCATGTATGATTTTCTTGCCACATGTAATTTCAAGCTGCTTTCCAATATTTCTATTATGAACAATATCATTCTCAAAGGTAGTTTGGTCACATCCTTTATGTTAATATTTCTGTCCCTAGTAGGAATGACTCAAGTTTTGCAATTGGTAGCAATGTAATCTTTTATCGTCTCACCGCCACATTTTCCATCTAGAAGAGAGATGGGGGCACCTCGCTTTGACAATCTAGTCAGAAAGTAAATATCATCTACCTGTATCTCAAGTAGATTTTCCTCAAACTTGAACCCCTGGGCCTAAACATCCCATAAACACACAAGGTTTTTCAATAACTCCATTTGTTGCCTCATACTGTGAAGCTAGAATAATTTTAACAACCCACAATTTTTAAGCCCTCGGATGGTAGCAGAGTCATTTTCTGCATTTAAATATTGTGCTTCATTCTCTCCTTCTCTCCAAATGAATGAAATTTTGTGATAATTGGTACCTGAAATGTCAACAAAGGACTCATTAGACTCTTTCCCAAGAAAAAAAAACCTACCAAAATTTGGGGCAAAACTAAGAACAAACTTGTACAAATGTGCCCAATGCACCACAGAAGGCCAAGATAGGCTATTTCACCTCTATCTGCAGTGTTTATCTGCCTAGGTGCAACACCATTTTCGACACAGAGGGTGTGCGTTGGTCACGGGGCGTTTTATATGAACCTTAGGGGCCTCAAACATTTGAAAAATTTTCATTAAAGCACAAAGATTAACCATGGAAAAATAGAGAAAGGTTTTAGCTCCTACCCAGATCCAAAGACACTTGAAATGGTTCCTTGGATTAGTCGCAATCAGCTGTAGAAGATTGAGGGAAAAAATTGCTCCATATATTCACTGTTAAAGGTAAATTTTGAAATATTAAAAATGAAAATTCATTTTGAATATTTATGGTCACTTTCTCATTAGTTTGTTCATTTTTAACATTTTGACCTAGATATGCTTCATTTTTACTATGAAACAGGTATGTTTAATCCTTCTTGTCTTGTTTTGAGCAGGTCGACAACTGTTAGTAGATTTTTATTATGTTTTAGCAGATTACTTTAACCAAATAGTACACTTTTATCTCTTTTTCAGAATCTATAAACCAACATAAAAGGAACCCCCTGGAGTCCTCTTTCAGCACTTTTCAAACTCCTAAAATATGAAAAGATTTTTGATCACTTGTCCTTTCAATCTTGTAAAAGTAAATGAAAATATGTCTACTCAGTATAAGCTTAACCCTTTTTCCAGACTGAGATAGATTAACTATGAAAAAGGAATACCTTAGTGGAACATGGCTAAGAGGTTCTCTTGAGTATTGTTTTCTACCTTTTTGGACTTGAGAGACTACTTATGAAAAGGGACATGTGGAGTTTTCTTTTCTACCTCTTTTTCAAACTCTCTAAACATGAAAAATATGTCTAGTTTTACCTTTGTTGGACTTGTTAAAACATCAAATAGTGATATATTTGTCGAACATGACAATGCTAAACCACTCCTTCACAGGATTCGTTAAATATACTCGAAGGGATTCATCTGAAGGATGAAATTACAGATCAAGCATATATTATCCTCCTGAAGGTTGTTAAAAAATAATGAGGTACTAACCAATATCGTTGGGGTAATTTGGAAAAGAGGGGATTCCATTTTTCTAAATGGAAGAAAGCTGCTCTTGAACATGATGCTTTCCACTTCATCTCCATGTATATTGGGTTGGGAAATCTGCTTGTCTCTTGGTTATTATATCGTTTTTAGATCCTCCATTTCAGTTTTAGGTCGATGTTGGTAGCTCCATTTAATGCCATTGGTGTTCAAGAGAATTCATCTAGTTGGTCTCCACTACAATATCCTTAAGCCTTAATTTCATGTCTTTCTTTCCTGATCTAATTCCATATCATCATCATTTTGATCATTCTGTATCAATCCTAATACTCTTTTTGAGTCGTTTATGGGGGATACATCAAGGCCCTCCAGTGATGGGTCGCTTCGTATCGACATCACAACATCATTCAAGAAGTTGAATAAGAAACAACCCTTTGGTACCTTGGTGCTTGCATACATCAATGGCAAGTTTCCTCGCTCTTGGCGACATGTTTACATCAATGGCCTTAGACCAAAAGATTCTGTGTGGTGTTCGACATCAACTCATTTACTCGCACCATATCGATTAAACCATTGTACCTTGAGAGCCATTAACATCATCAGTGGTTTCTCTCATATCTATTAATGGCTTACATCATTATCTGGTAATCATATGGTGTCTACCATGTTCGACTCAAGCTTATTGATTCACATGGATAGACTTGTACATTAGTTGGTTGTGTGAACTAGATAGAGGAACCTAGATCTAGTTTCATCCATCTGCCTATGATTTCAGGGGTTATACAAATATCACAATGTATGATGGTTGTGATAATATAGACATTCATCTAGTCATGGGTCGACTAGTTGCACCTGTGGACGCGCCCTTTGATCATTGCGCATGTTATGTTAGCCTCTAACTCCTAGAGAGTTTTTCATTCAAAACTCCTTGGATAAGCTTCTAGGTTGTTCTTATGGATAATTAACAACCCCCATCAATATGGATATTCATATATCTAGATAAGAGAGCTAATTTAAGACCCCTTTCCAAGGAAAATAATTTGGCTTCATTATTATTGGCTACACCACAGTTTGTTGTGAATAACTTAAGAGATTAGTGTCTCTAATCCATTATAATTCCTCCGAGTCCTACTAAGCCAAGATTTCCTTTGGAAGCTCTATCAAAATTTAGCTTCACAAATCCCTCAGAAGGAGGAAAATATATAGGAGTAGAAGTCAATGGAGGAGGGGGCTTCTATGAAATAGAGTATAACATATTGGGAGATCAGTTGATCTCATTCAAAATATTTTCTTCCTGAGGCCAAGTTTTCTAGTCATTAGGGTTCCAAGGTTCCTCCAGGATGGTTTTTTTGATATTTGGATTAACTGTATACTATGTTTGATCCACTAATTTATACTTGTCTCTGAAGATTATCTTGTTCATTTATTTCCAAATAGAACACATTGAAAATCCAATGACTAGGACCCATGCTATATTGAATACTGAGCTAGGAAATAAAATTTGTCTCCATTGTTCCATTATTTCAATCATACTATTGTGAGATAGATCCAAGTATCCAAATAGCTTCTGGACTCTCCTCCATATTGTGTTATAGAATTTTTTACATGGCTTCTTCTTCTTTTCATATGATGGACCATGAACTCCTCTCTTGTGGATCCGATCCCATGTCAGTATCCTCCATCATCCCACCATCCAAAAGAACTGTGCTACCTTGGTGTTATAGGCCATATTGTCACATATGATCAAGTGAGCCTCCTAATGGGATCAATCAAAATCCTATTCCCCTTGACATCATCTTGAAAAAAGGCCTAAGCATGTACCTTTCATCCCTCAGAGTTTCAACCCTAAACTACCCTATATGAGCCAGTTTTAGGACCAACGCTCCCTGCAAGCCTATTGGGGTGTGATCACCTATAGGTTGCTCCACTGTGGCCAACGTTGGTCACCGGCAGGTTGCTCTCCTTTGCACCTGCATTGGTTCTATAATTCCGGGAGAATGAACAGGATTTTGGAAGCTTGACCTTCTAGGAGTTTCCAAAAGTTGTTTCAAATACTTACCTTGGGCTGACATTCAAATCCTTTCCTACCCTACTTTGGATTTTTCACCACTTATCCTTTGATCTTATCCCTCCATCAAAGGTGGATCTAAAACCTTAGAATGGTAATTGGATAAGAACTCCCAACTTACCCCACTCTTCTATATATTTACCCTCTCATATGCAAGAGGTAATGGTTGGATTTGGATAATGATTCTTCCGTTATGCTGCTTCAATAAGTAGTTATCATCTCATGCATAGGGTGAGTGGAGGTGCATGTTGTGACAAGGAAAGGACGAGTTAACAACTTGGAGGAGCTATTTTACAAGATCAACTGCCACTTATCGTTGTAATCTCCTTCCATTTATATTAATGCAAATAATTATTTGTTTTCCTATATGTGATGTCATTATTTCACTTATTTCAATACGATGTTGATCTATTGAATATAGTATTTAGATGATACTACATACATCTCGTAGTTTCTTGGCTTGTGTTATGTGACTATGCGGGTTCTAATTTTGGCAATTGATGTTGGAATTGGAGCTTCCAAGATAAAGAAGGAGTGAAGCATGTGAAAAAATACATGTATGCCTCACTCTGTCATCTATTTACTTTAACTAAAAGTATTGAGTTCTTTGTCTCTCTATTATTCTACGTTGACCACCAAAACTAGGGGAGATACATTTATCTACAATCGTAAATCATTTATAACACTTGGTACATAAGCAGGATGTCCATATTTTCCTCCAGAGAGGTTCTCTATCCAATATATGAATTTCAGATAATAATGAATAGAACTCCTTTAAGGAAAACATCCCTCTCACATGGTATCTCCATCTCAGCGTGTTTGGTTTGTTGTTTAGCTGTATTTTCCTTTTATGAAGCTCTTGGTCTAGCACATCCCATTACACCTCATTGGGGGGGTTTGACCAGCCCTCGCACTTATTTTGTAGAAATTATACAACATATATGTATATCATTGATTCAAACCATTCTAACAATATACTAATGCTAGATACTGAATCGCTTCTACAAATCACTTTCCGAAATTAAACACAATCGCCAATTACATGAAGCTTAGTAAGAATCAAATCAAACCACAACATATATAATTTCCTGGGGAAAGCTTGCTACTCAAAACCCCACTAGCTTCTATTGTATATTCCACAAGGAATCACTAAAAAATTACATACAACTCTTCTCACAAGAGCCCTTATGTATTCAACTAATTGTCTCACACTGATTTAGACAAAATCGGGCCAATACTCAGCCAATTCTCGGTCTGTCTTCAGCCTGCCTTTCTCACGTTGTTCATGAGGAATGCAATCCCTATTCACAAGGAATTCCAACCTTCCTACACTGCGCTGAGTATCATGGGAATCATGTGGTGTTAAAATTGCATCTAAATAGTTTGCTATAATCACAATTGATAGTTAACCTCCCTATCACCTTAGTCTCAACTAGGTCTCCACTGGAACTCACATGCATCCAGCTAATAATAGTAAATCCTCAAATGCATGTGAGATCACTCATTGTGAAATAAATAATATTTAATTCACTTGATCTCTCACTAGTGTATCTAACTATTACAACTAGCACAAATGAGTTTAGCTCACTTAACTGAGTTAAATTGATTACAACCTACATTAACTAATGCACCACTGCACTTCGAGCTCTGTTACAACTAGAATTACTCTGCATTCCTCACCAACTACCCTCAACTCAAAATTCATGAGCTAACTGAGTTTATCACACTCATTTAACTATTACAAGTATTTTTGAGATAAGATTACATTTTATTGTCCATCTTAATTAAGGGATAAATAAAATTGACATTCACCAAATTTAGCCCACACCCGTGTAGTTGCTGCTAAGGCCTGTGGTCCCACACATGTGTAAGTGCTGCTTGGACCTCGTAGTCCCACACATGTGTAGGTGCTTCTTGTTGTTTCTAGATGCTAATTTCAATCTTTCTTGTTGCAAAATTCAACACTCCCTCTCAACAAGAAAGGAATGTCCTTGCATGCGACATGCACCTCTTGCATGCGACATGTAACTCTTGCTTGCAACATGCAACTCTTGCATGCAACACTTCTATAGTGTTTCTCACACACGTAACCTTTGCATGCAACACTTCTCTAGTGTTTCTCGCACATGAAACACTTCCGAAATTGAATATCTTCCAAACAATTGAATCAGTGTAATGCATCTTTCATCAAAGTCTTCTGACTGTTGGTACCTACTGCTAACATCTGCGTCCATGCACTCTGCACTGCTAACATCTGCATCCATGCACTCTGCACTGCTTTTAACTCTGATATGCACTCTAGTATCTGACACTGGCACTTTGATTTCATGTCCTCCTGACATCTCACTGCATCAATCTAGTTAATCCTACTACTGTTGTATTGTGGGCTTCTCATAGCCACGTTTGATTCATGAGACACACACCATCTCAATGAATCCTGCCCAAATTTCTTCTCAAGATTATATTTTCACATCGCTCCACCTCACACCTGGAGGTATAACTGCATGTATTCCCTCTGTTCATCTGGCTTGAAATTTCTTTGGTTGAGTGTTTTATGCCACTCCATGATCCTCCACATGTGGCAGCTCCACATCTTGAGGTTTATTCTTTGGAACCAAGTGTTCCTCACCTGAATGCAAATTCAACTCCCACTCAAGGGACAATTGCATGGCTTTTTCACACTTCCCCATGGTTGGAAGCTCTGTAGAAATCGAATCTACATCAAGTCTATCGATATTATTCACACAAATCCCAATATTCTTGGCTTGTCATGTTTCTTTGTGTCGAATAAAAACTTTTCCTTCACTGAAAACAACATCATAGCCTCTATCTTCCAACATTTTAACTGAAACTAAAATTTTCTTTCAGCCTGGTACATGCATTACATCTTTTAAAAGGAAGGGTTTACCTGAATGTCTTTGGAAAGAAACTATAACAATCCCGGTAGTGCTATACCTTTTGTCATCACCCATTTCGAAATGCATCTGAAGGTCCTTCTCCTCCAAGCTACTAAAAATTTATTGTCTCCCATCATGTGGAAAGACGCACCAATATCCAAGTACCACACCGAACTCTGACACCATGCATGCAATAAGCGTGAAGTCAAACTCAAATTAGTGAGGCCAAAGCCTCACCAGCTGCGGATCCTGAAGCCTTCTTGTTCTTCTTTTTTTGTGGACAGTTTGTGGCATAATTTCCATGCTCGTGATAGTGAAAACACTTCACTTTGGACGTGTCATTCTCGCCTTCTTCATCGGTCTCAGATTTGGAATGAAATTTCTTTCCTTTCCCCTTCTTCACCTTGGCAGCCAAACCACAATCTTCTTCATCTTCATTCTTAGATGAAGATCCTTCTCTGGTATTCTGTCTAAACTCCTCTTGCACCAAATCTGACCATAGTCATTCCTAATCTGGCAATTTTTCCCTTCCATTGACAGAGTCTTCATAACTATGCCAACTCTTGGGAAGTCCTAGAAGAGCTAGGCTCACCAAATCATCATCAACAACAGTAATTCCTACACTCCCAATTTCATCCTGACATTGGACAATATTTTTTAAGTATATCATAATAGTGTCACCCTTTTCCATTTTGATTTTCCTATGGTTATTGTTGTTCTGAAATAGATCCGTCAAAGCCTTCCACATCGCATATGGATTTGATTTGCCATGGAGGTTTGAGGCAATGTGGTCTTTTACTCCCTCTAGTAGTATCCTCCTCGCCCTTGCAACCTTCTTTTGCCAGGCATCAAGATTTGCAGCATCTATCACAATGGGTTTGGGAATGTCCTTGTCAATGAATTCCTTCAAGCCATTGTCTTTGAGTATTTCCTCAAACCTGTCTTTCCAAGCAATATAGGTAGAGCTTCCATGCAATGCATACTCCAATCTCAAGCCATTGAAAGCCATTTCGATCCCGATTCACATGTTGCACCAAGAGTACCTTTGCAAATTTCGAATTCTATTCAATCACAAACTCAACTTCTTCTTTACTGCAGTAATTTCCTATGCTCTGATACCATGTAGAAATTATGCAACATATATGTATATCATGGATTCAAACTGATCTAACAATATACTAAAGCTAGATACTGAATCACTTCTACAAATCACTTGCGGAAATTAAACACGATCGCCAATTACATGAAGTAAAGAAAGAATCAAATCAAAACACAACACAGATAATTTCCCGGGGAAAGCTTGCTACTCAAAATCCCACTATATTCTATTGTATATTCCACAAGGAATCATGAAACAATTACATATAGCTCTTCTCACAAGAGCCCTCCTGTATTCAACTAATTCTATCACACTGATCCAGACAAAATCGGGCCAATACTTAGCCAATTCTTAGTCTGTCTTCAACCTACCTTGCTCACGCAGTTCATGAGGAATGTAATCCCTATTCACAAGGAATTCCAACCTTCCTACACTACGTTGAGTATCATGGGGATACTGTGGTGTTTAAACTGCATCTGCACAGTTTTCTATAATCACAACTGATAGTTAACCTCCCTTTCACCTTAGTCTCAACTAGGTATCCACTAGAACTGACATGCATGTAGCTAATAATAGTAAATCCTCAGTTGCGTGTGAGATCACTAATTGTGAATTAAATAATATTTAATTCACATGATCTCTCACTAGTGTATCTAATAGTTACAACTAACACAACTAAGTTTAACTCACTTAACTGAGTTTAACTGATTACAACCTACATTAACTAATGCACCACTGCACTTCGAACTCTATTACAACTAGAATTACTCTACATGCCTCACCAACTACCCTCAACTCGAAATTCATGAGCTAACTGAGTTTATCACAAACTCCTTGTAGGGATTTTATTATCCTAGTCTACGCATTGGACCTTTACAAACAACAAGAATACATACTGGGATAGGGGATAACATTGTCTCAAACCTTTCATTTTAGTAAAAGAATATGCCACCTCATTTATCAAAATAAAAAAAGAAACAAATGTCCCACATCCCATAATTCAATTCATCACAGGAAGGAAAACCCCCATATTAGTCAACAACCACCTCAGAGATAACCAACATGTCCTAACATAAGCTCTAGACATGTTTAGTTTACAACGATAGTAGACATATTTTTTTATTATAATAATATGTAACTCCTCTTGAGTAGAACCAATTACAAAATGAATCTATCTCCCTTTCAAAAAACCATATTGCTTTAGTGAGATTACCTTGGAAAGTACCTTTTTTAACCTCCTAGTTAAAACTTCTGAAATGACAATATATAAATAAAGTTGCACAAAGCAATATGCCTGAATCTTCATATGATTGGATTATCACTTTTGTGGATGAGAATAATAGATGATGAATCAAAGAACCCCAAAACAATACCTATGAATCTCACATCCTCGATAACCTTGAGAATGTCATCCCCCAACAAATCAAAAACCCCCAAACAAAACTCAATGGTCCATCCATCTAGACATTAGATCTTATATTTTTGAAATGAAGATAAAATTGACAAGACCACATCTTTTTATATCTTTGCATAAATATCTTGATTGTCCTATGCAACCAGTTATGCAAATTATGAAGCCATTTTTATAGTTTTAGTAGTGTTTTAACCTTTAGGTTCCTTGTAGGAGCTAAAATGTTGTATGCCTGACTCTAATGAGTCCTTATAATTTCAAGCTACAATAATTTCACCATTCCTCATTTCCCATATGGTATTATAATTTTTCCTATAGATTGCATACTTGTGGAAAATTTTAGCATTGTATCCAACCATATTTCCCTATTCTTCACTATGCAGTCAACTCCATGATCATGCACAAATTTGTTCTTTCTACCTTCATGTTCCTCTAATATTGTCAATTCCTCATCATTGATGAACCCAAGGAAATTGACCTTAAATATTCTTTTGATATCTACCTCAATATCCTTAAGTAGCATGCCCCTACTCTTGTACCTCTCGATTGTCCAAACTGCCACCTTACCTTAATAAATTTTAATGTTTCATTGAATTATGAACTAGTAGGTTTTAGTGGGGCAACTTCAAAGCTTTTCCAATTGTCTTTGACTAGATTCAAAAAAGACCTTCAAACCAAATTTGATTAATTTTGAAGGGAGGATGAGTTTTCATCCATGTCCTTGAGCCAAAAAAAAATAGAGATGTGACTTGATATGCCACCTTTCTTAACCTAAGATCTATATATGTTTTCCTTTTGAATTATATTATACCAAAGAAGAAATATGGGTAAAAATGTGAAGGTGGGTTATACTTTTGTGAGAATTGGGGGCAGAAAATTCATTTTCCCAACAGTTTGGCCAAACATTTTTAAAAGTTCGGCCAAACTGTTTTAGAGTTCGACCAAGCTTTCAAAATTATTTCGGCAAAACTAATTCTGCCATTTACATTGACGGCGTATTGACGACATGGGCAAACAAATTTTTGGCTGGAGATGGGAAAACCAGCAACAAAAGTTCAATCGAACTTGTTCTTATAAATATGCTGGCCCGCAAACCTTAATAGGTTTCGGGCATATTACCGTTGTCTGTTTGTTGTCTCACGTCTATCTGTCTCACGTTTGTGTGTTTGCAGGGCGACGAGGTGAGGTGATTTGTTGCTCTGTTGCGCCGCGACGACGAGGTGAGGTGTTGCCCTGTTTGATTTTAATTTTAGTTTTTTGTTGCTCTGTTTGTTGCTTTGTTTGATTTTAATTTTAATTTTTTTTGTTCGCAGGGAATTTGGCCCACATCCTCCACGACGTCTTCAACAATCCCCCACCTCCTCTTCTCGTTGCAGCTTCGTCCTCTTATCGTCTACGAATTACCAGGTATGCGTCATTGTAACCTTTGTTTTTAGCAAGTTAAAAAAATAAAATTAGTCGTTAAAATTTAAATATGATAATCTTAATGGAAATATTTCTTATACAAATGGAAGATTTCGTCCTTGTCTCTAGTTGTTAGGTCAAGTGTGCTTGCTAGAAGGTAACCATAAGACTTGTAGTAAAAATAGTACTATAAATTAGAAACACAACCAAACGGATCAACAAACCAACCTAGTGCGGGAAAATAATACCATTTATCTATAGAGACGATATGTCATTCTCAACTTGGGAAACCCACATTATCAATCCCTAGAATCAAAGAAAATTTTAACTTTGAAACGATAGGTTGATGATTAAAATTGAGGAAAAGGGGTTAGATAGTTGAAACTGCATAAGCAATGGAAAATCTATATGTTTACACTTTAACTTTGGCATTCATAATTGTTTGTTAGCCTTAGCAAACAATGACTAAAATTTTGCAGTATGCGTATGTATTACCAGCAGGAGGCTGAAAACTGAAAATAGTTGTCAATTTATCATATGTTTCATTGTGCTAAGAAGGATGTCAACTTGGCCAGTTATAATTCTTTGTCAGTCCCAGCACAACGTGATTGAAAGTTTTCATTGTGCTGATGTATTACGATCACGAGGATGAAAATGTTGACAATGGTTATCATCTGTTTCATTGGGCTAAGAAGGCCGACAATAGATGCGGACTAGAGAAACTAGGGACAATAATGACAGACAAGGCTGACAATAGGAATAAATAGAAGAAACTAAATGTTTTATAAAATAGTATTAATATATAAAACTAAATGTTTGATAAAACAGTATTAATAGAAGGAGGGAATCACTATTTAGTTGTTATGAGAATCACTTTTTATTTTTTATAAATTTTAAATTTACTATAATCAGTTTAAAATAATTTTATACATTTATTTCCTAAAAAACTGTTACACAAACAAAATCTATATGGACATGTATAAGAAGTACACAATTGACTAACAAAACACTTAATATAGATTTCTATGAAACATAATGTTGAGATCAAAATAAGAAACATATTGTTGAGATCAAAATATTTAAGAAATGAAAGCAAGGAGGGCATTCTTAAAAAAATACTCTTATAAAATTTTAGTAATGTCAAAAGAAATTCAATAATAAGGCAAATCATATGAGCCATAGGTGATTGAGGCTTAAATCACTTGAGGTCCGTTACTCAAAGACAAAAATGTTGAGTAAAAATTGTGTGGATAAAAATAGGTAACCTAATTATGGAAAAAAATAAATATTTTTAGGTCAAGCTAAGAATCAGTCAATACCACCAGTTTCTTTTAGCTCAAGCTCAGATCAAAGTTGCTAGGAGTAACTGGCAGAAGTCATGATCAAAGTTGCTAGGGGTAACTGGCAGAAGTCATGAAAGAAGCCGCAATTATTATTTCCTAGAATTGCATGGTTTTTTTTTAAGTTTAGTGTCACAGGCCGATCTTATTTTAATTTTTTTTTTTTTAATTATTTATGAAAATTATTATAGGAAGTATTTTATAAACCAAATTTATCTTAAGTATCAAGAAGATAAGATAGATCTAAATTGATACTCTTACATTTTATAATAATTTTTTTCAAACCATAACCAATATTATAACCAATACCATAACCAAAATTATAAATTATCAAAACCTACTCTTCAAAAGTAACCAACAGTCAATTTTATTTTATTTTTATTCCAAATATATTTATGTTTGTATTACAATCTCTTCCAGAGTCCAGACTGGATCGGACAACAACTCTAATGCAACCAAAAATGTTGCAACTCTTCCCTACTGAATTGGACAACTCTGGTGCAAATGTTGTTAAAATTGTGATGCAAATGTAAATCATTCTACCCGTATTTTTTTTTGTTATTTCATATTTCAGCGTGATCGAGCATCAACAAATTTATGATTGGAGAACTGATAAAAAGAGTCTGAATTTCATTAATGATTTTGAATGTTTATAATAACTGTGTAATATTTTCTGGCACATCAAGTTGATGACAAAAACCAGATAAAGTAATAAAAAGCCCATCCCTCAAGGCTCATAAATAACATCAGAATGTGCAGGGAATAGAGTTACAAATAACATCTTCATCCAAATGACTGAATGAGGCAAAAAAGAACAGCTTGAATATATCAACTCAGAGACAAAATGAATAATGAGATCAGCATTGCCTAACTGCCAAAACTTCAAAGATTCATCATTTATTTAGAATTGGAGCACACAAGTTGTCTTTTACATTGATGGAGCTACATCCACCTTACATTGATTAACTTAGAAACCATATATCATCATCAAAATCCCATTGTTCTGGCAAAGGAACAGAGGTTCCACTGGTATCAGCGTGTCCAGTTGATTCTGGAAATTGAAACGATGCAAGGAAAGAATCCATGCCTGGTTCCTCAATTGAATTGGATTTTAAGGCCGTCTGGCTTGTTTGGGGCTGCATAACATTCCTCTCAATTAATGGGCTAGAATTCTGAAGAATGCCTTCAGGAATATCCATTATTGCTTGCCCTGCCACATTTCCCATTATTGCTTGCCCTGCCACATCTCCCATAATAGTATTGTCGATTCCCTCAGAAATACCCCAATCGGCCACAACAGTACGGCTGAGTGCAGATGATGTTTTGGGGGTACCCACAAATTCTGACATGAAGTTCTCAGAATTCATGCCCTGCTCCTGATCATGAATTATTACAGGTGGTGTTTCAGTAGATCTATTTTCTAAGGGTGAATTCTCACTCTTACATGTTTTCCCACTCTTTTTGGGAAGTGTTAAACGTTCTAGATATTGTGAGCATTCACATGTCTTATCACTCTTACATGTCTTATAACGTTCTAGATATTGTGCCCATTTACATGTCTTCTTATCACTCTTACTCTTTTTGGGAGGTGTCTCATCAGGAAAATTGAGTTTGGCTTTCTTCCCTCTGAGCCTGCTAGCTGCTGCATCATATGCTCTCGCAGCTTCTAATGGTGAATCAAAGGTACCAATCCAAACATACTTGCCTTTGTTGGGATCCCTGACTCGTGCAGCCCATTTGCCCTTACGTTGTGTTACGCCTCTGTATGGGCTCTTCCGCTGCTTCTTGCCGGCTGTCACCGCTGCTGTTTTCATTTGGGAATTTGCAGGAAGACTTCCTGCAAAGAACAGTAAATTTAAAAGCACATTATAAATTATATAAATCTAAAACTTAATATAAATGTCTCGAAATTGTTGTAACGAATTTTCAATCTGTGTGAAAGAATGTTGCCCATTTGAACGCCTCTAAATTTAAGCCATTAAAAGAGGCTATCGTTTTTTTAAGTGTCCCCAAAAAAGAGAATTGTTTGCAAGAGATGACAACCTACTTAGACTGAAATAAATTACATCATCAATTAAAAGAGACCATTGTTTTTTGAAGTGATCCCAAAAAAGACAATTGTTTGTAAGAGAGGACAACCTACTTAGACTCACATCATCAATGGTCACCTTTCTTTCATTCTCAATATGTAGAAAAAGATTTAAACCTAAAAGAAAGAGAGATGATCATGTACGGGTAATTAGGTTTTTAATGAAATCAGTAAAAATTAATGGTTTAATATATCAAAAAACCATAGAAGAATTAGTTTTTGAAAAATGTGGTTTCTAAAGTAGATTGCAGATATAAGTGTTTGTTAGCTAAATTTGGTTTTCTAAAATATTTAAGGTTGTTAAATTAACAGTAGTGGTTTGGGACATTTGGTGTTGGTGACCTATGGTATTGAACTCATGGTATTACATGTGACCAAGCCTTGGCTTATCGTATTGAATCCATGGTATTATATGTGGCCAAGTCTTTTAAAGACTTGGGACCCATGGTATTACATGTAACCCATGTATTGAGCTCATGATATTACATGTAACCAAGCCTTTAAGCCTTTAAAAGGCTTGTGATATTGAACCCATGGTATTACATATGACCAAACCCTGACCCGTGGTATTGAGCCCATGGTATTGCATGTGACCAAGCCTTTAAAAAGCTTGGGGATTCTGTTTTATAATGTGTTAGAGTTGAGAGATGAAAGCCTATTGAGTCGAGGCCAAAATGTTCACGCTTAGCTATGCTTAAGTCAAAAATAATATACCAATACACAATATTTATACTCAGGATTACATCCACAACCTCCTCATCTATCGCAATTATAAATGAAGTATGTAATTAAAATAGTGATTTTTTTTGTGTTCAATTTTAAGCAATTAAATTATATCTTTATAAATTCCATTTTGAATTAAATCCTCAAATACTTTGTAATTAGGGTTAAAATAAAAGTGATAAAAATAATTTATATACAAAATCTTACATAAAATTTAAAATTAAATTAAAAATACCTATATTAAATTTTTAATTATATAACTTATAAAATTATTATTAGATTATATATTAAGTAATATGCTTATTAGTTTTCTTTATTTTTAGGATACGTAATGTTTTTTTTTGGGTTTTTTTATGTGATGCTTTTTTTTTGGGGGTTTCATATGAATCATGTAAAGATATGTTTTTCCAATCTACATTATTTGTATTTAGAAATATTATACTATTAGGTAGAATTTGGAATAGTAAAAATAAGTAAGGTGTAAAATCTTATTATTTGGATTTTAGGTGATTTAATAAGCCATATAATATTATTTTTTTGGATGTGAACTGTTGTTGTAGGTGTGGACCAAGTCATTTATTTGTTTATTCTAATTTATAGTTAAAAGGTTGACTGGACAAAACCTTAAAGAAGGGATGTAATTTGACGAGCAAATTGCCATGAATTTCTAGTCAAATACAAGGTCTCTTTTGAAATTCCAACCCTGCTTTAAAGGAAGAAGGGTTCCCCAAATAACTTAAAGGAAAAGTATAAATATGAGAGCAAAAGAAAGGCTTAACAAAAGTGGAGAAGGACTTTCACATGTGGAGAGAGCGAAGTTGAAAAACCTATCACCAAATCTACCTTAGAGGAGTTGTAGTAGCAAGAAGAAAGTCAAATTTGAGTGATGGAAGGTCATATCTGCAAGAAGAAAGTTTCCAGCGCTGGAAGGAAATAACTGCAAGAAGAAAGTTAGATCTGAGTGTTGGAAGGTCAGATCTAGAAAAGTCAGATCTGAGTGTTGGAAGGTCAGATCTAGAAAACGAAAGTTAGATTTTTTATCTAAGAAACATATCTAACAGTATAGGGTGGTTACAAAATGACTGAATGCTAAGGACAACAAAAATCCAATGACCTTGAGCTAAAAGCACTAGCTCATGTATGCATTTGAATTTTAATGGGCAGATTGTAGATCTAAAGAAGCAGATCTTAAGCCTTAGATGAGTGAATGGAAAAACTATGCATTTTTGTATACTATGTTTACTAGATGTATTAGTGATTTGAGGGGCCATGATCCTTGGTCAAAGAGCCTTAACGATTCTTTATTGATGGATTGATAAAAGTTGAGTGTTGGGTTCATTTGATTTCTTTACTTTATTGATTTATTGTGATTATATTTATGTTTCCCTAAGTGCTTGTGTGTTGGGGATCCTAGTATGTTTGACTCTTGGTTAATCATAGACTAGATCTAGGACCAATGGAAAAATCAACATGGTATCAAAACTACTTTGAAGAGTAGGTGGATTAGAGTGTGCACATGGAGTAGCTTAAGAGGGAGCTATGAAACTGCTAGACATGGAGCAGGAGGTTCAACAAGGAAGGTGCTTTGGAATGGATGAGATAGCTTCTTGTGGATGATGAGAACTCATGTAGAGTTGAGTTACAATGGTATAGATTGGATTAGATCTAATGTTTGATTGCAACTTGAGACTGATTTTGGAAGGACACAAGATTAGTGGCAAAAAATTCCAGGAGGGAAATCAAAGTGGCCAATGGAGGTTGTGTAGGCTTACAAATCAATTCAAAAAAATAAATCAAAATGAAATGATATGAAAATTATAAACTATGAACCATGTAATATTAATTTTTGGATATGAACCTTATAAATTTACAGAAAATTGGGTTAGGTATTTTTGCAAAAATTCACACCGTTCTTATTCCGAAATAGTACTATATTATGCAGAATTTGAAATCCAACAAAAACTAACTAATATGTAAACAATATGTAAATCCATAGAAAGAACACAAAACAATTGATCTAAGCTTATGTACTACTTTTTAAATTAATATGAAGTAGCTTTTATTATTTTAAAAGCCCATCAGTTCCCTCTCTAAATCCTCTCTCAAAATGACTAAATAAACTATATAATATTATTTTTTGGATGTGAACGGTGTAAATTAAATTAAAACAGAAAAAAAGAAGAAAGAAAAAAGATCGAACATGTATATTCAGGAGTTGTCTACGGAGGCAGAAGATTGCCCGGAAGACTTGCAGTAGTAGTGTTTGAATCATGTTTTCGATGGTGAAAATAGATTCAGCACTATCAAAAATCTTTAGGGCACCTAAAATATTGAAGTTTGATAACTATAACCTAGATTTACAAAAGTGTCTGCGAGATTTTCTTAAAATCTTACCAGAATTTCCTTGATCTTCAAGGGAAAAAAAACAGTCTAATTAGACTAAGACGTATATTCATGCCATTTATATTAAAATTAATATTCCAATATATAAAATTTATCTACATTAATGAAGATCTACATTTTCTACAAATAATATACTAGTATATAAAATTTATCTACAACTAATAAAAACCCAGAGGTTACCTTCAATTGAAAGGCATTCCTGCGTGTCCGCTGATGAATCCTCTGCATTGTCTGGTCCAAGAAGTTGTTGTTCAAAAAAAGCAAGAATGCCATTAATATTATACTGAGAATTGTCAGGATTTTCTTCTGCATTGACATCCGCTGATGAATCCTCTGCATTGTCTGGTCCAAGAAGTTGTTGTTCAAAAAAAGCAAAAATGTCATTAATATTATACTGAGAATTGTCAGGATTTTCTTCTGCATTGACCCCCTCCTGCACCACTCCACCAAAAGTCCCCTCCTGCACCACCCCACCAACTTCATGCAAAGTAGCCAAATTCTCCATAGTCACTGGCTCACTCTCACCAATGCTAGAAGCCATCGTGTCTCTAGACATGGTGTCTCAAACCCAACTGAAATTTTCGTATCAAGACTTCTCTTGCTCCCTCGGATACACTGGTTAGAATTTTTACAGACGTAGAGATGTAGACAATCCCTCGGATAGTTGGAATTTTTATAGACGTAGAGATCCAGTCAAATGGTCAACAAATAGAAATAAAGCCACTGGCTCCGATAACCATTAAGTTAGTTAATATTTAGCCACTGGCTCCGATAACCATTAAGTTAGTTAATATTTATATATTTTCATGTTATTTTAATGAGTTAATTATTTATTATGGTTTTTTGGAAATATCCCAGATAGGTAAATTGCACCGTAACAGATAGTTTATTCGTTAAATTTATTCATCAAATTCCATTTCTAATTTCGATGAGACCCAATTCCGAGTTTTGATAAGATGTAATTCCAAAATCAACACGATAATAAAAAGAAATATATATATATATATATATATATATATATATATAATTAATTTTGGTTGGACAAAACTTATTAAATAAAATGTTCGGGTAATGAAATTTTATTAATTTTGGTCATTTAAATTTCTTAAATATTGAGCAACTATTAGAAAATAAAATATAATTAATTTTGGCCGGACCAAACTCATAAAATGGAATTCTAAGAAATGAAATCTAATTAATTTTGACCATTTAAATTCGTTAAATAATCAATTAGTGTTTACTTTAAACGTTAATGTTAATTAAATTTAATTTATAAGATAATTTTCTCAATTTTAAAATATTTATTAATTTTAATTATTTAAAAAATGATTTATCAAAATAACAATAGATTTAGTGGTTTGGTGGTTTGTCTTTAAGCGTTTTTTTGGAAGTTTTTATGGTGGATTTTTCGGTCTAATTTCTCTGGCATGAATTCATTGAAATCACAAGCTTGATGGGTAACCCTTACACAATTGAAGCGCCTAGATTTTTCATGGTGCTGAATTTATATATACCATCAAAAAAACCAGTTTAAATAACACAAATCAAGATTTTACCTCAAATTTTTCCACGAGAATTGGGTAACCGAAACTCCAAAAAGTTGCATTAAAAACAACTCCTTAAAAATATTTATTATATATAATTTTAGGGTTAAATTTAGTTTATAAATTCATTTTCTTGGGTTTTTTTTAAATTTTTTAATAATTTCTTAAATTTGTTATTTAAAAAACAATTTACCAAAATTATAGCGGATTTAATTAGTAAAATTACTCTAAAATGTTATTAAAAATATTAAGTTTATATACAATTTTAAGAGTAAATTTTCTTTATGAGTTCATTTTCGGGTTTTTAAAGATATTTATTAATTTTTGGTTTTCTAAAAAGTGCTTTTTTGTGTTTTAAAGATATTTATTAATTTTTAACCATTTAATTTTTTAAAATTTTTTTTTTTAAAGATATTTATTAATTTTTAACTACTTAAAAATGATTTAAAGAAAGAACACCTCTACATAATCGAGACTGATGAATATCCTATATAACATTAAGTAGTTATATATTATTAATATTATTAATTAATATGAGAGGGGTGGCTTTTAAAACGAAAAAGACGCGAAATATGGGAATTAATAATATTAAAATTAATTTAATAAAATAATGAAGACTGTTTAATTTAAATAGATTAGATTAAGTTTAAATAATTAATAAAATTGTGGAGGATTATTGTAATGGGAATGATACTATTTAAAATAAGATTAATATTAGTTTAGATTTATTTTAACTTTTGGAGGGATCAAAGCTTTTCATGTAAAAATTTCTTTTAAACTTTAAATTGAGAGATCGCCATGGTTGATGTAGAAATCATTGATCTCCATGGTTGAAGTAGCAATCTTTGATCTTCAGTGTCTTTTAACGACACTGGAAAAAAAAATAGTGACTCGCAAAAACAAATCCAAAATATACAAGACCACCTATTTAAATTCAAATTCAAATTTAGATCTAATCCAAAAAATAATAACAATACAAATTCATTAAAATTTTATGTCTTTAAATAGACTACATTAGACAAGAATACCATGGGAAATCCATGGGATGAGAATATCATGAGAAAAACCATGGGTTGTCAAAACCGATAGTCCAAAAGCCACTAAAGTTTACATGACATGAAAACATTTCTTCAATACTAGGATGGAGAGTGCATCTAAAATGCTATTATAAATATTAAATTATATATATAATTTTAGGGTTAAATTTAATATATTGTGTCAAGAGGTGCTCTCTTTTTTCTCTTTGCATCTTAAGATATTTTAATCTCAAGAGATTTGATCCTGTCAGCTCTCGGTAGATCTAGAGTTAAGATGGATTAGGCTAGTTTAATTCCTCATTTAAATAGGCTATATTCCACATGAATGCCATGGGTAACACCATGTGTTTTCATAGCTTGACCAAGTCAAGTTTACCTTGACTAAACAAAAATTAATTAAACAAAATAATAACTTAGATTTTTTTTTTTTTTGGTAAGCTTGGCAAGACTACATCTTCATCATGTCCAATATATCCACGGATAACTTGATAACTTGACCAAGTCAAATTTACCTTAACTAAACAAAAATTAATTAAAAATAATAATAACCTAAGTTTTTATTTTTAAGCTTGGCAAGACTACATCTTCATTATGTCCAATATATCACCTTGATCGGGTAGGGAATTGGCACATGAAGGAGTGCCTTAAAATATCACTAGATCACCATCTATCCAAGACCCTAGGGAAAACCTAAATTTTTTATTTTTACATAAGGTTATTTTTATTTTATTTTGACCGAGTTAAATTGTTTACATTTTTTTCTGAATAAGTCTAATTCTATTTATATAACATAAAAGTACAAAACTGCCACAGTTTCAGCTGAGTGAGCCTGAGATCTGGGTTTGATAATCACGAAATGCATAGTTCTGGACTGCCCACCGAGGGGAAACCAGTCCCTTAGGAACTTGTCTTGCCGCCCAAACAAGGGAAACCAACATTGTGTTCAGATAATTTGACAAAAATTGACATCTGAAAATAACATTATGCTCTTTCAGCACAAGAGAATTAAACAGAAAAACAAAAATCAACTCATGAAACCTGGGCTTCAGTACCGAGGTCCACCATAGGTTGCTGTGTTCACTTGTCATTAGTAGGAGATGGAGGGTCCTCCACGATACGACACATGTACTCGTCGCTGCTGCTGTCATCCCCATCAGTGGTTGCACAGGTGGCGTTGTCGGCGACCTCCTTCACCTGTTCCTTGTTCTTGTCAGCTCGAGCCATCTCCAGAGGCACCCTTGAGTCCTTAGCTACGTCTTTGTCCGGAGTGGACTAATGAATGGGGGCAGAAGTGGGGTTGAGGCCAGCAACTTCCTCCCTGAGGGTGACGGTGACATAGGTAGTGATAACAGGCCTATCCAAGGTGCATTCAAAATGAAATTCCGCTCTTTGAGAGGTTTGGCGAAGGGGCATGTGAGTAGACAGAGTGGAGACAGGGGAGACGACATATTGGGTGACCGGGTGCGGAGGAGACACGACATGGGGAGCCGAAGAGCCTTGGGTGAATTGTGCTTACCCAGCAAGGCGGGCTCTGCCTCTTTAGCTTCTGGTTTCTGGGTGATGGCCCCAAGAGACGTCCTCAGAGGAGGAATCAGTGCTGGGGGAGGGCCGAGAGTGAGTAGCTCGACCCTTGCTACTACCGCGGTGGCATCTCATCCTATGACAGAGCCGAGGCATGAAGGCGGTGGGTAGTTGATAGTGTCGACTGAGAGACGGACCAGAAAAATGCAGAGTGGATGAGAAAGGCGTGGCAGACTGAGCACAGGGCCGAGACTTCGTGCAAAAAAGCTCGCTCTGAGAAAAATGAAAGTCCGGTAGAGTCTCGATGCAACATAGTAGCTTACAACGTCGCCTTGTGTGCGTTCGAGCACTTGGCTCGGCACAGGCAGGAGGACAAGAGCTTCTCTGCGGAGCTGGAGAGTTGCAAGCAGAGTGGAAATGAATCAAATGACAGTGAGTAAACTCCATTGAAGACCAGACAGGCAGAACAAAATGGCGGAGGAGCATGGTGAAGCCGTAAATGGAGAGCAAGCCGGCCACAATAAATGTGGAGTAAATGCTACTGTGGGTGGCCATATGGCGACCCCACGTGGGTGCCATCGAGATTCTCCATGGGACTAACGTCCCATCCAGCCTAATTATCATCCGCATCCGGAGAGTTAAATTGTTTACATTATATTACATTAATATTTTTATTTATTTCTATTTTTCTGTATTTTGATTTAACATTTTGACTAACTCAAATTACATAAAAATAAAAAATAAATAAAATCATTATTGTAATGTAAACATTTTACTTTGTCAAGAAATCGAAATAAAAAATATTCATGGTATAGAGGGTCTCTAGTATTGAGGGCCCATGGTATTCATGTGGAATATAACATATTTAAAGGAGGAAATTAAACCAGTTTAGATCCATCTTAACTAGATCCACCAAGCACCAAGAAAAATCAAATCTCTTAAACTTAACTTTTCAGATTTATAAACAATTCACCAAAATAAAAAATTTAATTATTATAATCACTTTAATGTTGGTAGTCCATATACTTGACATTAATATGTATGATGGATTTCTGCAATGCATTATATTAGATATCATTTTTGGGATTCAATTGCTTTAAGTAAGTCATTCATCTATGACCATGGTCATAGATGAATGACTTACTTAACCTAATTGAATCTCAAAATAATATCTAAATTAACATATATTCATGCCATCCTATTAGCATGTATTTATGCCTTAGAAATTTAGAGAGCCAAAAAAATATGGAGACTAAACAACCCTCCTAAATATATTGTGTTTATGTGGCTTGAAAATTTATAGAAACTAATCATCAAGATCTTACTATTTGTTTATTGTATAAAATTGAACCTGAATCAGTATCTCATTTATTTATTTGTTGTTTGTTTTAAAAAAAAACATAAAAGGAAATAAGTTAAATGGAAAAACAACACTTGTTTTTCTCTGTGAAAAAAAATCTCAAAAACTGTTATTAAATTACAAAATTCCAAAACCCAAGAAAATCATAGAACTTATTAACAACTTATCCATAGTAAGAAGCATTAAACAAATAATGAGCGAAAAGAATCACTCCCCAGACTGCTATGGGGATTTTCTTGGCATTAAACAAAAAACAAGTGAAAAAAATCACTCCTCCATTCATGAAGCCTGCATCCATCCAAACACTGCACTTGAACTTTTCTTGATGGTGCAGCTCAAGGTTTTACCTTTGTGAAAAGAGCTAGTGGAATTTTAAATGTAAATCTCAATATTTGTTTAGCATGTGTTAATTTATTGGTTTAGCTTTCAACAATTTTGCAGAATTAATTTTTTAAAACTAATTTTAGAGTTGGTAAAAGAATAAGGGCTTCAAAAATTGCATGTTTATGGGGACTCGACGACTTTAATAAAATGGATGACAACAATAACTCAATTACAAAATTACTCACTTCTTCTTCTGTTCCAAAAAAAATTGTAATCTAAAACAACTTTCTGTGATATCTCTCTTAACCATCTCTCTTGACCATGTCTACATACACAATTCTCAAAGATTGATTTGGATTTGGACCAAAATACATGCAAAGTCACAAAAAAAGAAATGGAACATGGGTAAACATATATTCTTAACCCTTAGAAATAACTGACATATTTGTTTCTTTTACTGCTATTTGATATATATTTTTTCTGTTTTTTATGTGAAAAAATTGATTACTTTAAACAATCATTTGAAAAATAACAATGATTATTTTTTAATATGAAAAATTAGAATACGATGTAGTAAAATTTTGGACAATTGTTTAAATATAAAAATTAGAATTCAAGAAGAGTAGGAAAAACGAATTCAAAGACACTTAAAAATCAGAAGCACTTTAAAGATAAAATGACCTTATTCTCTAGAGATAAAAAGGAATCACAAGAAGGAAAATGGGGTTATGTTATAAGAAAAGAAAAGGGAAGATGTTTGTGAATGACAAGATGTTGGGATAGAGGTATCCACTGTTGGAAAAAAGCCCAGTGGAACTCTACTCAGACAAGAAGTTCAGGTTGGACTGTGGTTTTGATGCCTAACATTTTGATGTCTAACACGGTTTACGGTTTATTTTTTTTTTAAGATCGTTGTCTATTGCTTAAGGTTAGAAGAGAGAAGAGGACCTAATTTCCCTTCTTAAAATTAGGTGTGCGAGATTAATCTTGTGTATTTTTGATGAGTATCTTATCAATTATAGACATAATCTGTCTATAAATATGTTTGATTCTATGATAGTAAATAGGATGAATGGTATGATTGGTTATTTACTCCTGTAGAAGAGATTTAATTTATACTGTTAAATAAAGGCCACATGAGGTTGGGCATGAATAATGTAGCTTACCTCTATAGTTAGTCGAAAGCTAGAATGCGAGTAAAAATTAATCGAACTTACAGGATTACTAACCTGTTCATGAAACTAAACTGAAGAAATATTTAACGTATAGGGAAATGACACAGAACAAGAGGATTAAACCCCAAAATTGTACCGTAAAAAGAAAATCAAACCCCAATTCAAAATAAAGATGGTTGAAAAGTTTGGTCAAAAGAAAAGAGGAATCACAGACTAAAGCACGAGTGATAACCAATATTCTTGTCTAGAGGTTGAGACCCTGGTTCCCGGCTAACCAAAACATGGGTCCGGTATTGGAAACGAAGGCGCTTGTCACTGGAAGTACAAATACAAAATATATGTAACATTTACGACGATGACATGTCAAATATATGTAAATAATGAGAATACCAGTTACTTCACATAAAATGAGCCCTTGGAATAGGAATGTTGTACATAACCAACTATTCTCGCAGTTTCAAGAAACAAAAAACCTTATGCTTTCCAGAAGTGTGTTCTATAAACGAATATACATTATAGAGAGTAAAAGATTAAATTATGTTTCATCTACTGTCATGATTGATGTAGCCAGAGTTTATCATTTGGTAAGAGAAATAGTTATAGCATAAATAAAAACAATTACCACATTTGCATGCATTCTCAAGAACTTCAACCCAAGTAGAATTAAAACGAAGAATGAGGAACTCTCGAAGGATATGGAATATCAACCATATGATATAGAGTTTCGTCATGGTCTTCAACAAGCTTGTCACGCACAAGAGGAGGTTTTACCTTTGGTGAGTGCAAGAAGTTGCAAAATTAATGACATAGTTTAGTGTTGAAATTTGCAACAAGAAACAATGAAATTGGCAATTAGAAAGGACAAAAAGTACACATATATTGGCGAGAAATTCACTAAGGAATTTTATTTACGCACTAGTGAAGAATGTGGGTATCTAATTTATTTTTCCCTTGAATAAATTGTAATTTCATCTCATAACAACTTATATCAGTTAACTAAGTCATTATGATTGAGTTAGCTTAATAAATTCGAGTTGAGGGAGGCATGTAGAGTGATCATAATATTTTGGGAGTCCATTTGCAGTTAATGCACTAGTGGGCTATAGGTGTAATTAGTTAACTCAATTAATTGAGTTAAAATCAGTTTAACTAGTTTTAACTCAATTAATTGAGTTAACTAATATAAAGTGGTTTATTAAGTAAATATAAAGTGGTTTATTAAGTAAAACCCCTTTACTTCATATATAATTAGATGTTTATTTACCTTACCTCTTTATACCTCTTTTATATTTATTTATTTACCATACCTCTTTTATAAATATGTTATTTGGCCCATGGTATTTGCCCATGGTATTATTAATAATTTGTCCCATAGGCTTCATTTAAATAAAACCCCTTTTTTCAGTTTTTGTAAATATAAAGTGGTTTATTAAGTAAATATAAAAATCAGTTTTATTTATTTATCATACCTGTAGTTTATTTATATTTTTATTTATTTACCATACCTCCTGAGTAATATAAAAAGAGGTTTTATTTATTTACCATATCTATGTTTATTTATATTTTTACTTATTTACCATATTTTATTCATTTACCATATCTCTTTTTTGAGTGTTAGTAAACCTCTTCATATTTTAAGTTTATATCGTTTAAATTTATTTTTAATGAATTTTTAATTTTTAATTTATATGTTTATGTAAGTTATTGTTCAAGCCGACATTTTTTTTTGGCTTCCGACATACTTACACATTGGGGTCATACTGGGCTGTAGAATGCGCCTCTCGCCGCAATCAGTTTAACTAGTTCTAACTAAGTGATGAATTAATGAGAGGTCCAGTAAATTAAATTATATTTAATTCACAAGTAGTGATCAATCAAATAAGTGATGATTCTCTATTAATAGTTGCATGCATGTCAGTTCTAAGGAACAGAATCGGTTGAGACGAAGGTTAAAGGGAACATAGCTATCAGTTGTATTTTTAGAGAATTGCCCGTGTGCAATTATAAAGCCATGAGGGAGCCATGAAGGATTGTGCAATCAAGGAAGGTTGATTTTCATATTTAATATGGGCCTAATTCTTTAAGAACTGTGTGAGCAAGACAAGCTGAAGGAAGGCTAAGAATTGGCTATGTGTTTGTCCAATTTTTCCTAGATCAGTGGGAGACAATTGGCAGAGTGCTGTAGAATCTCATGAGAGATTAAGCATTTTATCATTTCATGATTCCTTGATTTTATACAATATATGATAGCGATGTTTTGAGCATTTGCTTTCCCCAAGAACATATTGTGTTGTGTGATTGATTTACTTCTTTCTCTTACTTGCATGTGATTGAGCGATCATGTTTTGTATTCCATAAATATTGTAGAATGATTCAATATCTTGTTTTAGTACATCACAAGATCGGATTGAATCCATTGATATAGAATTCATATAAATTTTTGCATGGTACCAAAGCTTCTATAATATTTCTACATGGTATCAGAGTGCCAGGAATCACAATAGAAGAGAAAAAAATGAGTTTGTCTTGAATAGGTTCAAATTTGCATATTTATTATTTAGGATCCAACAACAGATCAAGATGTCTTTCAATGGTTTGAGACTCGAATATGCACTCGAGGGAAATTAAAATTATATTTCATGGAAGGACAGGATGGAGGCAGTGTTGGAAGACAACAGGTTGAAGGAATTCATAGATACTAATATTCCTAAGCCCGCAGCAACATATGCACAACTTCTTGAAGCATGACAGAAAAAGGTAGCAACGGCAAGAAGGATCTTGTTAGAGGGAGTTTGATATCATATTGTCTTGAGTCTCCATTAGAAGGAAACTCCATATGCTATGTGGAAGGCCTTGATAGATCTGATTCAGAATAGTAGTGACCACAGGAAGTTGGTGCTGAAGGACAAGCTCAGAAAGATCAAGATGGAGGAGGGCGAGACAATACCAACATACTTGGTGAAGTTCACTCAATGTCGAGATGAGATTGGAACTGTTGGTGTGACAATAGCCCATGATGATTTGTTGAGCCTAGCACTTCTAGGCCTTCCCAAGAGCTGGCATAGTTACTAGGACTCTATGAATGGGAGGGAGAAGTTACCATACTAGAATTGCTTGTGGTCTCACTTGGTAATAGAAGAGATAAGGCGGAGTACCAGAGACAAGACCTCCAACACTAACAAAGAAGAAAATTAGGCATTAGTCAGAAAATGAAATAAATCCAAGGAAAATAAGTCCTAAGGCGAAGAGGGAAAGAGAGACTTGTCCAAGATCAAGTGTTTTCACTGTCACGAGCATTGGCATTGTGCCTCGAATTTTCCACAGAAGAAAGCAAGCAAGAAGGAGTCTATAGTTACAGTGGGTGAAGCACTAGCTTCATAGTTCGAGCTTGATTTTACTCTCTTTGCATGCATGGCCAACATTGTAATGGGATGCATGTGGTACATAGACAACGATGCCTTATTCCATATGACAGGGAATGCATATCTCTTTAGTGACTTGGAGGAGAGGGACCTCTAGTAGAACATAGAGTTTGGAGATGATGGGAGGTATAATGCGACCGACATAGGTAGAGTTACCTTTTAGAAGGAGTATGGCTCCCCTCTTAGACCAATTTTTTTTTTGTATGTTCCAGGCCTAAGGAAGAATCGTGTCTCCATAGCGGTATTGGAAGACCGCGGTTATGATGTGATGTTTAGAAAAGGAAAGGTTTTCCTTAAACAAATAGCCATGGGACAGGTGAAATAGATCGGTGTAAGAGAAAAGAACATGTATGTTCTCGAGGTCAAGGATGCATGCAAAGATTTGAGGAGAAAAACAATGGTTAATGACTTGGTAGTTGAGAGGGAGAAATTATCTCTCAACATACAGCCTTAGAAGAAACCTTAGAAGGTTGTGAAGAAGCCACAATTCGAGAAGCAGAGAGGAGACCGAGTGGAAGAGTCCAATCAAGAAAAGACTTCCAGGAGGGGGAAATTTCGAGCCAAATGGGCAGAGGGAGTACATGCAACTATACCTCTAGGTGAGAGGTGGGGCGATGTCCAGATATAATCCCAAGAAGAAATTGGGGCAAGGTCCATTGAGATGGTGTGTCTCATGGATCGAACCTGGATATGAGGAGCCCACAGTACAACAGTAGTAGGAAGGATCGGTTGGATTGATGCAGTCAGATGTCAGGAAGACATAAATCACAGTGACAGATGTCGGACACTGGAGCATAGATCAGAGTTAGAAGCAGTGTAGAGGGCATGGATGTAGATGTCAGCAGTAGTGTAGAGATTCCACTAGACATGTGCAGTAGATAGCAGTAGTCAAAAGACTCCGATGACAGATGCATTATACTGATTCAATTGTTCGAAGTCTATTTAGTTTCAGGAGTAGCAGATACAAACAACACTAGAGAATTATTGCATGCATAACATTACAAAGGTATCAAATCGTGATAGATTGAATTCCTATCTTCTTGAGAGGGAGTGCTGAAATTTGCAACAAGAAACAATGAAATTGGCAACCAAAAAGGGAAAAAACTACACACACATTCGTAAGGAAATTCAGTTACACAGTAGTGAGGAATGTGGGTGTCTAATTTATTTTTCCCGTAAATAATTTTGACAATAAATTGTAATTTCATCTCATAACAACTTGTATAAGTTAACTAAGCAATGACGACTAAATTAACTCAAGAAATTCGAGTTGAGGGTCTAAGATGAGGCATGTAGAGTGATCCTAATATTTTGGGGGTCGTGTTGCAGTTAATGCACTAGTGGGGTGCAGGTGTAATCAGTTAAATCAATTAATTGCAGGGAAAATTTTAAGGATGAAATTTTATCTTAAAATTTAGAAATGTTGGCGAATCTTACTAGTCCCCAATATGTAAATTGTAAAAAATTTGATCATATTTTTGCAAAAATATTTAGGTTTCTAATTATTTTATGTTAGTATATATAAACTTTTGGTAATTTTTAGGGTAAAATAATTTTATATTATAAAATTTTGGCAATCATTTTTAAAAAAAATGGAAATTGGTGAATATTTTATTTGGAAAAAGGATGGAAATTAGCCCACCTACAAATATTAGCCACTAAAATTTTCCCTAAAATTAGTTTAACTAATTCTAATTGAGTGATGAATTAGTGAGAGGTCTAGAGAATTAAATTAGATTGAATTCAGAAGTAGTGATCAATCAAATAACTGATGATTCATTATTAATAGTTGCATGCATGTCATTTTTTAGGAAGACCCAGTTGAGATAGAGGTTAAAGGGAACATAACTAGCAATTATATTTTTAGAAAATTGCCCATGTGAAATTATAAAGCCATGAGGAAGCCATGATGGATTGTGCAATCAAGGAAGGCCGATTTTCATATTTAATAGGGGCCTAATTCTTTAGGAATTGCGTGAGCAAGGCAGACTAAAGGAAGGCTAAGAATTGGGTATGTGTTAGTCCAATTTTTCATAGATTAGCGGGAGAAAATTGGTAAAGTGCTGGAGAATCTCATGAAAGATTAAGCATTGTATTGTTTCATGATTCATTGAATTTATACAATATATGATAGCGGGGTTTTAAGCAGTTTATTTCCCCAAGAACATCTTGTGTTGTGTGATTGATTTACTTCTTTCTCTTACTTGCATGTGATTGAGCGATCGTGTTTTGTATTCCGCAAATATTGTAGAAGGATTCACTATCTTTTTTTAATACATCACAAGATCAAATTGAATCATTGATTTAGAATTTCTATAAATATCTACATGGTATCATAGCTTCAATATAATTTCTACACTCACGTCAGCTTATTGGCTGCCTAGTGTGGCCAGCCGAGGTGGAGGACTAATGAAGCCGACCCGCATAAGCTCCTACGCTGGGAACCTATAAACATTGACACAAATTAGGATTTAATATTTAAAAATGAGAAAGGAAAATACAACATATGAGTTTGTGTTGAGGAAATGGCTTAGTTAATCATTGGTTTGGTGATGGAAAATCCCTTCCAGTACTTTGACACCTCGAGCTTCGAGTTCTTCGAGCAAAACAAGACTTGTAAATCACCAAGAAGGGTTAGACAAAGGTAGAATATGAAATAAAGCGCAAGTAATGGAAAAAGGAAACAATAAACTGAGCGACTTACCAAAAGTTCCATCAGCTCTAGAGATAAGGACCTTGTCGGAACTGAAAGAGTGGTTCAGTTGCAGAGCTTGACCTGGTAGCGCAGGGAGTCGAATTCCGAACAGAATAATGGGCTGGGCAAGTTTTAGTTACCCTAACATCCATCTCATGCTTGAGGACCATTAGATCACTAGCGGAAAGATCTACGATGCGAATGGGATCTAGATGCCACATCTCGCAACCGCCATGTGCTAGTGGATAAGGTATAGATAGTTCCACAAAAGACCTTTTTTTGACTAGTGGAATAGGTTCGAATGAAGGAATTCTTGGAGGATCAGCTAAGCCAGTAAATGCCATCACTTTACTAATTGATCAAATATTAAGCTTTCTTGTGATCCAATGTGAAATAACGTGTCAATTTAGTGTGCTTGGATATTATCCTTATGTGAAACAACTCATTTCTCTTATTTTTCTCAACTCATTTTCTCTTCTTTTATAATAAACCATAGGAGGTTCTTGGGTCAAACCCTCAAACCTCCTGAGAAATATATATAAAATAGTTATAATTAAATACCATATATGGAGTTTATATTATATTTATGAACCATTTTAAATATTCGTTATAAGAATGGTTTTATGATAGTGCTTGGTGCAATCATCATATAACAAATATACCAAAGTTTGTTTTACTCCGGGATTGTGGCATTTACTGTAGCATGTGAGCAGATATAATCCTGACGGTTTCGTGGCGGTGACCTGCTCCCTAGTGGTTAATGACATAACGGTGCCAACGTGTCGCCAATTGTGCAATGTGATATCCTCGTTGGCTGTTACACCATTCTTCAGAGGTCAATGCGGAACTCCGTGGCATTCAACATTCTGGTGGTAGCATATGGCGAGGTTTACAAACCTTTGTAACCACACACCATTGTAATTTTAAGATATGGTTTAATCTTATAAATAATTCGTACTATTAATACATTTGCAATGTATCATATGTTTCTTATATGGCTTTTTAAACCATACCATCCCTTTCACTTTATTTAAAACATTCATACCCTATACATTAATGCGTCAATGTTTCATAACACATATGCATAACCCATTGGTATGTTTTTTGTGATAATGTCACTGAGGTTTTGGGTTCGATTCCCAACCTAGAGTTTGACCATATGTTGAATTTGACCAGCTACCACGTGTAGAAATATGAATTTACCACTTGGCCTGCAAGGCCCAAATTTTTACCTATTTGACATAAAATTTAATGGGCATTTTCTCCTTCATATAGAGGCCAATTGCGAAACTGGGCATATTGTCGAAATCAATGCGACGAGTTCTTCAACATGGCGCTATTTTCGATAGAATATGAGACATATGAACTTTTAGCATTTTGAGGATCCTCCTAGATCATGCACAAAATTAAAATGTATCATTGTGCCAATCCTGTTCGATAATGCCCCCATCGGTCCATCCTAAGAAGGCTTCTGAGATAAAAGCTGAAGTTGGAAAGATTCTTTGGGATGGTTTCATATACCTCGTTCCTTTAACTGATTGGGTTTTAAACGTGGTCCATGTCATGTAGAAACAGATCATAATTCAAGTATGCATCGATTATCGAGATGTTGATCAAGATTTTTTGAATGACAACTATCAAACCTCGTTTATTAACCATATTGTTGATGATTTTTCTGGTTGCGAGATCTATTCATTTATGGATGGATTCTCGAGTTACAATCAAATCAACATTCTCACGACGGACCAACCCAAGACAACATTTATTTGTTCTTGGGGTAATTTTTCTTATAAAAATCTCCCATTCAGTCTCAATAACACAGAGGCCATGTTTCAATGTGCAATGGATGATATTAAGCATATCGTGCATGGACGATCTCCCTGCTCATTCTAAACACCATAATGATCACCCTTTCCATTTACGAGCCATTTTTCTCCATTGTAGGTACTTTAACATTCGAATTAACATGCATAAATGTGTGTTCTTTGTCGGTTCTGGTCAACTCCTTGGTTTCATTATCTCCAAACAAGTAATTCATATTGATCCTCTCAAAGTGCAAGAAATTTTTGATTTTCTGGTGCCCTCCTCCTTACTTCGGTTACAAAGACTCCAAGGGAAAGCTAACTTAATGAGGAGATTCATCCTTAATTATGTCGCGCTGAAAAAAATATTTACTCGTTTACTAAAGAAAGGGATTCCCTTCCATTGGGATGACGATGCACAAAAAACATTTGATTCCTTGAAAGATGTAATGGTTTGAGCATCTCTCCTATATCCCCTTGACTGTCATTGTGACTATTTCTTACATCTCGTTGTTGGCATCTCTACTATAGCTATGGTGCTAGTCCAAGAAGACAACATTGGGACTGAACATCCCATTTACTATCTGATTTAGAACCTCAACAATAAAGAGATTCGATATACTCATGTTGAAAAGTTGGCTTTGGCAATTGTTTAAGCCTTCCAGAGATTTCACCATTACATCTTACTTCGAAAGACTATGATCATTTCATATTTAAACCATATGACATATATATTATCACGTCAATTTCTAGGGGAAAAGTACTTGAAATGGATAGTTTTTATCCAAGGGTTTGACCTGGAATTCATCAAATCCAAGTCAAAAAAAATATCTAGTTTTCGCTGAACTAATGTGCGATCTTCCTTCCCTTGATGTAGAATCTACATCTGAAGATTCCATCCGTGATGAGTCATTGTTTCTGATTGCGTCATCTGAACCGTGGTATGGATATTTCCTGATTTGTCACCAGACCCAAAATTTTCGACCTTATACCTGTCTTTCTGATCAGCAAAGTATTTGGTACCAATCCTGAAATTATCTGATTATCGACGATACCATTTACCGTCGTGGTATTGATACAATTATATGAAGGTGCCTCACTCTTGAGGAGGCTGAGAAATTTTTGAACGATTGCCATTCATGGGAATGTGGTGGATATTTATTTGGTTATGCTACGACGCAAAAGATCTTACGCACTAGTTACTTTTGGCAGACCATTTTCCGTGACTATATCCTTGTAGTCTAGAAGTGTCATGGTTGCCATATATATGATCACAAATTCCATGCTCCACCTACTCCATTGCATCCCATTATTGTTGTTAGTCCCTTTGCGAAATGGGGTATTGACTTTATGACATGTAACCCTCATTCACCCGGGGGGTATGGTTATATAATTGTCGTTGTTGACTACTTTACAAAGTGGGAAAAAGCGATGGCTACATTCAATAATACTGGCGAGATGATTGCATAATTTTTATTTAACCACATAATTGCTAGATTTGGTGTTCCATAAGCGATAATTACAGATCACGGGAAGAATTTTTAAAATCATATGATGACTGAATTAACTACCAAATTGGTACTTTCACATGCAAATTCCACTCTCTATTATCCTTAGGCTAGTGGACAAATTAAAGCTATCAACAAAGTTCTTAAAACTATGCTTCAACAAATGATAGGGGTCTGTAAATCAGACTAGAATTTACTTCTCTATGCTTCCTTGTGGGCATATCGAACCTCATTAAGGACTACTATGAGATTCACACCTTTTCAGTTGGTTTATGGTCTGGAAGAAATCCTTCCCATTCAGTACGAAATTCCATCACTAAAAATAACTATCGAACTTCACCCTTCTACCTCCGTAGAAGAGGAGCATGTTTTACACTTTCCTTGATTGGATGAGACCTGAAGTGATATTGCTTTTGCTAACGAAGCTCATAAAAGACACATCAAATCACAATATGAAAAAAGTGTCAAGCCTAGAGTATTCTCGAAAGGATATTTGGCACTCTTTTATGGCCAGGAGGCCAATAAGTTAAGCCCATGAAAGTTATAGCTTATGTGGCTAGGCCCATGCATTTTCAAGCATGTCCTTGCAAAAGTGGTTTACAATTTAGTAGATCTTGATGGAATTCCATTGTCGCAACTTAGAAACGGGTTGTATCTCAAAAAATACTATGTTTGATCCTATGTGTAGTACATTGTGTACATACTATCTATAGGTGTGTTGAGTGTGTTTGCAGTGTGTTTTTTAGAGTTTCCCATGGTTTATGTTGATCCTTTTTTAATTTGGTTTGGATATGTCAACCTCTCTTGAACCATATATTGGTTATGCCAATGGTGCTAGTCGTAGTACTCAGAACCTATCCTCCGTAGCATGGGCCATCTTTGCTCCAAATGTCGAGCTAGTGAGTATGCAAGGGATTTTCACTGGCCACTCTACTAACAACATCATTGAGTATAATGCAGTGGTTGAGATTCTATCTGATGTTATTTTACATGGTATCGGTTGTATAGTCATCAGGATTGACTCACAACTCATAGTACTATAACTTGTGAATATCTATTTGTGAGAAATCTCGTCATTGTTCGTATGGTTTTGAGAGTGTGTATTCTGGAAAGAAATTTAAATTTCATACAATATGAACAGATTTCTAGAAATATAAACACTTTAGCATATTCCCTAGATAATTTAGTTTTAGATATAAATTTCCAATGAATGTAAGTAACTTTCAATTCACATCACATTATATTGAAAGTAGAATAGAAACTAGGAAACATTGAATATATATTTATATGATAATTTTGGTTTTACAAAATGTGTGCCTTAAGACACATATGGATAAAACAACCATATACAAAAAACTACATGCAAACATCTAAGTAGACAATCATTGGTGCTCATGATAAAACGACACTGCACAAGCTATTTTGCGCAATAATTGACCAATTCAACTATGTACCCTGATAGTATGTTGTTGAAGTCGCAATGGAAGCTGATCGAATACAGTATCATCGACCCCATGGGTCAATCACTCCATGTGGCGCTCCACTTATGATAGAATCTCTGCTACCTCAACATCCCATAGCACATCCCATCCCATTGCATCGACATGTACTGGTCCCACTGCCTCCTCCTGTGGTTGTCTCTCTATGCGATGGAGATATGTAGCATCCAATGGTCGAAGATGTCTAATATCTACATGAAAACATAAAATAGTTTAGAAATCAGAAACATGAAAAAACATTAAAAAAAAATTGTAAAACTTTTCAAAAACTTAATGGTCAAAATATGTTACCTATAGCATCCCATTGCTCTCCATCAGTCCACACGAGCTCGGGATCATCCCAGAAATCCATCCCTGTGTAAGGATATTCATCGATCATGATGAACTGTCTACATAACCATCCAATGAAGGCTGGTGAAAATATGATCGCTAATGGACCTGCATGTCTGGCCATGTTGTTTGTCAACCTCCTCATTTGTGGGACCCTCGGATCGAATGGCTCAAGTATAATCTGTTGAGGTTTTAGTAATGGTAACTTCTTTAAGGCAAAGTGACCAAAATGACACCATAGTTGCAGCTCTTCAACTTCCCCTCCTTTGGTTTAGTAAGTTGTTCCTTCAAGTTGACCCAGACACCCTAGCTCTAGTTGAATACGGTCGGCGCTAGACATTCTACCCCATACTCCATGTATGATTTGCTTGCCACCTGTAATTTCGAGCTGCTTTCCAATATTTCTATGATGAACAATATCATTCTCAAAGGTAGTTTGGTCACATCCTTTATGTTAATATTTCCGTCCCTAGTAGGAATGACTCAAGGTCTGCAATTGGTAGCAATGTAATCTTTCACCGTCTCACCGCCACTTTTTCCACCTAGAAGAGAGATGGGGGCACCTCTCTTTGACAATCTAGTCAGAAAGTAAATATCATCTACCTGTATCTCGAGTAGATTTTCCCCAAACTTGAATGCCTATGCCTAAACATCCCATGAACACACAAGGTATTTCAACAACTCCATTTGTTTCCTCATACTGTGAAGCCAGAATAATTTTAACAACCTGCAATTTTTAAGCCCTCGGATGGTAGCAGAGTCATTTTCCACATTTAAATATTGTGCTTCATGCTCTCCTTCTCTCCAAATGAATGAAATTTTGTGATAATTGGTACCTGAAACATCAAAAAAGGACTCATTAGACTCTTTCCCAAGCAAAAAAAACCTAACAAAATTTGAGGCAAAACTAAGAAAAAACTTGTACAAGTGTGCCCAATGCACCCCAAAAGGTCAAGATAGAGTGTTTCACCTCTATCTGTAGTTTTTATCTACCTAGGTACAATGCCCTTTTCGACGCAGAGGGGGTGCGTTGGTCCCGGGGCGTTTTATATGAACCTTAGGAGCCTCAAAAATTTGAAATTTTTTCATTAAAGCACAAATATTAACCATGGAAAAATAGAGAAAGGTTTTAGCTCCTACCCAGATCCAAAGACACTTGAAATGGTTCCCTGGATTAGTCGTAATCAACTACAGAAGATTGAGGGAAAAAATTGCTCCATATATTCACTATTAAAGGTAAATTTTTAAATGGTAAAAATGAAAAGTCATTTTGAATATTTATGGTCACTTTCTCGTTAGTTTTTTCAGTTTTAACATTTTGACCTAGATATGCTTCATTTTTATTATGAAATAGGTATGTTTAATCCTTCTTGTCTTGTTTTAAGCAGGTCGACAACTGTTAGCAAATTTTTATTATGTTTTAGCAGATTACTTTAACAAAATAGTACACTTTTATCTCTTTTTTCAGAATCTATAAACCAACATAAAAGGAACCCCCTAGAGTCCTCTTTCAGCTCGTTTTAGACTCCCAAAATATGAAAAGATTTTCGATCACTTATTATTTCAATCTCGTAAAAGTAAATGAAAATATTTCTACTCAGTATAAGCTTAACCCTTTTTCCAGACTGAGATATATTAACTATGAAAAAGGAATACCTTAGTGGAACATGGCTAAGAGGTTCTCTCGAGAATATTTTTTCTACCTTTTCGGACTTGAGAGACTACTTATGAAAAGGGACATGTGGAGTTTTATTTTCTACCTCTTTTTCAAACTCTCTAAACATGAAAAAGATGTCTAGTTTTACCTTCGTTGGACTTGTTAAAACATCAAATAGTGATATATTTCTCGAACATGACAACGCTGAACCACTCCTTCTCAGGGTTCATTAAATATACTCGAAGGGATTCATCTGAAGGATGAACTTATAGATCAAGCATATGTTATCCTCTTGAAGGTTGTTAAAAAATAAAGAGGTACTGACCAGTATGGTTGGGGAAATTCAGAAAAGAGGGGATTCCATTTTTCTAAATGGAAGCAAGTCGCTCTTGAACATGACGCTTTCCACTTCATCTCCATGGATATTGGGTTGGGAAATCTGCTTGTCTCTTGGTTATCATCTATTTTTTAGATCCACCATTTTGGTTTTAGGTCAATGTTGGCATCTCCATTTAATGCCGCAGGTGTTCAAGAGAATTCATCCAGTTGGTCTCCAATACAATATCCTTAAGCCTTAATTTCATGTCTGCCTTTCCTGATCCAATTCCATATCATCATCATTTTGATCATTCTATCTCAATCCTGATACTCGTTTTGTGTCGTTGATGGGGAATACATTAGGGCCCTCCAGCGATGGGTCACTTCCTATTGACATCACAACATCATTCAAGAAGTTGACTTAGAAACAACCCTTTGGTACCTTGGTGCTTGCATACATCAATGGCAAGTTTCCTTGCTCTTGGCGACATGTTTACATCAATGGCCTTCGACCAGAAGATTCTGTGTGGTGTTTGACATCAACTCATTTACTCGCACAATATCGATTGAACCATTGTGTTAGCCCCCTATGAATTCTTTGACAAGCAAATAGGGGGCTAAATTGTTTTTTGAGCCTTCAAGGAATGCATTTCTTTTGAAAACACATCATCTTTGAAGCCTCCTTGTGCCTCTGTCCTTTGAGAAATCCTCACTGCTGTTTCCAGTTTAAAAGCCTCTCTGTTGTGAAGAAGAATGCCCAAAAAGGCCTTTTCCCTCTTAGTTTATTCCCCCTAAACCTCTGTTTTCATCACCCTTTCCCTCCCTTAATTCCCCATTAATCATCCAATTTCCCTTTTAAACCCTTCAAATACCTTTTGTTTGGTTTAACACGCCATTTTTTTTTCCTTACCGTATCCCTCTTTCAGCCTTAAAAACCCCTTTTTTGGCTTGAAAACCCATTTTTTACACATGTCAGGCTTAGCCCCTTTCGGCCAGCCCCCTTAACCACTTCCCCATATGCCCTGCGCCTAAGACCAAGCGCTTGAGGCCCAGGTGCTTATCGCAATCGGAGCTTTCACGTTGGCACATTCTCTTTATTAACGCATTTGTTCTGATGCGATGAGTTCTGTTCTACCCATACTTTGCTGCAATCTCCACTGTCGATCTTTTAAAAGATCTGACGACCAGCGCTTGTCCCGCACGCACCCATCGCCCTGATCCTTCCACCCCTCCGATTACATCTCAACCGTCAATCTATCTATTGATTCGACAGCTATCGCACCACTCCAATTGCAATCGAAAAATCTTATTGCACCACTTCCCGTTTCCCCCGATTACAGACTCCCGATCCGATGTTCACCGTCCATCCACTCCGATCCAACGGCCCAGATTCCTTTGCTCCCGCCAATCAGAAGTTTACAATGTGTCAACCCCGCTGCCTTCCCCCGATTGCGATCCGTCGACCCAATCGTGACCGTCCATTCAACCCAGATCCAATGGCTTACATTTAATCACCCTTCGCCCATGCTGGGTCCCACCATCAAACTCATTTCATATGTTTTCCATTGCATTTTCCCATTTCCTTTGTATTTCGCCCAAATTCCAAAGCCTTTCCATTGTTTAATCTCCACCGTTGATCATCACCTCCAGACTTGATCGGACGACCCACGACGCACTGTTACACCAAGCCTCCATCAGTCTAGTCTTCCACCATTTTTGCAGTGTTTTGCCTATTTTCACCGTTCCGTCGCATTTATCACCATGCCTCCACAGTTGCGCCACCACTCCATGGGCCTTCACAGCATTTCCCCACCACTTCCCGGGTTTTGTGACGGGTTTATTTTATTGTGCAGAGATCACAGAGAGGCCATTGCAGCTGTGGCTGGTGTGACAGCAGCAGTGATTTAAAGATTGAATAAAGCTCGAAATTGAAGATTAAACACGTCAACCCTGGTTCAAAAGGAAAGGACATAGTTGGAAGACTAAAGAGCACACATAACATCCATATCTGTGTTTAAATATTATTAGGACGTTTTTCTCCAGACAGTACACCTTCCCATTAAAGCCTCCATGCCTCCTTGAGCCCAGAAACAGTTAATTTCATTGACAGAAGCTTCTTAAAGATTGTAAGAACCAGTAGTTATGGAGTATGGAGGCCTGCGGACTTTCTATCTAGTTCACCAATTCTAGAAGGTAGCGCAGAATTCCAAACAGCCAGAAGGACTTCAAGAACACATTCGAGATCAATATCGACCTAATAGAGACCTCTGAACTAGACTACAGAGTACAACACTGCATAAACATTAAGTGGATCAGGTGTGAATGCTTCTGCCATTCTGTCTTAATGAACCAATTAAATGGACATGTACTTCCGCTATTATTCATTCTCCTATAAGAATCCCCAAGAACATATTGTAAAGGGTGGTTGTTGTTGGATGGCATTATCGCTGTCGTAGTTGTAGGGATTCATTTGACTGTTAAAACGGTCATTGGGAGAGAGTAGCAGAGTAGTTTGTAATGTAGTAGGCTAGGAGGAGAAAGTTTGGACTGTGATCAGCCATTGAGCTCAGTGTATGTGACTGGTTTTGCATCAATTAATCAAGAAAATTTCACAGGATCCTGGTCTATTACTACAGGTGATGTTTTCTCTTACACTGTTTTATTACATTTTTTCATGCTATTCATTTTCTTCTGGTACGCATCAGAAATCTGGCATAGGATTTACCCTCGCATGATACCCTATGTTTATACTCCCCTACCTTCAATGTTTTCTGTTGATTTGTGAATCTAAGAGAAAATTCTTGTAATTTAACCAGTGTATCAGCTGTTATTTTCTGCTAGCTGATGTATGAATTCGGGTTTGTTGCGTGGATGTCCTAGCTGGTGTCAAAGCAGGGAAGGTTAAAAGTCCTTCTCCAATCTATAGACTCTAGCTCTGTGTTAAATATTATCTCTGTTTTCCCTTGGAGCATGCTAAAGCAGGCCTGGAGTTAAATGACCTCTGGTTTGATCTATAAGCTGCCCCTTTGTCCCTCCGTTGAGAGTTTCCTTTGAGTATGTCAAAGCAGGCCTGGAGTTAAATGACCTCTGACCTGATCTCCAGATAGAAATTGGGTTGATTTCCTTCTTTCCCTTTCAATCCTTAATGTCCCATTCCACCATCTATCTAAGAAGATCCTTTAGTATAGATGACTTGCCCTCTGGAAGCCTTGCTTAGTTGTTTGCAAGTAATCTCCTTTCATGACTCCATAGCCCAATGGATGGCATAGTCTTTACTCATTCTCTTTTGCCGAAACGTCCTACTTCTCTGCTCCTTCTTTCCCATTACCTTCTTAGTCTATGATATCATGACCAACCCAACAACCAACCAAATCGTTTAAAGCCCCCTCGCGCTTCATAACTAGCCTAATACCTCATTTTGAGCCTTCAAAGATATACCATTCTTTGTATTTATAGAGAGATCCCTCTCTGGACCCAGGAGGGCTAGATCCTGAGGTCCCAAAGTGGTTTGATGTTGTCTTATCTTTTGGTATTGCCAAATCTGCCAAAACATAGGAACCCCAACATAATGGCGACTCCATTGGGGAAAAAGAGACCAATCAGCCTTGATTTGGTAAATCACTATGGTGGACAGTAAAATTTAAACCCTCCACCTTGCGACTCCATAGTTCCTAAATGATTAAAAGACTCCACTAGTGATTAGTAGGCCGTTGATTATCTTTGTTTCATGAGACTCCACTGGGAGACCATGTCGTAGTAGAATATCAACCATGCTAAAGACCAAGTCACTTCACTAATGGAAGAATCTGAGCGGTTTGCAGAAATGCATCCAAGTTTCATAGCAGAGTGTCATGATACAATTTCAGGTGACTTGGCAGAATTGGAGGTGGAGGACCTTCCAAGGGCTATTCTTCTCAGCTCAAAATTCAAAACCATGCTCAGGAAAATTTTCTTAGAATTGGTGGTTGAAAGATATGAAGCTGAGATCGAATTTCTGAACTCGCAAGAAAGATCATATCATTTCAGAGACCCTAGAGCGTTTTTGGAAAGTATCCCTCCCCCTAAGAAAGAAGAGATTCCACTTCCTTTCGATGTACAGAAAGAAGGTGATCGGGCTTTCAAGATCCACATTGAAGACGTAGTGGAAGATACAGTAATCAAAGCTGCCCAGGGTACAGATAGTCTACCAATCATGGAAGGCCTAAAAGAAGAAAGTGTACATCATATGTTCATTGATCCTGTGGCAGAGTACATGGAGGCCCTGATTAGCTCAAATTCTCCAACATTGATCCTTCGCAAGGGCCAGATTCATCAGGAGTGGTCACCACTGATGGTGACTGCAATTTTGAAGAACCACATGCAGGGCACCCCGTGGTTATCTCTGATAGGCAGTCAGTGCTTCTATTCTTTTTTGTTACTTCTTGAATGGCTGCACTGGCATTATTGTATCACCTAGAGCATCAGAGATTTCCAAGTAGATTAGGGTAGGTAGGAAGTTTCAATAAAGCTTAGTCTATGAGCATTTAGTCAGTGTTTTTAAATTTCTGTAAAGTTTCAGTCCATGAGTAGTTTTGTCTTTATGCCATGGCCTACAACAAGCCAGACAATCTAATCCTGGCTTGACTGTTTTTCGATTTCTGTCTTAGAATGTAGAGAAGAAATCTACTAGACAGTTTAACCCTAGCAGATATAGTTTAGGTAGAGAAACTATGAGACCAACAGTTTAATCTGGTCTCATGGAGTAATAAGGGTAGAAATAGAATAGGTTTATTTTTCCTGTTTGTAAAAATTGATGATGTAAAGGGTCTTCTAGTCCAAATGCACCCAGAAGAAAAAATGTTAGGACTATAGTATGGGTAGGTAGTGTTTAGGAGAATATTTCTGCTGATATAATGTATTCATGATTTGTGGCAACTGATTTAAGAAAGAAAAGGGATGAGTCAAGTACCAGGCATCTAGCCTACACCAAAGATCATTTTCTGAATTCTTGACTCCTTTAAGAATAAGCCATCCCCATGTGGAGCCATTGTTAGCCCCCTATGAATTTTTTGACAAGCAAATAGGGGGCTAAGTTGTTTTTTGAGCCTTCAAGGAATGCATTTCCTCTTAAAACACATCATCCTTGAAGCCTCCTTGTGCCTCTGTCCTTTGAGAAATCCTCACTACTGTTTCCAGTTTAAAATCCTCTCTGTTGTGAAGAAGAATGCCCAAAAATTCCTTTTCCCTCTTATTTTATTCCCCCTAAACCTCTGTTTTCATCACCCTTTCCCTCCCTTAATTCCTCATTAATCATCCAAATTCCCTTTTAAACCCTTCAAATACCCTTTGTTTGGTTTAACATGCCCTTTTTTTTCCTTACCGTATCCCTCTTTCAGCCTTAAAAACCCCATTTTTGGCTTGAAAACCCACTTTTTACACATGTCATGCTTAGCCCCTTTCGGTCAGCCCCCTTAACCGCTTCCCCATATGCCCTACGCCCGAGACCAAGCGCTTGAAGCCCAGGCGCTTATCGCAATCAGAGCTTTCACGTTGGCACATTCTCTTTGTTAATGCATTTGTTCCGATGCGATGAGTTCTGTTCTACCCATACTCTGCCGCAATCTCCACCATCGATATTTTAAAAGATCTGACAGCCAGCGCTTGTCCCACACTCGCCCATCGCCCCGATCCTTCCACCCCTCCGATTACATCTCAACCGTCGATCTATCTATGGATCCGATGGCTATCGCACCACTCCAATCGCAATCTAAAAATCTTATTGCATCGCTTCTTGTTTCCCTCGATTACAGACTCTCGATCCGATCTCCGCCATCCATCCACTCCGGTCCAGCGGCCCAGATTCCTTCGCTCCCACTCATCGCATCAGCCTCCCTCCCTATCGATTTAATCTCTGATGTTAATCTGACCCAGGTCGGATGGCTGGCGCTCAATCGCACCGTCGCCAATCAGAAGTTTACAATGTGTCAACCCCGCTGCCTTCCCCTGATTGCGATTCTCCGACCCAATCGTGACCATCCATTCAACCCAGATCCAACTGCTCATGTTTAATCGCCCTCCGCCCATGCCGGGTCCCACCATCAAACTCATTTCATATGTTTTCCATTGCATTTTCCCATTTCCTTTGTATTTCGCCCAACTTCCAAAGCCTTTCCATTGTTTAACCTCCACTGTTGATCATCGCCTCCAGACCTGATCGGAAGACCCACGACACACCGTTACACCAAGCCTCCATCAGTCTAGTCTTCCACCATTTTTGCAGTGTTTTGCCCGTTTTCATCGTTCCATCGCATTTTTCACCATGCCTCCACAGTTGTGCCACCACTCCACGGTCCTCCGCAGCATTTCCCCACCACTGCCCGAGTTTTGTGATGGGTTTATTTTATTGTGCAGAGATCACAGAGAGGCCATTGCAGCCGCGGCCGGTGTGATAGCAACAATGATTTAAAGATTGATTAAAGCCCAAAATTGAAGATTCAACGCTTTAATCCTGGTTCAAAAGGAAAGGACACAGTTGGAAGACTAAAGAGCACACGTAACATCCATATCTGTGTTTAAATATCAGTGGGATGTTTTTCTCCAGACAGTACAACTTCCCATTAAAGCCTCCATGCCTCCTCGAGCCCAGAAACAGTTAATTTCACTGACAGAAGCTTCTTAAAGACTGTCAGAACCAGTAGTTATGGAGTATGGAGGCCCGTGGACTTTCTATATAGTTCACCAATTCCAGAAGGCAACGCAGAATTCCAAATAGCTAGAAGGACTTCAATAACACATCCGAGATCAATATCGACCTGATAGAGACCTCTGAACCAAACTACAGAGTACAACACTGCAGAAACATTAAGTAGAGCAGGCGTGAATGCTTCCACCTTTCTATCTTAATGAACCAATTAAATGGACATCTACTTCCGCTATTATTAAATCTCCTATAAGAATCCCCAAGAACATATTGTAAAGGGTGGTTGTTGTTGGATGGCATTATCGCTGTCGTTGTTGTAGGGATTCATTTGACTGTTAGAATGGTCATTGGGAGAGAGTAGCAGAGTAGTTTGTAATGTAGTAGGCTAGGAGGAGAAAGTTTGGACTGTGATCAGCCATTGAGCTCAGTGTATGTGACTGGTTTTGCATCAATTAATCAAGAAAATTTCACAGGATCCTGGTCTATTACTACGGGTGATGTTTTCTCTTACACTATTTTATTACATTTTTTCATGCTGTTCATTTTCTTCTGGTATGCATCAGAAATCTGGCATAGGATTTACCCTCGCATGGTACCCTATGTTTCTGCTCTCCCTACCTTCAATGTTTTCTGCTGATTTGTGAATCTAAGAGAAAATGCTTGTAATTTAACTAGTGTAGCAACTGTTATTCGCTGCTAGCTGATGTATGAATTTGGGTTTGTTGCTTGGATTTCCTAGCTGGTGTCAAAGCAGGGAAGGTTAAAAGTCCTTCTCCGACCTATAGACTCTAGCTCCGTGTTAAATCTTATCTCTATTTTCCCTTGGAGCATGCTAAAGTAGGCCTGGAGTTAAATGACCTCTGGTCTAATCTATAAGCTTCCCCTTTGTCCCTCCGTTGAGAGTTGCCTTTGAGTATGTCAAAGCAGGCCTAGAGTTAAATGACCTTTGACTTGATCTCCAGATAGAAATTGGGTTGCTTTCCTTCTTTCACTTTCAATCCTTAATGTCCCATTCCACCATCTATCTAAGAAGATCCTTTAGTATAGATGACTTGCACTCTGGAAGCCTTGCTTAGTTGTTTGCAAGTAATCTCCTTTAATGACTCCATAGCCCAATGGATGGCACAGTATTGACTCATTCTCTTTTTCTAAAACGTCCTACTGATCTGCTCCTTCTTTCCCATTACCTTCTTAGTCTATGATCTCATCACCAACCCAACAACCAACCAAATTGTTTAAAGCCCCCTCGCGCTTCATAACTAGCCTAATACCTCATTTTGAGCCTTCAAAGATATATCATTCTTTGTATTTATAGAGAGATCCCTCTCTGGACCCAGGAGGGCTAGATCCTGAGGTCCCAGAGTGGTTTGATGTTGTCTTATCTTTTGGTATTGCCAAATCTGCCAAAACATAGGAACCCCAACACATTGTACCTTGAGAGCCATTAACATCATCAGTGGTTTCTCTCATATCTATTAATGGCTTACATCATTATCTGGTAATCAGATGGTGTCTACCATGTTCGACTCAAGCTTATTGATTCACATGGATAGACTTGTACATTAGTTCGTCATGTGAACTAGATAGAGGACCCTAGATCTAGTTTCATCCATCTGGCTGTGATTTCAGGGGTTATACAAATATCACAATGTATGATGGTTGTGATCACATAGACATTCATCCAGTCATGGGTCGACTAGTTGCACCTGTGGACGTGCCTTTTGATCATTGCACATGTTATGTTAGCCTCTAACTCCTAGAGATTTTTTCATTCAAAACTCCTTGGATAAGCTTCTAGGTTGTTCTTATGGATAATTAACAACCCCCATCAATATGGATATTCATATATCCAGATAAGAGAGCTAATTTAAGACCCCTTTCCAAGGAAAATAATTTGGCTTCATTATTATTGGATACACCACAGTTTGTTGTGAAGATCTTAAGAGATTAGTGTCTCTAATCCATTATAATTCCTCCAAGTCCTACTAAGCCAAGATTTCCTTAGGAAGCTCCATCAAAATTTAGCTTCACAAATCCCTCAGAAGGAGGAAAATATATAGGAGTATAAGTCAATGGAGGAGGGAGCTTCTATGAAATAGGGTATAACATATTGGGAGATAAGTCGATCTCATTCAAAATATTTTCTTGCTGAGGCCAAGTTTTCTAGTCATTAGGGTTCCAAGGTTCCCCCAGGATGTTTTCTTTGATATTTGGATTAACAATATACTATTTTTGATCCTCTAGTTTATACTTGTCTCTGAAGATTATCTTGTTCATTTATTTCCAAATAGAACACATTGCAAATCCGACGACTATGACCCACACTATATTGAATACTGAGCTAGGAAATACAATTTGTATCCATTGTTCCATTATTTCAATTATACTATTGTGAGATCGTTCCAAGTATCCAAATAGCTTATAGACTCTCCTCCATATTGTGTTATAGAATTTGTTGCATGGCTTCTTCTTCTTTTCATAAGATGGACCATGAACTCCTCTTCTTTCGATCTGATCCCATGTCAGTATCGTCCATCATTCCACTATCCAAAAGAACTTTGCTACCTTGGTGTTATAGGCCATTTTTTCACATATGATCAAGTGAGCCTCCTAATGGGATCAATCAACATCCTATTCCCCTTGTCATCATCTTGAACAAATCCCTAAGCATGTACCTTTCATTCGTCAGAGTTTCAACCCTAAACTGCCCTATATGAGCCAGTTTTAGGACCAATGCTCCCTGCAAGCCTATTGGGGTGTGATCATCTATAGGTTGCTCCACTATGGCCAACGTTGGTCATCAGCAGGTTGCTCTCCTTTGCACCTGCATTGGTTCTATAATTCCGGGAGAATGATCAGGATTCCGGAAGCTTGACCTTTTAGGAGTTTCCAAAATTTGTTTCAACTACTTACCTTGGGTTGACATTCAGATCCTATCCTACCCTACTTTGGAGTTTTCAACACTTATCCTTTGATCCTATCCCTCCATCAAAGGTGGATCTAAAACCTTAGAATGGTAATTGGATAAGAACTCCCAACTTACCCCACTCTTCTATATATTTACCCTCTCATATGGAAGAGGTAATGGTTGGATTTGGATAATGATTCTTCCCTTATGATGCTTCAATAAGTAGTCATCATCTCATGCATAGGGTGAGTGGAGGTGCATATTGTGATAAGGAAAGGACGAGTTAACAACTTGGAGGAGCTATTTTACAAGATCAACTACCACTTATCCTTGTAATCTCCTTCCATTTATATTAATGAAAATAATTCTTTGTTTTCCTATATGTGATGACATTATTTCACTTATTTCAATACCATGTTGATCTATTGAATATAGTATTTAGATGATACTACATACATCTCGTAGTTTCTTGGCTTGTGTTATCTGATTTTTGGGTTCTAATTTTGGCAATCGAAGTTGGAATTGGAGCTTCAAGGATAAAGAAGGAGTGAAGCGTGTGAAAAAATACAAGTATGCCTCACTCTGTCATCTATTTACTTTAACCAAAAGCATTGAGTTCTTTGTCTCTCTATTGTTCTACGTTGACCACCAAAACTAGGGGAGATACATTTGTCTACAATCATAAATCCTTTATAACACTTGGTACATAAGCAAGATGTCCATATTTTCCTCCAGAGAGGTTCTCTATCCAATATATGATTTTTAGATAATAATGAATAAACCCCCTTTAAGGAAAACATCCCTCTCACATGGTATCTCCATATCAGTGTGTCTGGTTTGTTGTTTAGATGTATTTTCCTTTTCTGAAGCTCTTGGTCTAGCACATCCCATTACACCTCATTGGGGGGATTTGACCAGTCCTTGCAATTCTTTTGTACAAATTATACAACATATATGTATATCATGGATTCAAACCGTTCTAACAATATACTAAAGCTAGATACTAAATCGCTTCTATAAGTCACTTGCTGAAATTAAACACAATCGCCAATTACATGAAGCAAAGAAAGAATCAAATCAAACCACAAAAAATATAATTTCCCGGGGAAAGCTTGCTGCTCAAAACCCCACTATATTCTATTGTATATTCCACAAGGAATCACGAAACAATTACATACAGCTCTTCTCACAAGAGCCCTTATGTATTCAACTAATTCTCTCACACTGATCCAGACAAAATCAGGTCAATACTTAGTCAATACTCAGTTTGTCTTTAGCCTGCCTTTCTCACGTTATTAATAAGGAATGCAATCCCTATTCATAAGGAATTCCAGCCTTCCTACACTGCGCTGAGTATCATGGGCATCATGTGGTGTTTAAATTGCATCTGCACATTTTTCTATAATCACAATTGATAGTTAACCTCTCTATCACCTTAGTCTCAACTAGGTCTCCACTGGAACTGACATGCATCCAGCTAATAATAGTAAATCCTCAATTGCATGTGAGATCACTCATTGTGAAATAAATAATATTTAATTCACTTGATCTCTCACTAGTGTATCTAACTGTTACAACTAGCACAAATGAGTTTAACTCACTTAAATGAGTTAAACTGATTACAACCTGCATTAACTAATGCACCACTGCACTTCGAGCTATGTTACAACTAGAATTACTCTGCATTCCTCACCAACTACCCTCAACTCGGAATTCATGAGCTAATTGAGTTTATCACACTCATTTAACTATTACAAGTATTTTTGAGATAATATTACATTTTATTTTCCATCTTAATTAAGAGATAACTAAAATAGACATTCAACAAATTTAGCCCACACCCATGTAGTTGTTGCTAAGACCTGTGGTCCCACACATGTGTAGGTGCTACTTGGACCTCATAGTCCCACACATGTGTAGGTGCTGCTTGTTGTTTCTAGATGATAATTTCAATATTTCCTGTTGCAAACTTCAACACTCCCTCTCAACAAGAAAGGAATGTCCTTGCATGCGATATGCACCTCTTGCATGCGACATGCAAATCTTGCATGCAACACTTCTCTAGTGTTTCTCACACACGTAACCTTTGCATGCAACAATTATCTAGTGTTTCTCGCACGTGCAACACTTCTGAAATTAAATATCTTCCAAAAAAATGAATCAGTGTAATGCATCTTTCATCAAAGTTTTTTGACTACTGGTACCTACTGCACATGTCTACTGGATCCTCTGCACTGCTGAAATCTGCATCCATGCACTCTGCACTTCTTCTAACTCTGATCTGTGCTCCAGTATCTGACACTGTCACTTTGATTTCATGTCCTCCTAACATCTGACTGCATCAATCTAGTTGATCCTACTATTGTTGTACTATGGGCTCCTTGTAGCCAAGTTCGATTAATGAGACACACACCATCTCAATGAATCCTGCCCAAATTTCTTCTCAAGATTATTTTCTCAGATCGCCCCACTTCACACCTGGAGGTATAACTGCATGTACTCCCTCTGCTCATCTGGCTCGAAATTTCTTTGGTTGAGTGTTTTATGCCACTCCATGATCCTCCACATGTGGCGGATCCACATCTTGAGGTTTATTCTTTGGAACCAAGTGTTCCTCACCTGCATGAAAATTTAGCTCCCACTCAAGGGACAATTGCATGGCTTTTTCACACTTCCCCATGGTTGGAAGCTCTGTAGAAATCGAATCTACATCAAGTCTATAGATATTCTTCACACGAATCCCAATATTCTTGGCTTGTCATGTTGCTTCGTGTCGAAGAAAAACTTTTCCTTCACTAAAAACAACATCATAGCCTCTATCTTCCAACATTGTGACTAAAACTAAATTTTTCGTTAAGCCTGGTGCATGCATTACATATTTTAAAAGGAAGGGTTTACTTGAATGTCTTTGGAAAGAAAATGTACCAATCCCGGTAGCGCTATACCTTTTTTCATCACCCATTTCGAAATGCATCTGAAGGTCCTTCTCCTCCAAGCTACCGAAAATTTATTTGTCTCCCGTCATGTGGAAAGATGCACCACTATCCAAGTACCACACTGAACTCTGATACCATGCATGCAATAAGCATGAATTCAAGCTCAAATTGCGAGGCCAAAGCCTCACCAACTATAGATCCTAAAGCCTTCTTGTTCTTCTTCTTTTGTGGACAATTTGTGGCATAATGTCCATGCTCGTGACAGTGAAAACACTTCACTTTGGACATGTCATGCTCGCCTTCTTCATCGGTCTCAGATTTGGAATGAAATTTCTTTCCTTTACCCTTCTTCACCTTGGTAGCCAAACCACAATATTCTTCATATTCATTCTTAGGTGAAGATCCATCTCTGGTATTCCGTCTAAACTCCTCTTGCACCAAATCTGACCACAATCATTCCCAATCTGGAAATTTTTCCCTTCCATTGACAGAGTCTTCATAACTGTGCCAACTCTTGGCAATTCCTAGAAGAGCTAGGCTCACCAAATCATCATTAGCAACAATAATTCCTACACTACCAAGCTCATCCTGACATTGGACAATATTTGTTAAGTATATCAAAATAGTGTCGCCCTTTTCCATTTTGATCTTCCTATGGTTACTGCTGTTCTGAAATAGATCCTTCAAAGCCTTCCACATCACATATGGAGTTGCTTTGCCATGGAGGCTTGAGGAAATGTGGTCTTATACTCCCTCTAGTAGGATCCTCCTCGCCCTTACAACCTTCTTTTTCCAGGCATCAAGATTTGTAGCATCTGTCACAACGAGTTTGGGAATGTCCTTGCTAATGAATTCCTTCAAGCCATTATCTTCGAGTATTGCCTCCTTCTTGTATTTCCAATAAATATAGTTAGAGCTTCCATGCAATGAATACTCCAATCTCAAGCCATTGAAAGCCATTTCGATCCTGATTCGCATGTTGCACCAAGAGTACCTTTGCAAATTTTGAATTCTATTCAGTCACAAACTCAGCTTCTTCTTTACTGCAGTAATTTCTTGTTCTTTGATACCATGTAGAAATTATGCAACATATATGTATATCATGGATTCTAACCAATCTAACAATATACTAAAGCTAGATACTGAATCGCTTCTACAAATCACTTGCAGAAATTAAACACAATCACCAATTACATGAAGTAAAGAAAGAATCAAATCAAACCACAACGTAGATAATTTCCTGGGGAAAGCTTGCTACTCAAAACCCCACTATCTTCTTTTGTATATTCCACAAGGAATCATGAAACAATTACATAAAACTCTTCTCACAAGAGCCCTCCTATATTCAACTAATTCTCTCACACTAATCCAGACAAAATCGGGCCAATACTCAGCCAATTCTTAGTCTGTCTTCAACTTGCCTTTCTCACGTAGTTCATGAGGAACGCAATCCCTATTCACAAGGAATTCCAGCCTTCCTACACTGCGCTGAGTATCATGGGAATACTGTGGTGTTTAAACTGCATCTGCACAGTTTTCTATAATCACAACTGATAGTTAACCTCCCTTTCACCTTAGTCTCAACAGGGTAGCTAATAATAGTAAATCCTTAGTTGCATGTGAGATCAATGATTGTGAATTAAATAATATTTAATTCACATGATCTCTCACTAGTGTATCTAATAGTTACAACTAACACAACTGAGTTTAACTCACTTAACTGAGTTAAACTGATTACAACCTGCATTAACTAATGCACCACTGCACTTCAAACTCTATTACAACTATAATTACTCTACATGACTCACCAACTACCCTCAACTCGAAATTCATGAGCTAACTGAGTTTATCACACTCAGTTAACTATTACAAATATTTTTGAGATAATATTACATTTTATTGTCCATATTAATTAAGGGATAACTAAAATAGACATGCACCAAATTTAGGCCACACAACTGTAGATGCTGCTAAGACCCGTGGTACCACACATGTGTAAGTGTTGCTTGGACCTCTTGGTCCCACACATGTAGGTGTTGCTTGTTGTTTCCATATGCCAATTTCACTCTTTCTTGTTGCAAACTTCAACATCTTCTAGGTTTTCTAGTGTGGCTCCTCTATCCCCTGTTTCCATAATTCCACAACTATAGAGCATCATTGTTCCATGGTACGAACCATTAATTCTCCCAAATCATTCATGGTGTTTATCTTAGGCATTTTCTTCTATGCATCCAACTAGAAGAATGATGCACACCCATTCCTTACCTCCTAGAAAACATGAGTCTAGATTATGCTTATATTATTTTTGGCTAGATTCCAAATTGATGAGTTGGAGGGTAGGTTCGCAATCCTTAACTATTCAACTTGGGAGCAGAGGGTCCCATGTTTTCTATCCCATATCTATTTCCATAGGTTTTTTCCCCCTTAGAGCCATCTCCACCACAATTTTGTAGCTAGTGCTTTATTTGACAATTTTGGATCACACAACCTCAGGCCTCCTACCAGCTTAGGGATACAAAGATTCTTCCAAGAAACCAACAACCATTTCTTAGTATTTTGAGCCCTTTTCCAAAGAAAAATCCTAAAGAGGGTAGTGATCAAGTTACATGTACTTTTGGGCACTGCAAACCCCAAGAAATGGTACATGGGTATCACTTGTAGAATGGACTTCAACAAGACAAGTTTATCTGCCAAATTTAAGGTCTAAAGGCCCTCTCCTCCAACTTGATAGAGATTTTTTGAATGACTTCACGCAAAAATATGAATTGTTATTTTATTTATATAGTAAAATGAATTTTAATTTTTAGCAATTATATATGTGTTTGTGTGTGTATTTGTTTATATTTTTTATTAATAAAATTTTACAATATAAAAATTTCACTTATATTTATTTAATCTTTTATTACTTTTAATTAAATTGATATTAAATACATTGATATATAGTTTGAGTGGTCCTAATGGTTAAGAGCATGTGTTTCCTCATTAGAGGTCACGAGTTCAAAACTAGAGAGGGGTAGAGTATGTATGCCTTCTTAGACTTGAGCATCCAAATCATGGAGGTGGGTCTCTTGTCCCTCAAACAAGGGGGTCTCATACACCAAAATAGACATTATTTAATTTAACCATTTTAATTTCATGTTAAATATTTTTATCAACAACAGGAACATTGGTTGGGTCCACATGTATGATTCTGGGAACACTCCATCATCTTATTATTAATGGAGTTGTCTTTAGTGCGGCTTTTTGAAGTTTCAGGTGCCGGAATCCGGTGAAAATTTTTGAGGTAAAATCTTGGTTTTTGTTATTCAAACTAGTTTTTTAAGTCTATATATGAATTCAGCACCCTCAAAAACCTCTAGGATAGTTCGATTGTGCAAAGTTAACAATCAAACTTATCTTTTCAATAAATTCCAATCTTGGTTTTTGTTATTCAAACTGGTTTTTTGAGTCTATATATGAATTCAGCAACCACAAAAACCTCTAGGACACTTTGATTGTGCAATGTTAGCAATCAAACTTCTCTTTTCAATAAATTCCTATCGGAATTTAGAGAAATTACACCGTAAAAAGTCACCGTAAAAACCTTCAAAAAGTCGCACTAAAGACTACTCGATTATTAATAGCTGAATTTTGATCTTTGAAATGTGGGTTAATGTATGCCAATATATATATAGGAATTCCTTTTAACAAAGACTTTGTTAGAGTTAATTTGCCTCCCTTACAAGGTTAATTATTATATCAAAGATGAATTCTCTTTTCAATCTTTCTTAGTAGTTAGGTTCAATTATATTCTCTATATCCATTATATTTAATAGTAAATCCAAGGTACTTGAACCCATCTTATAACTTCAAGTTTATTAATAGAAATAAATCTTTTAAGTGATGTTCATCTATTTCACTCAAAACCAATTTCAAATAATTTACTTCCATTCGTATAACGTTATAATATGATTGTATACTTTTATGTATTTTCCTACCTTCTACCTTTATACATTTGAACAAAAGTAGTTCACCATGCACAGGGAGTAAATGAGTAAAATATTAATGATTTCCCACACAAACTCCTTGTAGGGATTTGGTTATCCTAGTCTACACATTGGACCTTTACAAACAATGAGAATACATACTGGGATAGGGGATAACATTGTCTCAAACCTTTGATTTTAGAAAAAGAAGATGCCACCTCATTTATCAAAATAAAAAAAGAAACAAATGTCTCACATCCCATAATTCAATTCATCACAGGAAGGAAAACCCCCATATTAGTCAACAACCACCTCAAGGATAACCAACATGTCCTAACATAAGCTCTAGACATGTTTAGTTTACAACGATAGTAGACATATTTTTTTATTCTAATAATATGTAACTCCTCTTGCGTAGAACCAATTACAAAATGAATCTATCTGCCTTTCAAAAAGCCATATTGCTTTAGTGAGATTACCTTGGAAAGTACCTTTTTTAACCTCCTAGTTAAAACTTTTGAAATGACAATATATAAATAAAGTTGCACAAAGCAATATGCCTGAATCTTCATATGATTGGATTATCACTTTTGTGGATGAGAATAATAGATGATGAATCAAAGAACCCCAAAACAATACCTTTCAATCTCACATCCTCGATAACCTTGAGAAGGTCATCCCCCAACAAATCAAAAATCCCCAAACAAAACTCAATGGTCCATTCATCCAGACATTAGATTTTATATTTTTGAAATGAAGATAAAATTGACAAGACCCCATCTTTTTATATCTTTGCATAAATTTCTTGATTGTCCTATGCAACCAATTATGCAAATTATGAAGCCATTTTTATAATTTTAGTAGTGTTTCCACCTTTAGGTTCCTTGTAATCAGAGCTAAAATGTTGTATGCCTGACTCTAATGAGTCCTTATAATTTCAAGCTACAATAATTTCACCATTCCTCATTTCCCATATGGTATTATAATTTTTCCTATAGATTGCATACTTGTCGAAAATTTTAGCATTGTATCCAACCATATTTCCCTATTCTTCACTATGCTGTCATTTCCATGATCATGCACAAATTTGTTCTTTCTACCTTCATGTTCCTCTAATATTGTCAATTCCTCATCATTGATGAACCCAAGGACATTGACCTTAAATATTCTTTTGATATCTACCTCAATCTCCTTAAGTAGCATGCCCTTTCTCTTGTACCTCTGGATTGTCAAAACTGCCACCTTACCTTAATAAATTTTAATGTTTCATTGAATTATCAACTAGTAGGTTTTAGTGGGGCAACTTCAAAGCTTTTCCAATTGTCTTTGACTAGATTCAAAAAAGACCTTCAAACCAAATTTGATTAATTTTGAAGGGAGGATGAGTTTTCATCCATGTCCTTGAGCCAAAAAAAGATAGAGATGTGACTTGATATGCCACCTTTCTTAACCTAAGATCTATATATGTTTTCCCTTTGAATTATATTATACTAAAGAAGAAATATGGGTAAAAATGTGAAGGTGGGTTATACTTTTGTGAGAATCGGGGACGGAAAAGTCATTTTCCCAACAGTTTGGCCAAGCTTTCGAAATTATTTCGGCAAAACTAATTCTGCCATTTACAGTGACGGCGTATTGAAGACATGGGCAAATGGATTTTTGGCCGGAGATGGGAAAACCAGCAACAAAAGTTTGGCCGAACTTGTTCTTATAAATATACTGGCCTACAAACCTTAACAGGTTTAGGGCGTATTACTGTTGTCTGTTTGTTGTCTCACGTCTGTCTGTCTCGTGTTTGTGTGTTTGTAGGGGCGACGAGGTGAGGTGAGTTGTTGCTCTGTTGCACCGCGACGACGAGGTGAGGTGTTGCTCTGTTTGATTTTAATTTTAATTTTTTGTTGCTCTGTTTGTTGCTTTGTTTGATTTTAATTTTAATTTTTTTTGTTCGCAGGGAATTTGGCCCGCATCTTCCACGACGTCTTCGGCAATCTCCCACCTCATCTTCTCGTTATGGCTTCGTCCTCTTGTCATCTACGAATTACCAGGTATGCGTCGTTGTAACCTTTGTTTTTAGCAAGTTAAAAAAATAAAATTAGTCGTTAAAATTTAAATATGATAATCTTAATGGAAAGATTTCTTGTACAAATGGAAGATTTCATCCTTGTCTCTAGTTGTTAGGTCAAGTGTGCTTGTTGGAAGGTAACCATAAGAATTATAGTAAAAAGAGTACTATAAGTTAGAAACACAACCAAACGGATCAACAAACCAACCTAGTACGGGAAAATAATACCATTTATCTATAGAGACGATATATCATTCTCAACCTGGGGAACCAACATTATCAATCCCCATAATCAAAGAAAATTTTAACTTTGAAATGATAGGTTGATGATTAAAATTGAAGAAAAGGGGTTAGATAGTTGAAACTGCATAAGCAATGGAAAATCTATATGTTTACACTTTAACTTTTCCATTCATAATCGTTTGTTAGCCTTAGAAGACAATGACTAAAATTACAAATATATTTATGTTTGTATTACAATCTCTTCCAGAGTCTAGACTGGATCGGACAACAACTGTAATGCAACCAAAAATGTTGCAACTCTTCCCTACTGAATTGGAAATAAAGATGTTGTTAAAATTGTGATGCAAATGTAAATCATTCTACCCGTATTTTTTTTTGTTACTTCATATTTCAACGTGATCGAGCATCAACAAATTTATGATTGGAAAAATGATAAAAAGAGTCTAAATTTCATTAATGATTTTGAATGTTTATAATAACCGTGTAATATTTTCTGGCACATCAAGTTGATGACAAAAACCAGATAAAGCAATAAAAAGCCCATCCCTCAAGGCTCATAAATAACATCAGAATGTGCAGGGAATAGAGTTACAAATAACATCTTCATCCAAATGACTGAATGAGGCAAAAAAGAACAGCTTGAATATATCAACTGAGAGACAAAATGAATATGTCAACTCAGAGACAAAATGAATAATGAGATTAGCATTGCCTAACTGCCAAAACTTCAAAGATTCATCATTTATTTAGAATTGGAGCACACAAGTTGTATTTTACATTGATGGAGCTACATCCACCTTACATTGATTAACTTAGAAACCCATCAAAATCCCATTGTTCTGGCAAAGGAACAGAGGTTCCACTGGTATCAGCATGTCCAGTTGATTCTGGAAATTGAAACGATGTAAGGAAAGAATTGAATTGGATTTTAAGGTCGTCTGGCTTGTTTGGGGCTCCATAACATTTCTCTCAATCAATGGGCTAGCATTCTGGAGAATGCCTTTAGGAATATCAATTATTGATTGCCCTGCCACATTTCCTATTATTGCTTGCCCTGCAGCATCTCCCACATTTCCTATTATTGCTTGCCCTGCCACATTTGCTATTATTGTCGATGCCCTCAGAAATACCCCAATCGGCCACAACAATAGGGCTGAGTGCAGATGATGTTTTGGGGGTACCCACAAATTTTGACATGAAGTTCTCAGAATTCATGCCCTGCACCTGATCATGAAATAGTACAGGTGGTGTTTCAGTAGATCTACTTTCTAAGGGTGAATTCTCAGTCTTACATGTCTTCCCACTCTTTTTGGGAAGTGTTAAACGTTCTAGATATTGCGAGCATTTACATGTCTTATTACCCTTACATGTCTTATAACGTTCTAGATATTGTGCCCATTTACATGTCTTCCTACTCTTTTTGGGAGGTGTCTCAACATGAAAATTGAGTTTGGATTTCTTCCCTCTGAGCCTGCTAGATGCTGCATCATATTCTCTCGCAGCTTCTAATGGTGAATCAAAGGTACCAATCCAAACATACTTGCCTTTGTTGGGATCCCTGACTTGTGCAGCCCATTTTCCCTTATGTTGTGTTACGCCTCTGTATGGGATCTTCCGCTGCTTCTTGCTGACCGTCTCTGCTGCTCTTTTCATTTGGGAATTTGCAGGAAGACTTCCTGCAAAAAACAGTAAATTTGGAAGCACATTATAAATTATATAAATCTAAAACTTGATATAAATGTCTCGAAATTGTTGTAACGAATTCTTCAATCTGTGTGAAAGAATGTTGCCTATGTTATGTAAACATTTTGGCAGCCATTTGAATGCCTCTAAATTTAAGCCATTAAAAGAGGCTATTGTTTTTTTAAGTGGCCCCGAAAAAGAGAATTGTTCGTAAGAGATGACAACCTACTTAGACTTTGAAAAAAATTACATCATCAATTAAAAGAGGCCATTGTTTTTTGAGGTGACCCCAAAAAAGACAATTGTTTGTAAGAGAGAACAACCTACTTAGACTCCAAAATAAATTACATCATCAATGGTCACCTTTATTTCATTCTCAATATGCAGAAAAAGATTTAAACCCAAAATAAAGAGAGATAATCATGCACGGGTAATTAGGTTTTTGATGAAATCTGTAAAAATTAATGGTTTAATATATCAAAAAAACCATAGAAGAATAAGTTTTTGGGAAAATGTGGTTTCTAAAGTAGATTGCAGATATAAGTGTTTGTTAGCTAAATTTGGTTTTCTAAAAAATTTAAGGTTGTTAAATTAACAGTAGTGGTTTGGGACATTTGGTGTTGGTGATCTATGGTATTGAACTCATGGTATTACAGGTGACCAAGCCTTGGCTCATGATATTGAGCCCATGGTATTCTATGTGACCCATGGTATTACATGTAACCCATGTATTGAGCTCATGATATTACATGTAACCAAGCCTTTAAGACTTTAAAAGGCTTGTGACGTTGAACCCGTGGTATTACATATGACCAAACCTTGACCTGTGGTATTGAGCCCATGGTATTGCATGTGACCAAGCCTTTAAAAAGCTTGGGGATTCTCTATTATAATGTGTTAGAGTTGAGAGTTGTGAATTATAATGAAGTAAGTATGTAATTAAAATAGTGATTTTTTGTGTGTTCAATTTTAAGCAATTAAATTATATCTTTATAAATTTCATTTTGAATTAGAATCCTCAAATACTTTGTAATTAGGGTTAAAATAAAAGTGATAAAAATGATTTATATACAAAATCTTACATAAAAGTTAAAATTAAATTAAAAATACATATATAAAATTTTTTAATTATATAACTTATAAAATTATTATTAAATTATATAATAAGTAATATGCTTATTAGTTTTCTTTATTTTTAGGATATGTAATGTTTTTTCTGGGTTTTTTATGTGGTGCCTTTTTTTGGGGGTTTTATATGAATCATGTAAAGATATGTTTTTCCAATCTACATTATTTGTATTTAGAAATATTATACTATTAGGTAGAATTTGGGATCTGAGTAAAAATAAGTAAGGTGTAAAATCTTATTATTTGGATTTTAGGTGATTTAATAAACCATATAATATTATTTTTTTGGATGTGAAATATTGTTGTAGGTGTGGACCAAGTCATTTATTTGTTTATTCTAATTTATAGTTAAAAGGTTGACTAGACAAAACCTTAAAGAAGGGATGTAATTTGACAAGCGAATTGCCATGAATTTCTAGTCAAATACAATTTCATCAAATACAATTTGAAATTTTACAAGGTCTCTTTTGAAATTCCAACCCTGCTTTAAAGGAAGAAGGGTTCCCCAAATAACTTAAAGGAAAAGTATAAATGTGAGAGCAAAAGAAAGGCTTAACAAAAGTGGAGAAGGAATTTCACATGTGGAGAGAGCGAGGTTAAAAAACCTATCACCAAATCTTCCTTAGAGGAGTTGCAGTAGCAAGAAGAAAGTCAAATTTGAGTGATGGAAGGTCATATCTGCAAGAAGAAAGTTTCCAGTGCTGGAAGGAAATAACTGCAAGAAGAAAGTCAGATCTGAGTGTTGGAAGGTCAGATCTAGAAAAGTCAGATCTGAGTGTTGGAAGGTCAGATCTAGAAAACAAAAGTTAGATTTCTGATCTAAGAAACATATCTAACAGTATAGGGTAGTTACAAATGATTGATTGCTAAGGACAACAAAAATCCAATGACCTTGAGCTAAAGGCACTAGCTCATGTATGCATTTGAATTTTAATGGGCAGATTGTAGATCTAAAGAAGCATATCTCAAGCCTTAGATGAGTGAATGGAAAAACTATGCATTTTTGTATACTATGTATACTAGATGTATTAGTGATTTGAGGGGCCATGATCCCTGGTCAAAGAGCCTTAATGATTCTTTATTGATGGATTGATAAAAATTGAGTGTTGGGTTCAATAGATTTCTTTAATTTATTGATTTATTGTGATTATATTTATGTTTCCCTAAGTGCTTGTGTGTTGGGGATCCTAGTATGTTTTACTACTTGGTTAATCATAGACTAGATCTAGGACCAATGGAAAAATCAACATGGTATCAAAACTACTTTGAAGAGTATGTGGATTAGAGTGTGCACATGGTGTAGCTTAAGAGGGACCTATGAAACTGCTAGACATGGAGTAGGAGGTTCAACAAGGAAGGTGCTTTGGAATGGATAAGATAGCTTCTTGTGGATGGAAAATTTATCGTGAGATAGTGTCTTCGATGGGTTGTGGAGTTTGAAGTTCGATAGGGGAGCCATGTGCACATGGGGAATTTGACCAAGGAGGATGAGAACTCATGTAGAGTTGAGTTACAATGGTATAGATTGGATTAGATCTAATGTTTGATTGCAACTCGAGACTAATTTTGGAAGGACACAAGATCAGTAACAAAAATCAAAGTGGCCAATGGAGGTTGTGTAGGCTCAGGGGGGACGCTGAAACACTTTACAAATCAATTCAAAAAAATAAAACAAAATGAAATGATATGAAAATTATAAACTATGAACTATGTAATATTAATTTTTGGATATGAACCTTATAAATTTACAGAAAATTGGGTTAGGTATTTTTGCAAATATTCACACAGTTCTTATTCGGAAATATTACTATATTATACAGAATTTGAAATCCAACAAAAAATAACTAATATGTAAACAATATGTAAATCCATAGAAAGAACTCAAAACAATTGATCTAAGCTTCTGTACTACTTTTTAAATTAATATGAAGTAGCTTTTCTTATTTTAAAAGCCCATTATTTCTCTCTCTAAATCCTCTCTCTAGATGACTAAATAAACTATATAATATTATTTTTTTGGATGTGAACAGTGTAAATTAAATTAAAATAGAAAAAAGAAAAAGATTGAACATGTATATTTAGAAATTGTCTATGGGGCGGAGTAATTGCCGGGACGATTTGCAGTAGCAGTTTTTGAATCATGTTTTTGATGGTGAAAATGGATTCAACACTATCAAAAACTTTTAGGGCACCCAAAATATTGAAATTTGATAGCCATAACCTAGATTTACAAAAGTCTCTAAGGGATTTTCTTAAAATCTTACCAAAATTTCCATGATCTTCAGGGAAAAAAAACAGTCTAATTAAACTAAGACGTATATTCATACCATTTGTATTAAAAATTAATATTCCAATATATAAATTTATCTACGTTCTCTAAAAACGAAGATCTACATTTTCTACAAATAATATACCAGTATATAACATTTATCTACAACTAATTAAAACCCAGAGCTTACCTTCAATTGAAGGGCATTCCTGCCTGGGCGTTGATGGATCCTCTGCATTGTCTGGTCCAAAAAGTTCAAGCAAGAATGTCATTAACATTATACAGAAAATTGTCAGGGTTTTTTTCTGCATTGACCCCCTCCTGCACCACCCCACCAAAAGTCCCCTCCTGCACCACCCCACCAACTTCATGCAAAGTAGCCAAATTCTCCATAGTCACTGGCTCACTCTCACCAATGCTAGAAGCTACTGGTGTCTCAAACCGAACTGAAATTTTCGTATCAAGACTTCTCTTACAGAGCCTCTCCCACAGTAACCAAGATTTGCAGGTGCAACAACGACTGGTTAGAATTTTTATAGACGTAGAGATCCAGTCAAATGGGCAACGAATAGAAATAAAGCATTCACGGCAAATCGAAAAGTGGCCACTGGCTCCGATAACCATTAAGTTGGTTAATATTTATATATTTTCATGTTATTTTAATGAGTTATTTATTTATTATGGTTTTTTTGGAAATATGCCAGATAGGTAAATTACACCGTAACAGATCGTTTATTCGTTAAAGTTATTCATCAAATTCCATCCCTAATTTCGATAAGACCCAATTCCTAGTTTTGATAAGATGTAATTCCAAAATCAATACGATTATATATATAATTTTGGTTGGACAAAACTTATTAAATAAAATATTTGGATAATGAAATTTTATTAATTCCGGTTATTTAAATTTTTTACATATTAAACAATTATTAGAAAATAAAATATAATTAATTTTGGTTGGACCAAACTTATAAAATGGAATTCTGGGTAATGAAATCTAATTAATTTTGATCATCTAAATTCATTAAATAATGAATTAGTGTTTACTCTAAACATTAGTGTTAATTAAATTAAATTTATAAGATAATTTTTCCAATTTTTAAAATATTTATTAATTTTCATTATTTAAAAAATGATTTATCAAAATAAAAATAGATTTAGTGGTTTGTCTTTAAGCATTTTTTTAGAAGTTTATATATATATATATAAGTTTGGGTGAGACTACATCATTGTCATGCGCAATATATATGTCATGGGAAATTGAATCCATGACTTCACTTTCAAGAGTAGTATTTTAGAAGTATCTTAACAACACCGATGTCTACCCAAAATCCCGTGAACAATTATATAATATAATATAACAAAAAAAAAAAAAAAAATTTAATTTCAGTTCTGGAAACATATGGAAAAAGTCACATGGATACTCCACCCATCATCAATATAGTGGCACTCCATCAATCATCACATCAATACATAAACTTGTTGAGATTTTATTTCTTATTTTTAATTAAATCTGGAGGAAAATCTCATGTAGGTGACAACAATAGGATTTGTTGCTACATTGGCTCCATCAGTTTCTGATGAGGAGTTAATGCATCCTATATTTGTTGTGAGAGAATTTATGAGTTTGTTTTCATTCACAGCTATAAAATGTAAGCCCGTAGAGGCAAGTAAGCATGAGGAGGAATGTGTAATGAGGAAGGCTGAGTAGATGAGAAACTCTGCTATTGTATTTCTGCAGTTGATTAATGAGATTGTCGATGCCTTGTTAGGTGGATGTAGCCCAGATTGGTTGGGTGAACCACGTTAAAACTTTGTTCTTTATGTGTGTTTTTGCTGTGTGTTCTTTGTGTTTTGCTTAAGTTTTTCTGCTGCTGAGTTCAACAATTGGTATCGGAGCGTACTGTTGAACAATGACTTGCATCCTCTGTTCCGTGAGAGTTGGGAACTATACAGTGAAAGGTTAGCACTGTGAAGCTGACGCCATGGGCCTGTTGAGAGGCCGCGAGGCAAGTTTTTTGATGAGAAACGCGTTGAACGGCGTTGATGACTAGAGCTGAGTCCGTTTGACTGTGAGGGCCAGTTAAAGGCGGCTGATTCGAGTGATAATTTTGCAAATTTAATACTGCCTCGAAGGATCAATCGATCGGTCGGTCCGCATGGGAATTTGACTTGATGGAGCATGGCGGCTTTGACAAGCGGATGGTGTATTGGAGAATGGCAGTTTGTTTCACTTTATATTTAAAACATAAATCGATTTGTAGTACTGAACTGTTTTCAGTTGTGTTCAAAATTTCGATATACGTTGCATTTTTTTTCATATATCGTTTTTTTTGAAGACTTTTAAAACTTGATTACATTTAAATTCCTTGTATATCGATTTAATAAAAGGTCAATCGATTTGTGATTTAAAAGAAAAAAAAAAATCGATTTGTAATTTTTGTTTAATACCATTTGCATATGGTATGAAAGGAATGTGAAGGATATATATTTTTTTTAAAAGGAAGTGAGAGGCACTTTAAAGGAAGGTGAAGGGTAAATTTTTTTTATGAATTCCTTTAATAAGGAGGCATTTCATTAAATTGATTTGTATGATAAATCGATATTTTATATGGAGTCATAAGAATTGTAATATCGATTATTGTATATAGATTTTTTGTAATATGCCATGATATTAAAAGGCTAAGGGATTTTTTTTTTTTTTTTTTATAATCAAAACCTCATTTATTAAAAGTTGCAATTGGAGATTGTTTTTTGTGACACAACATGGCAAAAACACAAAGTGCTCGGTTTGAGATCGAGAAGTTCAATGGCAAAAACAACTTCGAGATCTGGAAAGTGAAGATGTATGATCTACTCGTGCAACAAGACGTGGCGAAGGTGCTGTTGGGAAAATCCAAACAGCCTTACACCATGACAGATGATGAATGGAGTGACTTGGATGAAAGAGCACTGAGCGGCATTCAACTGTGTTTGGCGGATGATGTTTTGTTTAACATCGTGTCAGAGAAAACTGCTGCTGGTTTGTGGTCAAAGCTTGAAAAGCTGTACATGACAAAATCCTTAACCAATAGGATTCTTCTGAAGCGACAGTTGTACAGCTTGCGCATGAAAGAACGTACGACGATAACTGATCATCTGAATACCTTTAATACTCTCATGGTGCAGTTAGAAAGTATAGAAGTAAAATTTGAATCAAAAGATAAAGCTGTCACTTTATTATGCTCGTTGCCCGAGTCATGGGATCATTTTGTTACTTCTATAAGTCTTAGTTCATCAGAAACCCTTGAATTTGATGATGTTGTTGGAGCTTTGTTGTCCGAAGAAACAAGGAAGAGGTCAAATTCAGAAACCTCCACATCAGAAGCAATGATGGTCAGAGGTCATTCTAAAGAAAGACGCTTCAGTAAGCACAACAACTCGCGTTCAAAATCGAAAGGGAAGAAGAGTAAGGTAAAGTGCTGGTTTTGTGGCAAATCAGGACATTTGAAGAAGGATTGTTGGAAGAGACAGCAAACATCCAAAGGAGATTCTTCGACAGAGAAGAAAGAAGCAAACACGACAGATACAGGTTCGGCATCGATTTCAGGTATGAGTGATGAAGTGTTATCAGTTAGTTTGTCTAATCATGATCAACATTGGCTATTAGATTCTGGTGCGTCAAATCACATGTGCATTCATAGAGAGTGGTTTAAAACTTATAAATCAATCAATGATGGAGTGGTTTATATGGGAAATGATGCCTCATGTAATATTGTGGGAATTGGAAGCGTCCAGATTAAAATGTTTGTTGGGACAAATAAAATTCTAACTGATGTAAGACACGTACCTGAACTAAGAAAAAACCTCATTTCACTAGGAGTACTAGACACTAATGGATATAAAACCTTTATTCAAGGTGGAGTAATGAAAGTTTATAAAGGAATTTTACTAGTCATGAAAGCAAAGAAGGTTGGAAATATTTATCAATTAGAAGGAAGAACAGAGTCAGATCATGCTTCTACAGTATCTGAAAACAACAGTAATTCTATTCGTTTATGGCATCAAAGGTTGGGCCATATGAGCGAAAGAGGATTAAAAATTTTGTTTGATCGTAAGTTACTTCCTAGTTTAAAATCTTCTAAGTTAGATTTCTGCAAACATTGTCTGTTTATGAAACAACAGTATCTGAAAACAACAGTAATTCTATTCGTTTATGGCATCAAAGGTTGGGCCATATGAGCGATGTTTGGGGTCCATCTCCTACAACCTCATATGGAGGATCGTCATATTTTGTATCTTTTATTGATGATTTCTCTAGAAAAGTGTGGGTCTACATGTTAAAGATGAAGTCTGATGTGTTCACAGTTTTTAAACAGTTTAGAGCATTAGTTGAAAACATCACTGGAAGAACCATTAAATGTTTAAGAACTGACAATGGTGGTGATTTCACTTCAAAGGAATTTGATAATTATTGCAAGGATGCTGGGATCGAAAGACATAAAACCAATGTATATACTCCTCAACAAAACGGAGTTGCTGAACGCATGAATATGACTCTTTTAGAGAGAGCAAGAAGTATGCTTAGTAACACCAATTTGCAGAAGGAATTGTGGACATAAATGGTTTCTACAGCTTGTTACTTGGTAAATCGATCACCATCAACTGGGATAGGATGCAAAATTCCTCAAGAGGTATGGAAAGGTTATCCATGTGATTATTCTAAACTGAAAGTTTTTGGTTGTGATGCATATGCTCTAGTTCCGAAACATCAGCATTCTAAATTAGATCCTAAATCAAAAAGATATATCTTTGTTGGATATGGTGATGGGACTAAGGGATACAGGTTGTGGGATCCTACTACTCACAAGATCATCATTAACAGAGATGTTAAATTTAATGAATCCTCACTTAAAAATCCAGATGTAGATGATAAATTGAAACAGGATAATGTACCTCAGCTTCAACACATTCAGTTTGAAACCAGTTCAAAAACTGATGATAGTCTAGATGAACAAGTTTCAGATTTAGATCATGAACAAGTTTCAGATGCAGATCATGAACGTGTTTCAGATGCTGATCATGAAGAAGTTCCTACAGATAATAATCAGCAAATTGTGGAAGTACCAGAAACATCTTTAAGGAGGTCTACAAGAATCAGACGACTTCCTAAAAGGTATGATGATTATGTTACTTCAGTTGCTTTAACTGCTAACGATGATGAACCTTTGTGCTATCAAGAAGCTATAGAAGGTTCAAACAGTGGTAAGTGGAAAGAGGCCATGAAGGACGAGATGAAGGCGTTAGCGAAGAATGCCACATGGGATCTGGTAGAACTTCCTAAAGATAGAAAAACTGTGGGATGTAAGTGGGTTTACAAATTGAAGAAGGGTGTTGATGATACAGAAGACAGGTACAAAGCGAGGCTGGTCGCAAAAGGTTTTTCTCAGAAAGCAGGCGTTGACTTTCATGAGATTTTTTCACTAGTTGTAAAAATTGTTTCAATTCGGATTGTGTTAGCATTAGTTGCTTTACTTGATTTAGAATTACAACAACTAGATGTTAAAACTGCATTTTTACATGGAGATTTAGATGAGGAAATTTACATGGAACAACCGGAAGGGTTTGTTCAAAATCGCAACAGGAAATTTGTCTACAGGCTCAAGAAATCATTGTATGGTCTGAAGCAGTCGCCTCGACAGTGGTACAAGAAATTTGATTCTTTCATGATGAGTCAAGATTATATAAGAAGTGAATATGATCATTGTGTTTACTTTAAGAAATTAAGTAATGGCATGTTCATTATCTTAGTGTTGTATGTTGACGATATGATTTTAGCAAGCAAAAGCATAACAGAGATCAACAGGTTAAAGGCTCAGATGGCTAGGACGTTTGATATGAAAGATCTAGGAGCAGCAAGAAAGATTTTGGGCATGGAGATTTTCAGAGACAGGAGTAATGGTAAGCTGTGGCTATCACAACAGAAGTATGTTGAGAAGATACTCTTGAGGTTTGGTATGAACAATGTGAAGCCTGTTTCAGTCCCTTTTGCTTCCCATTTTAAGCTTTCTTCAAGTTTATGTCCTAACATTAATGAAGAAAAGGAATATATGTCTCGAATTCCATATGCCAATGTAGTAGGTTGTTTGATGTATGCGATAGTTTGTACTCGACCAGATATTTCACATGCAGTTGGGGTTGTCAGCAGGTATATGGAAAATCCAGGAAAAGAACACTGGTCAGCAGTGAAATGGGTGCTTCGGTATCTGAGAGGCACAAGTGATTATTGTATCACTTATAACAGAAGCAGTGAATATGTTTGTGGATATGTTGATTCCGATTTTGCAGGTGATTTGGATAAGAGAAGGTCAACTTCAGGGTATGTATTTACTCTTGCAGGTGGAGCTATTAGCTGGATGTCAAAGCTACAGAACATTGTTGCTTTATCCACTACAGAAGCAGAATACATAGCTGCTTCGCATGCTTGCAAAGAAGCAGTTTGGTTGAAAGGTTTGTTTGGTGAGTTTGGTAGGTTGCAGGACAGCATCAAATTATTTTGTGATAGTCAAAGTGCAATTCACTTGGCTAAAAATCCCTCCTATCATAGTAAATCAAAGCATATACCTGTCAAGTACCATTTTGTAAGACAGGTTATCACTGAAAGGGGAGTGTCGCTTGAAAAGGTGCATACAAAGGAAAACTGTGTAGACATGTTCACGAAACCAGTTTTGTTAGAGAAGCTACGATGGTGTCTAGCTTCTCTTGGCTTGCAGAAAAGATAAAATAATAATGAAACAGGGTATCAGGCTAATTGTTGTCAAGGTGGAGATTGTTGAGATTTTATTTCTTATTTTTAATTAAATATGGAGGAAAATCTCATGTAGGTGACAACAATAGGATTTGTTGCTACATTGGCTCCATCAGTTTCTGATGAGGAGTTAATGCATCCTATATTTGTTGTGAGAGAATTTATGAGTTTGTTTTCATTCACAGCTATAAAATGTAAGCCTGTAGAGGCAAGTAAGCATGAGGAGGAATGTGTAGTGAGGAAGGCTGAGCAGATGAGAAACTTTGCTATTGTATTTCTGCAGTTGATTAATGAGATTGCCGATGCCCTTTTAGGTGGACGTAGCCCAGATTAGTTGGGTGAACCACGTTAAAACTGTGTTCTTTATGTGTGTTCTGTGTGTTTTGCTTAAGTTTTTTTGCTGCTGAGTTCAACAAAACTTTTTATAAAAGTAAATAATGTAAAACTCAAATAAATAAAATATTAAATTAACAATGAGATGTAGAGATATTTCACCAAAAAAATTAACTTAAATTATTAAAAATTAGATAAAGGGATCCCAGAAGTTAATTTACTAGAAAATAGAGAAAATTATAACAGGAAAGAACATCTCTACATAATGGAGAGTGCTAAATATCCTATATATAATATGTGGCTTTTAAAAAGGAAAAAAAACCCCATATATGGGGATTAATAATATTAAAATTATCAAGACTGTTTAATTTAAATAAATTAGATTAAGTTTAAATAATTAATAAAATTGTGGAGGATTAATGCAAGGGGAATGATATTATTTAAAATAAGATTAGTATTAGCCTAGATTTATTTTAACTTTTGGAGGGATCAAAGTTTTTCATGTGAAAATCCCTTTTAAAGAGAAAAGCGATTGAGAGATAGATCCATAATTAAGATGGATCTAGATTGGTTTAATTATTATTTTTTATTAAAACTATTATGATACGTGTGTATAAATTACTCTCCATTTTATATTTAAAATAATTTTATATAATAATAAAATACAACTCTCCATTTTCTATTGAGAGATCACCGATTCAACTTTTTCTAACACTGACAGGCTTCATGGAATTTAGTTCTAATCCAAATAATAATAATAATACAAATTCATTGAAATTTTATGTCTTTAAATAGACTACATTAGACAAGAATACCATGGGAAATCCATGGGATGAAAATACCATGGGAAAAACCATGGGTTGGCCACTAATGTTTACATGACATGAAAACATCTCTTCGATACTGGGATGGAGAGTGCATCTAAAATGCTATTATAAATATTAAATTATATATAAAATTTCTAGGTTAACTTTAATTTATTGTGTCAAGAGGCGCCCTCCAAACCAATATGGTATAGATGTTGTAACATAGTGTTTAACATTTTGACTAAATCAAAATACAAAAATAAAAATATAATAATAAAATAAAAATATTTCCATCTTAAATCTCTTTGCATGTTAAGATATTTTCATCTCAAGAGATTTGATCCTAAGATCTAGAGTCAAGATGGATCTAGGCTAGTTTAATTCCCCTTTTAAATAGGCTATATTCCACATGAATGCCATGGGTAATACCATGTGTTTTCATAGCTTGACCAAGTCAAGTTTACCTTGAATAAACAAAAATTAATTAAACAAAATAATATGTGAGATTTTCTATTTTTTTTTGAAAGCTTGGCAAGACTACATCTTCAAGTCTTCATCATATCCAATATATCCACGGATAACTTGATAACTTGACCAAGTCAAGTTTACCTTAACTAACAAAACTTAATTAAAAATAATAATAACTTAAGTTTTTTTTTTAAAGCTTGGCAAGACTACATCTTCATCATGTCCAATATATCACCTTGATCTGGCACAAAATTGAACAAGTGACTTTACATAAGGAGTGCCTCTATCACCATTTATCCAAGACCCTATGGAAAACCTAAATTTTTTATTTTACATAAAGTTATTTTTATTTTATTTTGACCAAGTTAAATTGTTTACATTATATTACATTTATATATATTTTTATTTCTATTTTTATGTATTTTTATTTAACATTTTGACTAAATCAAATTACATAAAAATAAAAAATAAATAAAAAAATTATTGTAATGTACACATTTCCATGAGATGTAGTGGTAATATAATGCAATGAGTGCTAAATGGACTATTAAAAAATCATGAGAAATTAGTCAGTTACGACTACATCTCATGGAAATGGTCATAAATGAATGACTTACTTCAAGCAGTTGAATCTCAAAAATAATATCTAAATTAATATGTATTCATGCCGTTTCATTAACGTATATTTATGCCCTCAAACTCTAAAGAACCAAAAAAATATAGAAACTAAACCACTCTCCTAATGTATTTATATGGCTTGGCAATTTATAGAAACTAACCTTTCAAAATCTTACTATTTGTTCATTATATAAAGTTGAACGTGAATCAATATCCTATTTATTTATATATTGTTCGTTCTCTAAAAAAAAAAATGGAAATAAATAAGCTAAATGGAAAAACAACACTTGAATTTTTCTCTGTGGAAAAAAATCTCAAAAACTGTTTTCAAATTACAAAATTCCAAAACCCAGAGAAATCAGAGAACTTATTAACAACTTATCCATAGTAAGAGGCATTAAACAAATAATGAGTGAAAAGAATCACTCCCGAGACTGCCCTTGGGCTTTTCTTGGCATTAAACAAATAAAGAGTGAAAAAATTCACTCCTTCATTCATGAAGCCTGCATCCAACACTGCCCTTGAACTTTTCTTGATGATGCAGCTGACGGTTTTACCTTTGTGAGAGGAGCTAGTGGAATTTTAAATCTAAATATTAATATTTTTTTTAGCCTGTGTTAATTTATTAGTTTAGCTTTTAATAATTTTTCAGAATCATTTTCTTTAAATTAATTTTAATTTTAGTGTTGATAAAAAAATAAGGGTTACAAAAATTGCATGTATATGGGGACTCAATCACTTTAATCAAGTGGATGACAACAATAATTCAATTATAGTATTACTCACTTTTTCCTCTGTTCAAAAAAATTGTAATCTAAGACAACATATATCTCTCTTGACCATCTATCTTGACCATGTCTACATACACAAGTCTTAATGATTGGACTAGATTTTGACCAAAACACATGCAAGGTAAACAAAAGAAGGAGGTGGAATATGTGCAAGCATATATTCTTAACCCTTGGAAAAAACTGACATATTTGTTTCTTTTACTACTATTTTAACAATTTTGAATAATCATTTTCTTTAAACTAATTTTATAGTTGGTAAAATTGCATGTTTATGGGGATTCAATGATTTTAATAAAGTGGACAACAACAATAGCTCAATTACAAAATTACTTCTTCTTTTTCTGTTCCAAAAAAATTGTAATCTATTACAACTTTCTCTGATATCTCTTTCTTAATCATCTCTCTTGACCATGTCTACATACACAATTCTCAAAGATTTGGACCAAAACACATGCAAAGTCACAAAAAAAAAAAAAAAAGAGTAGAATATGAGCAAACATATATTTTTAACCCTTGGAAATAACATATTTGTTTCTTTTACTGCTCTTTAATATATATATATATATTTAATGTGAAAAAATTGATTACTTTAGAGAATTCTTTGAAAAATAATAATGATTATTTTTTAATATGAAAAAATAGAATACGATGCATTAAAACTTAGGAATTGTTTGAAAAAGTAATGATTATTTTTTAATATGAAAAATAGAATTAAAGAACAACACCGAGGAATTAGAAGCACTTAAAAGAAAAAATTACCTTATCCTGTAATGATAAAAAGAATCTCAAGGAGCAGCGCCACAGAACAGACTAATTTAAGAATAGAATGGAGCGTATGATATTGACCATTAATAACAAGTCTAGCCAGGACCAAACACAGTGTTGGAAATAAACATAAACGAATACGCTTGTCACATCACAGGAAGTAGAAAATACATATACAGATCATGAAACAGAAGTAACCTTTACGGCGGTAGCATGTCAGCCCTGATCGGAATAGGAATGTTGTACATAACCAACTATTGTGACATAGTTTCAAGAAACAAAAAAACATTATGCTTTCCAGAAGTGTGTTCTATAAACGAATATACATTATAGAGAGAAAAAGATTAAATTATGTTTCATCTACATTAATGACTGATCTAGCCATAGTTTATCATTTGGTAGGGGAAATAGTTATAGCATAAATAAAAACAATTACTACATTTGCATGCATTCTCAAGAACTTCAACCCAAGTAGAATTAAAACGAAGAATGAGGAACTCTCAAAGGATATGGACTATCAACCATATGATAGAGTTTTTGTATGGTCTTCAACAAGCTTGTCACGCACAAGAGGAGGTTTTACTCTAGGTAAATGCAGAAAGTTAGTGAAGAATGTGGGTGTCTAATTTATTTTTCCCTTAAATAAATTGGACAATAAATTGTAATTTCATCTCAAAAAAACTTGTATCAGTTAACTAAGTCATTATGATTAAGTTATCTCAATAAATTCGAGTTGAGGGTCTAAGATGAGGCATGTAGAGTGATCCTAATATTTTGGGGGTCTAGTTGCAGTTAATGCACTAGTGGAATGCAGATGTAATCAGTTAACTCAATTAATTGAGTTAAAATCAGTTTAACTAGTTCTAACTAAGTGATGAATTAGTGAGATGTCTAGTAAATTAAATTATATTTAATTCATAAGTAGTGATCAATTAGATAACTGAGCTGCATGCATGTCAGTTTTGAGGAAGAGAACCGATTGAGACAAAGGTTAAAGGAAACATAGTTATTAGTTGTATTTTTAGAGAATTTCCCACGTGAAATTATAAAGCCATGAGGAAGCCATGATGGATTATGCAATCAAGGAAGGTTGATTTTCATATTTAATAGGAGCCTAATTCTTTAGGAATTGCGTGAGAAATACAAGCTGAAGGAAGGTTGAGAATTGGCTATGTGTTTGTCCAATTTTGCCTAGATCAACGGGAGACAATTGGCAGAGTGCTGAAGAATCTCATGAGAGAGTAAGCATTGTATCATTTCATGATTCCTTAACTTTATACAATATATGATAGCGGAGTTTTAAACAACTTTTTTCCCCAAGAACATCTTGTGTTGTGTGATTGATTTACTTCTTTCTCTTACTTGCATGTGATTGAGCGATCGTGTTTTGTATTCCACAAATATTGTAGAAGGATTCGATATCTTGTTTTATTACATCACAAGATCGGATTGAATCCATTGATATAGAATTTCTATAAATTTCTACATGGTATCAGATCTTCTATATAATTTCTACATGGTATCAGAGTGACAGGAATCACAATAGAAGAGAAGAAATTGAGTTTGTCTTGAACAAGTTCAAATTTGCAGATTTATTCTTCAAGATCCAACAACAGATCAAGATGTCTTTCAATGGCTTGAGAATCGAATATGCACTCGAGGGAAATTAAAATTATATTGCATAGAAGGACAAGATGGAGGTAGTGTTGGAGGACAATGGGTTGAATGAATCCATAGATATTGATATTCCCAAGCTCGCATCAACAGATGCCCAACTTATTGACGCACGACAGAAGAAGGTAGCAAAGGTGAGAAGGATCTTGTTAGAGGTAGTTCGAGATCATAATGTCTTGAGTCTCCATGGGAAGGCAACTCCATATGATATGTTGAAGGCCTTGATATATATGGTTCATAATAGGAGTGACGACAGGAAGTTGGTGCTGAAAGACAAGCTCAGAAAGATCAAGATGGAGGAGGGCGAGATGATACCAACATACTTGGTGAAGTTCACTGAATGTTGAGATGATATTGGAAGTGTTGGTGTGAAAGTAGTCCAGGATGATTTGGTGAGCCTAGTACTTCTAGGCCTTCCCAAGAGCTGACATAGTTACCACGAATCTGTGAATGGCAGGGAGAAGTTACTAGACTTGAAGCGTTCGTGGTCCGAATTGGTAATAGAAGAGATAAGGCAGAGCACCAGAGACGAGACCTCCAACACCTACAAAGAATAATATTTTTCATTAGTCGAAAAATGAAATAAATCCCAAGGTGAAGAGGGCAAGAGAGACTTGTACAAGATTAAGTTTTTTCACTGTCACGAGCATGGGCACTATGCCTTGAATTGTCCACAGAAGAAGGAAAGCAAGAAGGAGTCTATAGTTGCAGTGGGTGAACAGATAGCTTCACAATTCCAGCTTGATTTTACTCTCTTTGTATGCATGGCCAACATTTTAATGGGATGCATGTGGTACATAGACATCGGTGCCTTATTCCATATGACAGGGAATAGATATCTCTTTAGTGACTTGGAGGAGAAGGACCTCCAGTAGAACATAGAGTTTGGAGATGACGGGAGGTATAACGTGACCGAAATAGGTAGAGTTACCTTTTAGAAGGAGTATGGCTCCCCTCTTAGACTGAATTTTTTTTTGTATGTTCCAGGCCTAAGGAAGAATCTTGTCTCCATAGCGGTATTGGAAGATCGTTGTTATGATGTGATGTTTAGAAAAGAAAAGCTTTTCCTTAAACAAATAACCACAAGACAGGTGAAAGAGATCGGTGTAAGAGACAAGAACCTATATGTTCTCAAGCTCAAGGATGCATGCAAATATTTGAGGAGAAAAACAGTGGTTAATGACTTGGTGGTTGAGTGGTTGAGAGGGAGAGATTATCTTTCAACATTTAGCCTTAGAATCAGTCTTAGAAGGTCCAATCAAGAAAATACTTCCAAGAGGGGGAAATTTCGAGCCAAATGGGCAGAGGGAGTACATACAAATATACCTCTAGGTGAGAGGTGGGGTGATGTGCAGATATAATCTCAAGAAGAAATTTGGGCAGGGTCCATTGAGATGGTGTGTTTCATGGATTGAACCTGGATATGAGGAGCCCACAGTACAACAATAGCAGGAAGGATCGGTTGGATTGATGTAGTCAGATGTCAGGAAGGCATAAATCACAGTGACAGATGTCAGATACTAGAGCGTAGATTAGAGTTGGAAGCAGTGTAGATGACATGGATGTAGATGTAAGCAGTAGCGCAGAGAGTCCACTAGATAGGTGTAGTAGCTAGCAGCATTTAAAAGACTATGATGACAGATGCATTATACCGATTCAATTGTTCGAAGGCTATTCAGTTTTAGGAGTAGCAGATACAAACAACACTCGAGAAGTGTTGCATGCATAACATTCCAAAGGTACCAGATCATGATAGATTGAATTCCTTTCTTGTTGAGAGGGAGTGTTGAAATTTGCAACAAGAAAAAATGAAATTGGCAACCAAAAAGGAAAAAAAACTACACACACATTGGTGAGGAAATTCAAAGAGGAATTTCAGTTACACACTAGTGAGGAATGTGCGTGTCTAATTTATTTTTCCCTTAAATAGATTTGACAATAAATTTTAATTTCATCTCATAACAACTTGTATCAGTTAACTAAGTAATGACGATTGAGTTAGCTCAAGAAATTCGAGTTGAGGGTCTAAGATGTGGCATGTAGAGTGATCCTAATATTTTGGGGGTCCAGTTGCAGTTAATGCACTAGTGGGGTACAGGTGTAATCAATTAAATCAATTAATTCAAAATTGAGTTAAAATTAGTTTATCTAGTTATAACTGAGTGATGAATTAGTGAGAGGTCCAGAGAATTAAATTAGATTGAATTCACAAGTAGTGATAAATTAGATAATTGATGATTCACTATTAATAGTTGCATGCATGTAAGTTATGAGGAATACCGAGTTGAGATAGAGGTTAAAGGAAACATAACTATCAGTTGTATTTTTAGAAAATTTCCCATGTGAAATGATAAAGCCATGAGGAAGCCATGATGGATTGTGCAATCAAGGAAGGCTGATTTTCCTATTTAATAGGGGCCTAATTCTTTAGGAATTGCGTGAGCAAGGCAAGCTGAAGGAAGGCTAAGAATTGGCTATGTGTTTGTCCAATTTTTCCTAGATCAGCGGGAGACAATTGGTAGAGTGCTGAAGAATCTCATGAGAGATTAACCATTGTATTGTTTCATGATTCATTGAATTTATACAATATATGATAGCAAGGTTTTGAGCAGTTTCTTTCCCCAAGAACATCTTGTGTTGTGTGGTTGATTTACTTCTTTCTCTTACTTGCATGTGATTGAGCAATTGTGTTTTGTATTCCGCAAATATTGTAGAAGGATTCACTATCTTTTTTTAATACATCAAAAGATCAGATTGAATCCATTGATATAGAATTTCCATAAATTTCTATATGGTATCAGAGCTTCTATAAAATTTCTACATTCACGTCAGCTTATAGGTTTCCTAGTGTGGCCAGCCGAGGCGAAGGACTGATGAAGCTGACCCACATAAGATCCTACGCTGGGAACCTGTAAACATTGACACAAATTAGGATTTCATATTTAAAAATGAGAAAGGAAAATACAACATATGAGTTTGTGTTGAGGAAACACTAGAACATTTGGCGGAAATTCCGACGGCCAAATCATCGCTATTCCGACACATTGTCGTTGCAAGAGCGACAGTTAGAGGGCAGACAAACCGTGGTTTACCATACTGCCGTAGTTCCGACACAACTAAAAAGTGTCGCAGTATCGACACTTTTCCGTCACTTCCAAACAAGCGTCACTCTTCCGACGTTTCCAAATCCATCGCACCTCCGACTACTATAAACTGTCGCACTTCCGACGAAATGTGGTCCGACGTTTAGAACGTCGCTCTTCCAACGTCTCTAAACTATCACAATTACGACGAAATGTGGTCCGACGTTTTGAACGTCGCTCTTTCGACGTCTGTAAATTGTCACAATTACGACGAAATGTGGTCCGACGTTTTGAACGTCGCTCTTTCGACGTCTGTAAACTGTCACAATTACGAAGAAATGTGGTCCGACGTTTTGAAGGTCGCTCTTCCGACGTTTCTAATATGTCACAATTCCGACACTTACAAGACGTCGGAATTGCGACGGAAGGTTCAATTTAAAAAAAAAAAATGAAACTTTAAAAGAGGAAAAACACTGTTTTGAATATATTATATGAAGTAAAACAGTACATGAAGTCATTACATTTTCACATCTGAAGATTTGAACCCAAATATCCATCCAGAAAAGTGGAAGTCCCACCCCAGAAAATGATATAAAAATACCCCATGTCACATACAGGGACATGATATAAAACCCAGTAACGGTCCACATGGAGATTATCGACAATCTGAGAAAGCATCCAAATATGCCCGAGGAATCTATAAGAAAGTGAAATAGCAGTATGTAGAATAGTAAAGCAACAGATAGAGTACGTACCGACGTCCATTGTTCCAAATACAAATTAAAGTACTCAAAATCCTTGAACAGAGAAAAACGCTAATCATGTGAGGAGTGTGATATGTCCAAAATATAAAAAGACCATCAGACCATATCAATAAACCAACAACATAGACCATCATAGCTAGTTTTGAAGGCAGAGTGATAAACATTAATCATTTTTTTTTCACAAGAGAAAAAACGTTGTTTTGAATATATTATATGAAGTAAAACAGTCCATGAAATCATTACATTTTCACATCTCAAGATTGGAACCCAAATATACATCCAGAAAAGTGGAAGTCCCACCCCAGACAGTGATAGAAAAATACCCCATGTCACATACAAACTTATTAAACCCACGGTCTGGCGTATATTTATCGACAATCGATACTTTTTAATCGCGCCTTTTTTGACTCTCTTTGTCTGACATTTCTTAATCTCTTCCGATACTTCGACTTTGTTCATCTCTTTTATCCTTTTTATCATGATATATCAGGCAACAGGCAAAAATTTATGTAAGGATAATTTTTACAAAAGTTCCATCATTTTTTCTCACCATTAAACTTCTCCGGCACTGGCATTTTGGTAACTTTTATGCTCTCCATCACCCTCAAGATATTCCAAGAAATTCAGTTTTATTTGGGAATTGTGTTTGACCATTTACAAGCCAAGATAAAATAAATTTCCAACTGGCTATGAAGAAGCTTCGTAGGGTACGTCACTGCTGCCGATGAACTGTTGAAGAACTAGCTTAGATTATCAAGATATTTGTCCAATTTTTCAACATAACTATCAAGGTCCATTAGCTTATATTCTGCAACTATAGGACTGGGCAATCCTCTATTTAACAAAATATTCAATCTTTCTCTGAAGGCAACGATTTCTTCTTGCATATCTGAGCACCTTCGTTCTAAATTCTGTACCAGAGTTCTTTTAGTAAAAACTCTTTATTTCCAGAATTGTTCTGGTCCTGTCCTGAATACCAATTTCTACAAGTTGATTCTTAGTCTGAGTATTCAAAAAATGTATAAGTCTATTGGCCTCTTCTGGCATATTTCCCAACTCTTGTCTTGATCTCTCAATCTCATCCAGAGCCAATTTAACTAAGTTATTCTGTTCATCCATTATCTGAATTGAGGACCAAACATCCTTTATTGACTGAATGATATTATCCCAAAGAATTTAATTTATTTCTTTTAAAGGTTTCTCCAATGTGAGATCCTTTTCCAATGCTTTGACTGTTTTTTCTAATTTGTTCACTTCTCTTTTTTTATCAGCAACACTCATTTTTGAAAGATCATATTTATGTTCTAGAGTGGCCAATTGTTCCTTTGTTTTGTGAAGCTCTATGGCCTGAATGTTCATATCTTCCATTGAATTTGTTAATTCATCAGTGTTCAAATTTGCGGTGTTGCTCTGTGACAATTCTGCTGGCTGACCTGTTGTTGTTGTACCTGTCACTACTCCTGCTGTAGATACTAGAATATTTGCCTGCTTATCTTTTAATGCATTCTCAAGCTCTTTTTCAGTTGCAGTAAGTTGCTCATTCAATTTTAAGAGCAAATCCATTAGTTCTTCCTCGGAATTTTGTTTGATGATTTCTGCAGTCTGTGGATGTCTTGAGGCCGGTAACTTTAATTGTTTTCTCAGAGCTGCAATATCATCATCTTTTCTCTTGATCAAAGCTTCAATACCTTTCGCATCTTTAGGATTATGACCCAAACCAATGATTATTTCCTCTAAAGTTTTGATTCTATTATCCTTAGCCTGGGAGGAGGCTTTTTCAAGCTGCAATTGTGTATTAGTATTATCCAAAGAATCCTGCAACTTATGGGTCATCATTGATTTATCCGTCAGAGTAGAATAAATCATCTCACCTGTTTTCTTGTGTAGCTCAATTTGATCTAAAGGATGGATATCCTTTGCTAAGACTTCAAAATTAGTCCTAACGTAATCTGCAGCTGTCTGAGGCTGCTACACCTTGGGCTTCAAATGGCTCATTAACATCTTACCATGTTGGATGTCATAAGCTGACATCAATCTTTCTTGATTTTTCAGAGCCATCTTCAAATATTGGTTGTACACTTTAAGTCTAAGTGGATCGTTCCTGGCCTTTATATTGATGAATGTTCTTTTGATGTCCCAGGCAGTTTTTACTGGAGGTTTGAAAGAAGACATTTCTGCACTTTTTTGCCTCTGTATTCCCTGTTTTTGAAAATTAGTGGATGTCCCACTACCTGAATCTGTTTGTTGATTGTCTTCTCTTCCCTGGCTGTCAGGGATTTCCTGAAATGATTCATCTTCTGGAAGGGGATTTAATTTCTGCCTTTTAACATCTTGCTGTTCAGAAGAGCCACCAATAGGAGTAGTTGTTTCAGCCTCTCTCTTTTTTCCCTTTTCTATATTCAGAGGAGTTTGTAAAATAGAAATTTATGGCTCACTGATCTGAGTAGGAGGAATTTGTCCTTGACCTTGTTCTTTAGAAGTCTCTGGTTGCATTGTCATTATGAAATTTTCAATTATTTGTATATCAGGCTCCTTTTCTTTTCCTTTAGATTCTACTACTACTGTACTAATCTCCTGCAAATTTTGTTGTAAATTCCTGGCTGAAGAAGATCCCTGCACCTGTCCAAAAGATTATAGGTCAAGTATCTTTTCAAGATCTTTCATTACATTTTCAACATTGACCTGCTCACTATCATTTTCAACCAATGTCCCTTCTGTCCATTCATCCATATTAGCATATTGTTCTATTTCTGGGATTCTTTGATGGATGTATGGTGACTGTTTATTTTTCATTCTTCTATCACGGATAAAGTTGTTTGGATCATAAGGCACCAAGTAGAAACTCTTTTGTAGTCTGAGATAGTCTTCTAAAATCCTTTCGGCTTCCTTTCCAGCTTCCCTAGAGTTACAAATGAAGGGACGTAATTGGCTCTTGATCCTGAGTTGAGCCTTTTTCTTTGCATTGCAAAAATGAATTATATCTGAATTATTCATCTGCCTGAAATATTCTAATGCAAAGAGTCTCATTGGGACATACTTGGGTAGTTTGAATGGGCATAATTCACATCCATATATCCTAATCTCTGTGTAGTTTTGATATAGGTACCAGTCACCTATCTTGTAATGCTTTGAGAGCTGAAGGATTTTCTTGATTTCATTGTTAATTCTAGGAGGAGAGACTCCTGTCAACAAGGTATTTGCAGGATGAACAAAAAGGTCGAAAAACTCATTATAGGAATAAGGAGAATCAGAGGAATTGTGAGTAATGGAAGACCAAAAGATGACTGACCTAGGATTCCCTTTGGCATCAAGTTTCTTAACATAAAAAGGGAAATTTTCTGACTGAAAGTAAATCATGAGATGATATATGACAGAAGAATACTTAAATACTCTCTCATTCTCAAATCTCATGAACTGATCATGTATTTTGTCAGCAATATAAGGTGCAAAATTGTACTTGACAGCAAGAGGCTGTCCAGGGGTAAAAATGGATAACAATACTAGGGTTAAGTGATCAACATACTCACTAGTATTGAAGCCCATTATGGAAGATATCATGTTTAAAATAACTCTACCCTCATCAGTAAAGAAAGCATAACCATAAGGGGGAGGGTTTTTAGGCTGATGCTCTGGTAACATGAAGGTTTGGCATAGGCGGTTTAACTCTTCATGTGATAACTTAGTAGATTTCTCAAGTAATTCAACCATGGACAGGGGAGTGAGAGCTTGACCAGGTTGGAATTGTAGCATTTCATTTATGGACTGAGCAGTTATTGGGAAAAGGACATTTTGACTTGGGGATAAAACTGCTCGTTAGTTGGGATCATAATTTGCGTAGCAATAATGGATTAACTCAGGAAAAATATGGACTGAGGGGAGAAGGTACATAGGAAGATTTGATTCCCAAAGTCCAAAGATGTCAGAACCATTCAAATAATTGTCTCTGCAGCGGCAAAATATTCAAAGAGGATTCTCACTGAGACGCAAGTCCTTAATTTGAAAATCCATATCAGCTAAAGGCAAATAATCCAAGTCCTTGTGAGGGGCATTGATGGGCATGACATTCAGAGCTACAGGAACTTCCATTTCTGGTTCTTGTGGATTCAGAAATGGAATTTCGGGGTTTTTGTGGAAAAGGGGCACAATTACCAATTTTGGGAATATAATTGCAGTTCTGGGAACGAAAAAGACCAAACTGAACTTCTTTTCAGACCTTAGTGCAGAATTAAAACTAAAACCAGGATTTTTTACAGAGTTTAGCGGGGAATTGGAATAAATACATGTTTACGGGAAATGAAACGTGTTTAAACAGGCACTGGTTATGACAGAAGAACCCTGAAATACTCGGCTTCAATTCTCTTCAGCAAGGTAACGGTCAGCAAGCGTTAACAGTTGGTTTTTGAATTTTGTTGCATGGAAGACTGGCTAGCGCACGGAACAATGAAAATGACACAGACACAATTTGTTTTATTTACAAAGTCAAAATGGTGGCAGGTTTTGATTGATGATGTTAGCATGTACGATGGTTTCGTCATAGAGGGATAGGAGCAGATATTTGTTTGGGCCGCTTGCGCAGTGGAAATCTGGACCCGAAAAAGATTAGGGCGAATTTGATAAGAAATTTGCGTCACAACTCTCCCTCCATACGCCAGCCAACTTCGGACCCGAAAAAGATTAGGGCGGAATTCATTTGGTTTTCGCGTCGCAAAATTGGCCGACGTCAGCAGGCTATTTTGGAACGCGAATTTGGTTTGAATTATGTTTTATCGCCGTTTGAAGTCTGGCGGGCTCGACTTAAGAACAATTTTGTTTGATCCCATCTTATAAAATTTGTGTTGGTTTTCTTTCATAATACACATATTTATAATAAATCATGGGAATACCACACTAAACATGTGGAAAAGTTATATAAATTATTGAGAACAATCATTTTTATGTAGAAATATCCAAATGTGCTTTTGGGAAATAAGAATTCGAGTATTTTGTTCATATTGTTTTAAAGGAAGGAGTGAAGTTGGAGCCTCAAAAGATGCAAGCTATTACAAAATGACCTATTCCTAAGAAAATCAAGGTTCTTAGAAGATTTTTTAGACTTACATGATATTATTGATCATTTGTTAAGAATTATGCATGTATTTCAAGTCCACTCACAATCTCTTGAAGAAAATATCATTTATATGGAATGATGAGGCTACTTTGGCATTCTCTCTTTTAATGGATGCCATGTCTTCTACACCAACATCAGTTGCACCTACTTTTGGAAAAACATTCACAGTAGAGTGTGAGGCACTAGGACAAGGAATTTACGCAACATTAACACAATAAGGGATATCATTGGCTTTTAAAAGCAAGGAATTCAAAAAAAATATTTGGTGAAATCTACGTATGAAAAATAAATGGAAGCAATATTACATGCAATAAAAAATGGGGATAGTATATCACTGGGAGGTACTTTAAAGTCAAGATATACCATGATAGCATAAAGTATTTTTTGAAGCTATGGATTTTATTGGAAGATTAACAAAAATGAGGAGAAAAAATGAAAAGTTTTAATTTTGAGATAATCTACAAAAAGGGTAAGGAAAATTTAGTACATGATGCTCTTTCTAAAATAGAAGAGGCCTCAAATTTATATCCAATTACATTTTCTATTCCTAGGTGGCTAGAAGAAGCTTGCCATAATGGAAAATTGACAATAGTACTAAACAAAAACTAAAATTTATAAAGGATGGGATGAACTCTACGGAGCATTGGGAGTGAAAGAGAGATATACTTTGGTGCAAATGTAGAATATTTTTATGCACGCAAGCATATTTGAATAAACAAATATTAAGGGAGTCCCATGTCTCTCTGATGGTAGGACGCAGGGTTCCTTAAAACATCTCGAAGGATCAAAAAATATATTTTTGGAAGGAATGAAGAAAGATATTCAAAATTTTGTAAGAGAAGGTCAGGTTTGCATAATAAATAAAAGAGAGATAGTAAAATCTCTAGGGTTACTTCAACCATTCCACATACATATTCAAATACTAGAAGATATATCAATAGGCTTTATTATAGGGTTACTGAAATATAAAGGTAAGTATTACATTTTGTGGTCATTTATATAGACAAATTTGTAGATTTTTTTTGTAGAGCTCAAAGTACATAAACAACAAGCCAAGTGGCAGAAGTGTCCATGAAAGAAATTCATCGTCTTCATGGTTTTCCTAAAGTAATAGTAACAAGAAACTTTTGGAAATAATTATTTAATATGAGTGGAGAAACACTAGCTGCCATGATTTCTACATATCAAACACAATCAAATGGTCAAACAAAAATAGTTAACAAATGTTTTTAAGGTTATCTACAATGTTACTCTTTAGAAAAGCAATCTTATTGGATGAAGTGGGTTCCTCAAGGAAGAATGGTAATATGATACTATCATACTACCTATCACACATCTACTAAAATACCATGATGATGTAAGTTTGGAATTTAACATTTTTACATGTTAATGACAAATAGTCAAAATCACTGACAACTTAGTATGCCATAATTAATAATCATTCCCTGTTCACTTTTGTTAATAGGTTTATGTCACACGATGATGCAGGGGCATTAGGCACTAGCCATCAATGTAGGAGGTTTTGTCCACATGTTGTGGCTAGGAGGATTTTAAAACATTTGAGTTGTAACAGCTAGGTGTCAATACCTCAGCTGACTGTATTACTTAGACTAGTTAGAGTTGTAGGAGTCGAACAATTTCAGTTAGTTGAATTATTATAATTAGACCTTTTGATTTCTAGAACGGTCCTCTCAGAGGAACCGAAGAGCCATATGTTATGTATATAAATTTTAATTGCTCGGATGAATAAAAGTAGAGAGGGAAGAGGAGAGTAGAGAGGGGATTTCTGCAATAAACCTCTGTGTGTGAACAATTGTTTCTAGTTAAATGATTTCCAAGCATAGTTTCCATTGAATTATCTCGAACTGCTAATTGTGAAGAATTGTTTAACTGTGGGGCGATTGGGTACTAATAATTCCATTCTTTTGTCTTTGAATTCCCGTAAATTGTTGGATAACCCTGTGAACTCACCCCACTCGAAGGTGAGGTCTGTGTAGAGAACCGGGGTCATGAACACTGTTCAAATATAAAAATCCCGCTTAATAAAGAGACAAGATTGTTGTGATTTCGAAACCTGACCCGAGGATTGGACATGAGTTAACAAACAAAAGGATAGCGGAACCAGACTTGCACCCGTGGTCAAGCCCTGTACCAAAACCACGAGCGAAATCACAAAAGTGGGTTGCCCATATCGCACCGCTTTTGCGGAGTAGGCGGTATTTCCTATTCGCGAGTGATTCCATAGGGAAAGCGACACGTGGCGAAGTGACCCCCTGAAAACCACCATTTAACCCGCTCCATCGCACGTTAAAGCCCGACGTTGGAAGTCGAGCGAAATTGCCAAGAGTCGTTGATTTGGAGAAGGGCCATCGGATGGTGGTCGCACGTTGAACTTGCCCGGAGGTTAACTAAGGTGTGCGGAGGATAGCCAGGTATGATACGAGTGTTTGATTGGTTATTGATATATATAGGTGGGGCCGGAGTATAATGAAATTGTTTAATTAAACGATTGGCGGATAATTAGCATAAGTTTGGAGCGTGATTGTTGTAAGGCTGGGTGGTGAAATATAGAGCCGAAAGTTCATTACAAGTTATTTATTTAAAAATAAACGTGGAGTATAAATACAAAGTGTTGAAAGTTAAACATTGGTTATAAGGCTTGGAGATAATATAAAGTCGGGAATATAAATTAAAGTCCGACCATTGTGGATGGTATTTATTTATCAAATTCTACGAATTTGATAAATAAACCCGAAGAAAGAAGAAGTCAATGAAGACCCAGGCTGGAGGAAAAGAACGGGGTAAACCAGGGGAAAATGCTGACAGAGCGATTGTAGACACACCGGCTCTCCTTAGGGGTCCAATTTCAGTTTTGTTGCGTCACACGATGATCTCTCTTCTCTGGCATTTACTTGTATTGAAGATCACTATTCTAGGAATAAGGAGTTATTTTCTCCAAAAATAACCCTAGCCAAACATTGACAATACATCAAGGATATCTTTCTATGCTTCATAAGCACATTTGTTCTACTTCTAAATCATGTCTTGGAAGTGGTTGTTTTGCTGGAAATTATTCACCAGTTGGTTTCATACCAAAGTCTTTTTCACATTTTCAGCATCCAATGCATGAAAAAGATAATGGTTTAAAACAACATAAATATTTGAAATTTTGCAAGAATTGTCTGGCACACTTTGAATATGAATTTTGAAGTCAAGTGCATGATGCTGTATAGGATCAAGTGTCATTTTGAATACCAAATGTTTCACAAAAACTTCTCAACATGCTACCCTGCAGTAAGGATTAAATGACAATATTGCATCAACTATTTCCATAATAAAAGTGCACCTCGGCCATAAGACTAAACAACTACAAATGTTGTAGATCTAACAAGACCACACAATCAAATTTATTCCACAAGGCCAATATTGTATGAAAAATGAAAAGGAGTTTGCAACCAAAAATACCTTAGGCAACTAATTCAATTAGATACACCAAACCATCAGCAAAAAGGAAAACCAGCCTACTTGGCCTCAATATTTTCAATTGGGTCCTCTAATTCAACCAATAAAAAGGCCAAAACCATAGCATTGAGATACATTTCATTACACTATCAATAACAATAAAATTTGACTCAGCCATAACCCTTTCCTTTTAGACCACTGGGTAACAAATATGTTTCCTTTCACCTTTGAGTTTTCAAATTATGCCTACCAAATTTAAGACATTTAAGAGGGGGAACTAATACAACGTTAAAAAGAAAACCAGAGCACACATCTAAAATAACAACCCTCCATGAAAAATTAAAATAACACATTAAAATTGAATATAAGTGGACAAGGAAAGATCCACCGTAGTGAAGTTTCACGTGCAGGTGACCTTCCTTTAAACATAATTTTTTCTCTGACCTGCAATTTTTTTGTCACAGAGCCATCCTTGTTGAAGTACAACTCCTTTTCCATAGCTCTTGTATTAACTACCTTCTCTCTGTCGCGTAATCTCAGAGTCCCTCTTCTGCTTGAGCGATTAAAGGAAATGGGTGAAAAAACTGAAAAAGAAGACAATTGTCTGCCATAATTATCAAACATTGCACCCAACTTCTTCCCCTTTCCATTGTTACCCAATGAGGTAGATGTGGCAATTGTTGTCATACTTCCCAAAGCAGAGGCCATCTTCTCTTATCCTGAATATAGAATTACAAGATCTTCATATTAGTATGAACCTTAAAACACATGACTCCCATTGCTAAAAACCACTTTTAAGTTGTAACAGGCAAACTAAACAACTATCGCAACTTTTGGCAACTTCTGGAGCATTAAGAGAGAAACAACCAAAGAGAAATACAACCACAATCCTCATTTTAATGAGACCGGACTATACATTTGCATTAAGATAATAGAAAGAAATCACGACTATATTAAGGCCAGCACAAAACAATCTTTAACCAATGTCTCTCGCGGCCTTCAGGTTGCCATGCTAGAGGTTGCATATTTTTAATTTAAATTCTTGACCTCTCATGCCCATATATGAATGCATCGAATGGGATATCTACATCAAATGCTCCTTTATATCCCCAAAAACAAATTCCCTACTACAAGAGCACCAGTATTGATGGATCACCCCACACCATCCCACCCACTAGAAACGGTGAAAAAGGAAACCCGAGAAAACTTCTGAAATATCTCAAGATGACTATATGGGTGGTTCTTATGAATCAACCAACCATTCATAACATGCTCATCAATCCAAACCATAAGTATTATGTGACAATATTCAAGCAGGCACTGAATCAGATTTCTGAAGCTATGTTAGAGAAACCCTAAACTCTCACTGAAAATAGGTGAAATGTGGCACCACTCAGAGATTGTCATGTGCCAATTGGTACAAGTGGTAGACAATTGGCATGCTCAAACAACGAGGTGATGCGGGAATGACATGAGGGAGAAAATATCAGAAAAGCCCCAAATCTGGAGAACTAAAGCTCATCACCAACCTGAGATTGACAACTTTACATGATGTAACCTATGAAATCGTAAATGGAGAAATCATAGTAACGATAAAGTAACCTATGTAAAAATAAAGTCGGATTCATCCTGGGAGTGGTAATGGGAGAAATCATAGTGAACAACAGGAAACATGCAGAGTTGCTTACAATCAAATAGATGAAAAAACACATACAAAAAACCTAGATAATAATCATGAACAAGCTTAATATTGAATTATGAACCGTAAAGGAACTTACAAAATGTGACATTATGAACCTGGTCAAGCGCACAAGAAAAAATATCATGGACATTACCCTGGTTGACAAGTTGTATTGCTCATGACGCAAGAGGATTTATACCTGCACTGCCAAGTCAATCAAAATCCATCATTATCTATACAATAAATACAAGTAATTGATGTAGTATTTTTTACTCTAAGATGCATTCTTATAATAATGTTAGAACATATGTTGAAAATGTCAAAACATACCTGAATAAGCTCCTCTTTGTTTCAAGAACAATTGATTGGAGTCGCATGAACTTGGAACAAGCCTCCCACGATCTGAAAGAGTAGCAACTAAGTCAACAGTGAATTTTTTGTTGCTACACTAGATCGAGGGAGGTTTGCTCTAAGATTAAATCGCTCCAATAAATTATTCTCTACTAAACAGGGCCAACCATGTGAAGGTGGAAGCTCTTATGGCCCCTCCCCCCCCTCACATCACTCTCAATTCCTCAATACCCAATCTATATTTCATTTTTTACTTTCATGAGCATAAAAAAAAATATTCAATAACTAATAAAAAAACAATTCAACAAAAAGTACACAAGGAAACATTACAATTAATGCTTGACATAAAAATAGTATGATAAATGAGTTTTTTATATAACACAAAAAACGTTCCAAGTATGGTCATTGGTAACGTTTGTCTTATAATAATACAATATTTTACATTATCGAATTTTATTTTTCTTCTTCCTATTTTTAAAGCTCCTAATTACATCATCAATATCATCATGCTTTGCTCCTGTTTCGTGCCTTTCGACCCGCACTGCTGACCTAGTTGCGTAGTCACGATGTCTGGTCTCATCCAGTGACGGGGCATCGCCTACAAAAACAGATAATATTAAATTTTAATTGTCAGTTTTTAAATATCATTGAAATAGTTCGGTAATATTAATAAACAAAATTGCAATGAGATTATTTACCTGGTGCACCAGTTGTCGCCGCTGACCTAGTTGCGTAGTCACGATGTCTGGTCTCATCCAGTGACGGGGCATCGCCTACAAAAGCAGATAATATTAAATTTTAATTGTCAGTTTTTAAATATCATTGAACTAGTTCAGTAATATTAATAAAAAAAATTGCAATGAGATTATTTACCTGGTGCACCAGTTGTCGCCGCTGACCTAGTTGCGTAGTCACGATGTCTGGTCTCATCCAGTGACGGGGCATCGCCTACAAAAACAGATAATATTAAATTTTAATTGTCGGTTTTTAAATATCATTGAACTAGTTCGGTAATATTAATAAAAAAAATTGCAATGAGATTATTTACCTGGTGCACCAGTTGTCGCCGTTGGGACTATTGCCCTATCTTCCTCTCTGGTGGTAAGATCCTCAAGGGAAACATTCTCTGTCATTTAAACAAAAAACGTTATAAGGACAACCATCAAGGTATAATTAAAAAAAAATTATAAGTGGAAATTAATTACCGTCACGGCCCTCACTGATAGTAGCATTGTCGGCCTGGTCCCTACTACAATGATCAGGTTGCACGTGAGGATCATCTACATTTGGCTCTAAAACTGGGTTATTTGCGTCATCGGTAGTGTTGCTCCCCTGATTTAAACAAAGTTGTTAGACATTAAATTTATGGATGAAAACAAACATATTGAAAGGTTAATGTTTTACCTTATTAGACATTCTGGATCTTGGGACATGCCCCAAGCTTATGCGACGTTCAACTACGGCTTGATAGCCGAAATGGAAAGCGATATTTTTATCTTCCTTTGTTGTTTCTGTTCCAAAGTCATCACCCTACATTACATATGTCTGTGTATTTTTAATCATATTTGATAGGATTACAAAAACGTTGGAAGGCGATACAATTAATTATAAGATGTTTAGCTACTTAATTACAATTCTTGCGGCCAATTTCAAGTAGCCGCCCTGGCCTAGCTTGTGATAGCCCTTTTTTCAATCCTAGCTTTGGTTGCCTTTGAGGTGTCAGGCAACCTAGCATCAAAAGATTAAAGTCAGATATGACGTAGCACACTTTTATTTTAGACATAGAGAAAATTAAAGCTATTGAATTAAAGTTGTAATTTACCTTGCGGGTCCGGTTGGCATTTTTCCTTCTTTCTTTGCCCTTTTCTCTTTTCCGTCATGGATGAGTGCTCTCCACTCACTCTCTGGAACTGTGAGAGGACGCTCATATCTAGGGTTAAATTACAATTGCGTCCTATAGGTGTCCCTGGTATATTTCAAATATTTTCCGGCTACCCGAGCCACCGTTGTTCTGTCAAATATGCCGACCCCAAAAAGGGTTTCTAGATAATCTAGAAGTTCTTTTTTCAGGTTGGAACTCTGGGAATTCCACCCTGTGCGTATGTTTGGGTCAAAAATTACCAACGCATGGCTCTCCAGATACCTGTAGAACTCATTGTTTCCTACACAGAAAAAGAAGAAGAAGATATTATCATTAATTTAAAAATAAAAATCGTGATAAATATGTTTTAGATAAAGTACATGAAATAGTTAAAATATTAAAATTTACCTAGGAGTTGTACATGCTTTATAGGGACACCCTCATCGTTCACCAACAACGTGCCATTAATGGTCCCTGTGGAGCTGACACGTGTAGCTCCAGGAAACGCAATAATGTAGTTGGCCATATCGGCCTCATCATTGCCAACACGTTCAGCGGTTGGCTGGGTGTCTGCTTGGGCAGGGTGTGTTTCTTGGCTAGCACCTAAAGGAGTAGAAGGTGTACGAGAGGGTTGTTGGGAAATCTCTTGCCCTTGTGTCCCACTACCACCAACACTGGGTTCAGCAAATGCCAGAAAACACTACATACAAAAGAACTTTTTGTTAGTTTAGTCAATGTAAAAATTAAAAATCAAACTATCACAATTCATCTCATGCAGAACAAAAAAAATATCCTTTTGACTTTTTATTATAACCTGATATCTTTCTAGCTGGCTCATAAGTTGTTTTATCTTCTCTTCTGTTTCAGGTGTTTGAGGCGCATCTATCAAAGTATTAAATTCCGACCTTGCATTTCGTGCCTTTTTTTGCAACAAGAACACTGGAGATAGGGATGAAGAAAGCTCTTCCTCAAAGAGGGAATCATCGGGCGTACCATGGCTAGGTGTCTGCATATTTGAACAAAATTAATATTATTTCAATTATGTAAATAACTAAAATACCTGAAGATAGAGCAATGCTGGCACTTTACATGTTCTTCCGCTGGCCTCTTTCCGCGATCATCCCGTCTTTGGTTTGTTCCTGCACTACTCTCATCAGTCTGCCACATTGCAATAAAATTATAAATGTAAAAACTTGAAAACAATATCTAACTTAAAAACACAAGATGAAAACTGAAATAATTTCTAATAAGACACCGAACGACAAAGTTAGAGTTTCAAATATGCCTTGCATTGAATTCAGTCCTGGAAACATGTCATTGCACATTAAGGACGAGTTGACAATGAAGACCTTATTGAATATATTGTTGGAGCACCTTCTAGTAAACTTGTTCTGAAGACCTTGAGGACATTTTTGGAGCAACATTGTTGAAGCTGATGGTATAGCATTGTTGGAGACGATCTTGAAGGGCCTTGAAGTGACGCTTTTGGAGCAACTATTGAAAAATCCTTAGAGAATTTAAGTAAGGCACTTTCTATCTTCCATCACCTTTTTCCTTTCAATATCTTTTAAACGATTTTGTTGATATTTAATGTTTGAAATCACGTTATAATTCCTTGATTATATGTGTTTGGGGACTAGAATAATTTCACACTAAACCATGCAAACTTAAAAGTAACTTAACGGATCCATAAAGTAATAATAATCATAATTCCTAATTTCCTATTGTACGATATGATGCAAATTATTCAAACATGAAGCAATGAAGACATGCAATGTCTGAATTTGAAGATTGATGAACCAATACAAGAAGTTAGAAACTACAACTTTGATTCAATACTCTGTGTCCTAACTCCAGGAAGGAATCTAGTTTGTAGTATAGAACATGCATCGTGTATTATCAATTCTTAATTGACAACAACTAAAGGTCATCTACATCATCAATTCCTTCCCATTTTGTGTTTTTATGTTATATTCCTTATAAAAGTGTCAAATTTCTCTCAAAGTAAGCAACCATTGAATAAAATAAAAAATAGTTGAGATATGATTGAGAAATGGTCATTTATTTCTTAAAAGGATCTTCATGATTTCTTTGGTTGTTTTTCATCTCAAAAAACAAGAAATGACCTAAGAAACTATCGTGCTGTAATATAAGAAACAACACGGTGCAATGGCCATTTTCAAAGCCAAATGATGTCCATTGAGGACATGGCCTTTATTTGGTTCCTGTTTCATAGGAGTTTCGGGTATAAATGGAACTTTTTTGTATCATTTCCAGTAGTAAAAAAGGAAAACCTTCTTTTTCCATGGGAAATAATTTACCTTTCCTTTTTCAAGATAATCTAAATCACAAAAAATATGAACTATACTACACACATTCTTGGATAATGTGAAAGTGGAAAAGGAATACCCTACACAAGTGATGCACACATGTACACTTGAACACTAATATATTTTTGTAGTTGAAATGCGATGCTTGTTTTCATTTAAATGTAGGGTTTTTAAAGCAGGGAGAAATAATGGCTGCCAATTTAATAAGCGTTTCTTTGGGAAAAATTTAAATCTTGTATTGGGTGATGAAGATAATAGAGGGTATTGAATCTTGATTCTTGACATTGTGTTTAACTTGAATAACTCAAATGATTATAAATATCATTCGATGAGTTCTTTTTTCAAGTATGTCACTCAAAACTCTTATGTCAAAGCATTGTATGATGGCTAGCATTTGCTTGTTTCCCTTTCTTCGGTTCAATGTAAAAAGTATATTAATATATTGGAGCACGAATGATAACTACAATTGTTTGCTCTGCAGTATATCCAGCCCCAAGATTATGAAAAGTTTTCTCAAGTGGAGCTATTTGGTTAGGCTGTAGGGTCAACCCTCTATAGGAGGAAGGGCCTGCAGTAAGAAATTACCATTTTTCAAGAGCTGAGGGCCAATGCTGTTCTGCAAGAGTTGAGGGCGAATGCTGTTCTGCAAGAGCTGAGGGCGAATGCTGTTCTGCAAGAGCTCAGGGCGAATGCTGAGGGCGAATGCTGTTCTGCAAGAGCTTAGGGCGAATGCTGAGGGCGAATGCTGTTTTGCAAGAGCGGAGGGCGAATGCGCGCGTGATATCAGACGTTAATGTAGCACACATGTACATTTTAATACTAGTAGATTTTTGTAGTTGAAATGTAATGCTTGTTTTCATTTAAATGTAGGGTTTTTAAAGCAGGGAGAAATAATGGCTGCCAAATTAATAAGCGTTTCTTTGGGAAAAATTTAAATCTTGTATTGGGTGATGAAGATAATAGAGGGTATTGAATCTTGATTCTTGACATCTAGAGAGAACCCTACAGCCTAACACAATCCAATGGAATTGACCAAAAAAACCCAAATAGAGTCAACCCTACTATAGGAGGAAGGGCCTACAGTAAGAACTTACCATTTTGCAAGAGTTGAGGGTGAATGCTGTTCTGCAAGAGCTGAGGGCGAATGCTGAGGGAAAATTCTATTCTGCAAGAGCTGAGGGTGAATGCTATTATGCAAGAGCGGAGGGCAGATGCGCGCGTGATATCAGACGTTAATATAGCTATTGCGACGGATACGAAACAATAAAATCATTTTTATGTAGCATGCATATAAGTTTCGTATTTGTATTTAGCGCGCATATAAGTGTCGTTATACCGACGGCAGAAAAGGTGTCGCTATTGCAACGAAGGCCTCCAAACGTCGCAATTACGACACTTAGACATTGTGTCGCACTTGCAGTCGTCGCAATAGCGACGCGTTGGGCCATAGTGTCGCCAGTGCGACGTCTTCCTCCAAACGTCGCAATGGTGACACTTTTCTAAGTGTCGGTATTGCGACACTTTTCTATAAACGTCGGTATAGCGACGGTTTCGGGCAGGATGGAAAAAAATTGGGGAAATTTCCGACATTTGGTCAAAAGCGTCGGAACCAAGTGTCAGAATTTCAGCCAAATGTAGTAGTGAAATGGCTTAGTTAATCATTGGTTTGATGACGAAAAAGCCCTTCCAGTACTTTGACACCCCGAGCTTCGAGTTCTTCGAGAAAAACAACTTTTAAATCGCCAATAAGGGTTAGATAGAGGTAGAATATGAAATAAAGCGCAAGTAATGGAAAAAGGAAACAATAAATTGATCGACTTATCAAGAGTTCCATTAGTTCTAGAGATAAGAACCCTATCGGAATTGAAAGAGTCGTTTAGTTGCAGAGCTTGACCTAGTAGAACAGGGAGTCAAATGTAGAGCAGAATAATGGGTTGGGCAGGTTTTAGTTACCCTAACATCCATCTCATGCTTGAGGACCGTTAGATCACTAGCAGAAATATCTACGATGCGAATGGAATCCAGATGCCACATCTCGCAACCACCATGTGCCAGTGGATAAGGTCTAGATAGTTCCACACGAGACCATTTGTTGATTGGTGGATTGGCTAAGGTGGTAAATTCCATCATGTTACTAATTGACCGAATATTAAGTTTTCTTGTGATCCAATGTCAAATAATGTGTCAATTTTAGTGTGCTTGGATATTATCCTTATGTGAAACAACTCATTTCTCTTCTTTTCCTCAACCACATTATTAGATTTTGAAGAAGATGTAGAACAAGTAGAATTAGAACTAGATTCAGAAGTAGTACATGTTATACCCATAGCAGTTATCTTATTTTTGTCACCAGATCCAGATCCCAAATCTTGTTGGACTGCAACATTAGGTTTCATTTCACCCTTATTTTCGAGGAACTTCTTTGGCTTGAGTTCTGGATGAAGCTTCCAACACTTGGATTCATCATGTCCAACCCTCTGACAATGAGTACAAGCAGGTCTTTCTCCTTCCTTCTTAGTTGTTGTTGATTTCTTCCCCTTGTCTTCTTTGGAATCCTTGTTCTCTGAATGCTTGAATGGTTTCTTTGAAAAGTTTGATTGAAATGATACGCCCCCTACTTCAATATGAATGAATTGTACACACACTTCATCAAAGTCAGTTGTATTAAACATAAGAAATGTATGTTGTAAATAAGACTGAAAAATTCCAATATACTTTAACAAATTTTCCTATGTGTTTAATGGAATATCAAGTGCTAATGAATTCTTCTTGGATTCCTGTGTAAACTCTTGCACAATTTGTCCTTTACCTTGCCTTAAATACTGTCAATTCATTACAACTTGTTTCATATATCCTAAAGGATAGAATTGATTTATAAGATCTTTAATAAACTTAGACCATGACGTGATAATTTTTCCTTTACGCTTTAAATCTGTTTGAGTTTTACTTTCCCACCAAATCAAATTTTTTCTTGCCATTATAAGTGTAGCTAAATGAATTATTGCAGAATAAGCGACAATATTTTCAATTCTATAGTACACTCCAAGTTGTTTAATCTTTGTATCTAACTTTTCAGGATTCATTTCAGCTTCATATATCGACAATTCAAACTTAAAATCAATATTTAATAAAAGAGATTTATTTTTCTTCTTCGATTCTGAACTCGAATCTAAAATAGAATTGTAAGAGAATAAAGAAGAAGAAGAAGATGAAGATGGAGAGGAAGGAGATCCATTACCATCAAATTTTTCCTTGCCATTTTTCTTCTTTGCGCCTTTAGAAGATGACGTTGCATCTCTAGTCTTCTTGTATTCATAAAGCTTTGCAATCATATGTTGCATATTAAGGAACATTTGCGGAAATTTCTCATCGGTCTTAGGCTCAAGAGTTTCTCCTTCGTTTGACCCTGCCATCTTTCGATTGACTTTCCTCTTTCCAATCTCTGGATTTGTCTCCTCAGGTTTCCCTTCTCCACGCCGCAATATAGATCTAGTCAATATTCATACTGGAAAATATCCTACTTATACATGATCAACCTTCTTTGATACCAAAATGTGATCTGAAACACACAAGACTGACTATTTGTGCAAAATTTTCGGACATTAACTAAGTTTCCTTTTATGTGAATGCATGAGAGAAATTGAATTAATTAAAGTTCCTTAACCATAAAATTTGGAACTTAAACATAAACACGAACAACAACAATAAAAGACGCAAACACAACAAACATTGATTATGGAGTTCGTCCCTCTTGGACTATGTCTCTGGGTCCACTTCCAATGGGTGTCTGTTATTTAGGAATGCTAAAAAAGGCTCTTTACATACATTTTCTCCATACTGAATGTGCACACAAGAACCTATGGCTACTGTCAACATGTAGGCCTTGACCTCTGATTTCCAATGGAACTCTCTGTTATAAAAAAGGCCCAAGGATGGCCAAGTTATGCTCAAAATAGCATTTCCAGGCACAAATAAAACATAACTTTCAGGCTTACTATACATCTCCCTCTGTAGTGGCACATTGGTATTCCTTTTATAATAAACCACAGGAGGTTCTGGGATCAAACCCTCAAACCTCCTGAGCAATATATAGAAAATAGTTATAATTAAATACCATATATGGAGTTTATGTTATATTTATGCACCATTTTAAATATTCGTTATAACAAATGTTTTAAGATAGTGCTGGGTGAAATCATCATATAACAAATATACCAAATTTTGTTTTACTTCGGGAATGTGGAATTTACTATAGCATGTGAGAAGATATAATCCTGACGGTTTCATGGCGGTGACCTGCTCCCGAGTGGTTCATGACATAACAGTGCCAATGTGTTGCCAATTGTGCAATGTGATATCCCCGTTGGCGGTTACACCATTCTCCGGAGGTCAATGCGGAAATCTGTGGCATTCAACATTCTAGTGTTAACATATGGTGGGGTTTACAAACCTTTGTAACTACGCACCATTGTAATTTTAAGATATGGTTTAATCTTATAAATACTTCGTACTGTTAATACATTTGTAATGTATCATATGTTTATTATATGGTATTTTAAACCATACCACCCCTTTCACTTTATTTAAAACATTCATACCCTATACATTAATGCGTCAATGTTTCATAACACATATTCATAGCCCATTGGTATGATTTTTGTGATAATGTCACAGAGGTTGTGGGTTCGATTCCCAACCTTGAGTTCGACCATATGTTGACTTTGACCACCTACCACGTGTAGAAATATGAATTTACCACTTGGCTTGCAAGGCCCAAATTTTTACCTATTTGACATAAAATTTAATGGGCGTTTTCTCCTTCATATAGAGGCCAATTGCGAAACTGAACATATTGTCGAATTCAGCACGATGAGTTTTTTAGCATGGTGCTATTGGGCGTTTTCTCCTTCATATAGAGGCCAATTGCGAAACTGAACATATTGTCGAATTCAGCACGATGAGTTTTTTTAGCATGGTGCTATTTTCGGTAGCATATGAGAAATATGAACTTTTAGCATTTTGAGGATCCTCCTAGATCATGCACAAAATTAAAATGTATTGTTGTGCCAAACCTGTCTGGCAATGCCTCCATCCGATCCATCCTAAGAAGGCTTCCGAGATAAAAGTTGAAGTTGGAAAGATTCTTTGGGTTGGTTTCATATACCTCGTTCCTTTAATTGATTGGGTTTCAAACGTGGTCCATCTCATGTAGAAACAGGTCATAATTCGAGTATGCGTCGATTATCGAGATGTTGATCAAGATTTTTTGAATGACAACTATCAAACCTCGTTTATTGACCATATTGTTGATGATTGTGATGGTTGCAAGATCTATTCATTTATGGATGGATTCTAGGGTTAAAATCAGATCAACATTCTCTCAACAGACCAACCCAAGACAACATTTATTTGTTCTTTGGGTAATTTTTCTTATAAACAACTCCCATTCAATCTCAATAACGCAGAGGCCACGTTTCAATGTGCAATGGATGACATTAAGCATATCGTGCATGGACGATCTCCTTGCTCATTATAAGCACCGGGATGAGCACCCTTTCCATTTATGAGCCATTTTTCTCCATTGTAGGCACTTTAACATTTGAATTAACATGCATAAATGTCTGTAATTTGTTGGTTCTCATCAACTCCTTGGTTTCATTATCTCCAAACAAGGAATTCATATTGATCCTCTCAAAGTGCAAGAAATTTTCGATTTTCCAGCGCCCTCCTCCTTACTTCGGTTACAAATACTCCAAGGGAAAGCTATCTTAATGAGGAGATTCATCCCTAATTATGTCAAGCTGACAAAAATATTTACTCGCTTACTAAAGAAAGGGATTCCCTTTCATTGGGATGACAATGCACAAAAAACATTTAATTCCTTGAAAGATGTATTGGTTTGAGCATCTCTCCTATATCCCCTTGACTATCATCGCGAATATTTCTTATATCTTGTTGTCGGCATCTCTACTATAGCTATGGTGCTAGTCCAAAAAGACGACATTGGGACTGAACATCCCATTTATTATCTGATTTAGAACCTCAATGATATTGAGATTCGATATACTCATGTTGAAAATTTGGCTTTGGCGACCGTTCAAGCCTTCCCGAGATTTCGCCATTACATATTGCTTCGAAAGACTACGATCATTTCAGATTTAAACCATATGACATATATATTGTCACATCAATTTCTAGGGGAAAATTAATCGAAATGGATAGTTTTTATCTAGGGATTTGACTCAGAATTCATCAAATACAAGTTAAAAAATATCTAGTTTTCGCTGAACTAATGTGCGATCTTCCTTCCCTTGATGCGGAATCTACATATGAAGATTCCATCCCTGATGAGTCATTGTTTCTGATTGCGTCATCTGAATCGTGGTATGGATATTTCCTGATTTATCTCTAGACCCAAACTTTATAACCTAATACTTATCTCTCTGATCAATGACATATCTGGTACCAATCTCGAAATTATCTGATTATCAACAATACCATTTACCGCTGTGGTATCGATACAATTATATGAAGGTGCCTCACTCTTGAGGAGGTTGAGAAATTTCTGAACGATTGCCATTCATGGGCATGTGGTGGACATTTATTTGGTTACGCTACCACGCAAAATATTTTACGCACTAGTTACTTTTGGCAGAACATTTTCCGCAATTGTATCCTTGCAGTCTAGAAGTATCATGGTTTCCATATATACGATCATAAATTACATGCTCCACCTACTCCATTACATCTCGTTATTGTTGTTAGTCCCTTTGCGAAATGGGGTATTGACTTTATGACATGTAACCCTCATTCACTCGAGGGGAATGGTTATATAATTGTCGTTGTTGACTACTTTACTAAGTGGGACAAAGCGATGGCTACATTCAATAATACTGGTGAGATGAATGCATACTTTTTATTTAACCACAATATAATTGCTAGATTTGGTGTTCCATAAGCGATAGTTATAGATCACAGGAAGAATTTTTGGAATCATATGATGACCAAATTAACTGCCAAATTGGTACTTTCACATGAAAATTCCACTCTCTATTATCCTTAGGCTAATGGACAAGTTAAGGCTATCAACAAAGTTCTTAAAACTATGCTTCAACACATGATAGGGGTCCATAAATCAGACTGGAATTTACTTCTCTATGATTTCTTGTGGGAAAAATGAACCTCAGTAAGGACTACTATGAGATTCACACCTTTTCAGTTGGTTTATGGTCTGGAAGAAATCCTTCCCATTCAGTATGAAATTACATCACTAAAAATAACTATCGAACTTCTCCCTTCTACCTCCGGAGAAGAGGAGCATCTTTTACACTTTACTTGATTGGATGAGACCTGACGCTATGTTTCTTTTACCAACGAAGCTCATAAAAGACGCATCAAAGCACAATATGAAAAAGTTTCAAGCCTAGAGTATTATCGGAGGGAGATTTGGCACTCTTATATGGCCAGGAGGCCGATAATTTAGGCCCATGAAAGTTCCAGCCTATGTGACTAGGCCCATACATTTTCAAGCATGTCCTTGCAAAAGTGGTTTACAATTTAGTAGATCTTGATGGAATTCCATTTTGCAGCCTAGAAACGGGTTGTATCTAAAAAATTACATGCTTGATCCTATGCGCATTACACTGTGTACATACTGTCTATAGGTGTGTTGAGTGTGTTTGTAGTGTGTTTTTCAGAGTTTCCCATGGTTTATGTTGATCCTTCTTTAATTTGGTTTGGATATGTCAACCTCTCTTGAACCATATATTGGTTATGCCGATGGTGCTAGTCGTAGTACTTAGAACCTATCCGCTGTAGCATGGGCCATCTTTGCTCCAAATGGCGAGCTAGTGAGTATGCAAGGGATTTGCATTGGCAACTCTACTAACAACATCATTGAGTATAATGCAGTGGTTGAGCTTCTATCTGATGTTATTTTACATGGTATTGGCCGTATAGTCATCATGCTTGACTCACAATTCATAGTACTACAACTTGTGAATATCTATTTAGTGATAAATCTCGCCATCATTCGTATGGTTTTGAGAGTGCGTATTCTGGAAATAAATTTCAATTTCATACAATATGAACACATTTCTAGAAATATAAACACTTTATCATATTCCTTAACTAATTTAGTTTTAGATATACATTTCTAACAAATGTAAGTAACTTTCAATTTGCATCACGTTATATTGAAAGCAGAATAGAAGCTAGGAAACATTGAATATATATATGATAAGTTTGGTTTTACAAAATGTGTGCCCCGAGACACATATGGCTAAAACACCCATATACAAAAAAATACATGCAAACATCTAAGTAGACAATAATTAGTGCTCATGATAAAACGACAATGCACAAGCTATTTTGCACATTAATCGACCAATACGACTATGTACCCTGACAGTATGTCGTTTAAGTCGTAATGGAAGCTGATCGACTATAGTCTCATCTACCCCATGGGTTAATCCCTCCATGTGGCGCTCCACTTATGATAGAATATCTGCTACCTCATCCTGTAGCACATCCCATCCCATTACATAGACATGTATTGGTCCCACTGCCTCCTCTTGTGGTTGTCTCTCTGTGCGATGGAGATATGTAGAACCCAATGGTCGAACATGTATAATATCTGCATGGAAACATCAAATAGTTTAGAAATCGAAAACATGAAAAAACATTAAAAAAAAAAATTGTAAAAGTTTTCAAAAACTTAATGGTCAAAATATGTTACCTGTAGCATCCCATTGCTCACCATTAGGCAACATGAGCTCGGGATCATCTCGGAAATCCATCCCTATGTAAGGATATTCTTCGATCATGATGAAATGTCTACGTAGCCATCTAAAGAAGGCTAGTGAAAAGTTGATCGTTGATGGACCTGCATGTCTGGCCATGTGGTTTATCAACCTCCTCATCTTTGGGACCCTCGCATCGAGTGGCTCAAGTATAATCTATTAAGGTTGAAGTAATGGTACATTCTCTAAGGAAAAAGAGACCAAAATGGCACCATAGCCACAGTTCTTCAACTTCCCCTCCTTTGGTTTAGTAAGTTGTTCCTTCAAGTTGACCCAGACACCCTCGCTCTAGTTGAATACTGTTGGCGCTAGACATTCTACCCCATATTGCATGTATGATTTGCTTGCCACATGTAATTTTGAGCTGCTTTCCAATATTGCTATGATGAACAATATTGTTCTCAAAGGTAGTTTGGTAACATCCTTTATGTTAATATTTCTTTCCCTAGTAGGAATGACTGAAGGTTTGCAATTGGTAGCAATGTAATATTTCACCATCTCACCGCCACTTTTTCCACCTAGAAGAGATATGGGGGCACCTTGCTTTGAAAATCCAGTCAGAAAGTAAATATCATCTACCTGTATCTCAAGTATATTTTCCCCAAACTTGAACGCCAGTGCCTGAACATCTCATGAACACACAAGTTATTTCAACAACTCCATTTTTTGCCTCATGCTGTGAAGCTGAAATAATTTTAATAACCCGCAATTTTTAAGCCCTCGGATGGTAGCAGAGTCATTTTCCGCATTTAAAAATTGTGCTTCATGGTCTCCTTCTCTCCAAATGAATTAAATTTTGTGACAATTGGTACCTGAAACATCAACAAAGGACTCATTAGACTCTTTCCCATGCAAAAAAACCTAACAAAATTTGAGGTAAAACTGAGAAAAAACTTTTACAAATGTGCCCAAAAGACCCCAGAAGGCCAAGATAGAGTGTTTCACCTCTATTTGCAGTGTTTATCTGCCTAGGTGCAACACCCTTTTCAACACAGAGGGGGTGCATTGGTTCCAGGGCATTTTATATGAACCCTAGGGGCCTCAAAAATTTGAAAAATTTGCATTAAAGCACAAAGATTAACCATGGAAAAATAGAGAAAGGTTTTAGCTCCTACCCAGATCCAAAGACACTTGAAATGGTTCCCTAGATTAGTCACAATCAAATGCAGAAGATCAAGTAAAAAAATTTCTCCATATATTCACTGTTAAAAGTAAATTTTGAAATGGTAAAAATGAAAAGTCATTTTGAATATTTATGGTCACTTTCTCGTTAGTTTGTTAATTTTTAACATTTTGACCTAGATATGCTTCATTTTTACTATGAAACAGGTATGTTTAATCCTTCTTGTCTTGTTTTGAGCAGGTCGACAACTATTAGCAGATTTTAATTATGTTTAATAGATTACTTTAACCAAATAGTACACTTTTATCTCTTTTTTAGACTCTATAAACCAACGTAAAAGGAACCTCCTGGATTCCTCTTTCAGCTCTTTTCAGACTCCCAAAATATGAAAATATTTTCGATCACTTGTCCTTTCAATCTCATAAAAGTAAATGAAAATATGTCTACTCGGTATAAGTTTAACCCTTTTTCCAGACTGAGATAGATTAACTATGAAAAAGGAATACCTTAGTGTAACATGGCTAAGAGGTTCTCTTGAGTATTGTTTTCTACCTTTTCGGACTTGAGAGACTATTTACGAAAAGGGACATGTCGAGTTTTCTTTTATACCTCTTTTTCAAACTCTCTAAGCATGAAAAAGATGTCTAGTTTTACCTTCGTTGGACTCGTTAAAACATAAAATAGTGATATATTTGTCGAACATGACAAGGCCGAACCACTCCTTCTCAGGGTTCGTTAAATATACCTAGAGGGATTCATCCGAAGGATGAACTTGCATATCAAGCATATGTTATCCTCCTGAAGGTTGTTATCAAATAAAGAGGTACTGACCAGTATGGTTGGGGAAATTGGGAGAAGAGAGGATTCCATTTTTCTAAATGGAAGCAAGTCGCTCTTGAACAATACGCTTTCCACTTCATCTCCATAGATATTGGGTTGGGAAATATTCTTGTCTCTTGGTTATCATATCATTTCAGATCCTCCATTTCGGTTTTAGGTCAATGTTGGCAGCTCCATTTAATGCCATTGGTTTTCAAGAGAAATTATTGAGTTGGTCTCCACTACAATATCCTTAAGCCTTAATTTCATGTCTACCTTTCCTGATCCAGTTCCATATCAACATCCTTTTGATCATTCTATCTTAATCCTAATACTCATTTTGTGTCGTTGTTGGGGGATACATCAAGGCCCTCCAGCGATGGGTCGCTTCCTATCGACATCACAACATCATTCAGGAAGTTGACTTAGAAATACCCCTTTGGTACCTTGGTGCTTGCATACATCAATGGAAATTTTCCTCACTCTTGGTGACATGTTTACATCAATGGCCTTCAACCGAAAGATTCTATGTGGTGTTTGACATTAAATCATTTACTCGCACCATATCGATTGTACCATTGTACCTTGAGAGCCATTAACATCATCGGTGGTTTCTCTCATATCTGTTAATGGCTTACATCATTAGCTGGTAATTAGATCGTGTCTACCATGTTTTACTCCAGCTTATTGATTCACATGGATAGACTTGTACATTAGTTGGTCGTGTGAACTAGATAAATGACCCTAGATCTAGTTTCATCCATCTGGCTGTGATTTCAGTGGTTATACAAATATCACAATGTATGATGGTTGTGATCATATAGACATTCATCCAGTCATGGGTCCACCAGTTGCACCTGTGGAGACGCCCTTTGATCATTGCACATGTTATGTTAGCCTCTAACTCCTAGAGAGTTTTTCATTCAAAAATCATTGGATAAGCTTTTGGCTTGTTCTTATGGATAATTAACAACCCCCATCAATATGGATCTTCATATATCCTGATAAGAGAGATAATTTAAGACCCATTTCCAAGGAAAATAACTTGGCTTCATTATTACTGGCTACACCACAGTTTGTTGTGAAGATCTTAAGAGTTTAGTGTCTCCAATCCATTATAATTTTTCCAAGTCCTACTAAGCCAGGATTTCCTTTGGAAGCTCCATCAAAATTTAGCTTCAAAAATCCCTTAGAAGGAGGAAAATATATAAGAGTAGAAGTCAATGGAGGAGGGAGCTTCCATGAAATAGGGTATAACATATTGGGAGATAAGTCGATCTCATTCAAAATATTTTCTTCCTGAGGCCGAGTTTTCCAGTCATTAGGGTTCCAAGGTTCCTCCAGGATGGTTTCTTTGGTATTTGGATTAACTGTATATTATGTTTGATCCACTAATTTATACTTGTCTCTGAATATTATCTTGTTCATTTCTTTCCAAATATAACACATTGAAAATCCGAGGACTAGGACCCACACTGTATTGAATACTGAGCTAGGAAATACAATTTGTCTCCATTGTTCCATTATTTCAATCATACTATTGTGAGATCAATCCAAGTATCCAAATACCTTCTGAACTCTCCTCCATATTGTGTTGTAGAATTTGTTACATGGCTTATTCTTCTTTTCATAATATGGACCATGAACTCCTATTCTTTGGATTTGATCCCATGTTAGTATCCTCCATCATCCCACCATCCAAAATAACTGTGATACCTTGGTGTTGTAGGCCATTTTGTCACATATGATCAAGTGAGCCTCCTAATGGGATCAATAAACATCCTATTCCCCTTGTCATCATCTTGAAAAAGACCTAAGCATGTACCTTTCATCCCTCAGAGTTTCAACCCTAAAATTCCCTATATGAGCCAGTTTTAGGACCAACGCTCCCTGCATGCCTATTCAGGTGTGATCACCTATAGGTTTGTCCACTGTAGCCAACATTGGACACCAGTAGGTTTCTCTCCTTTGCACCTGCATTGGTTCTATAATTCCAGGAGAATGATAGGGATTCTAGAAGCTTCACCTTCTAGGAGTTTCCAAAATTTGTTTCAACTACTTACCTTGGGTTGAAATTCAGATCCTATCCTACCCTACTTTGGAGTTTTCACCACTTATCCTTTGATCCTATCCCTCCATCAAAGGTGGATCTAAAACCTTAGAATTGTAATTGGATAAGAACTCCCAACTTATCCCACTCTTCTATATATTTACCCTCTCATATGCAAGAGGTAATGCTTGTATTTGGATAATGATTCTTCCTTTATGTTGCTTCAATAAGTAGTTATCATCTCATGCATAGAGTGACTGGAGGTGCATATTGTGACAAGGAAAGGACGAGTTAAAAACTTGGAGGATCTATTTTACAAGATCAACTGCCACTTATCGTTGTAATCTCCTTCCATTTATATTAATGCAAATAATTATTTGTTTTCCTATATGTGATGTCATTATTTCACTTATTTCAATACCATGTTGATATATTGAATATAGTATTTAGATGATACTACATACATATCGTAGTTTCTTGGCTTGTGTTATCTGACTGTGTGGGTTCTAATTTTGGCAATCGAAGTTGGATTTTGAGTTTCCAAGATAAAGAAAGAGTGAAGCATGTGAAAAAATACAGGTAGGCCTCACTCTGTCATCTATTTACTTTAACTAAAAGCATTGAGTTCTTTGTCTCTCTATTGTTCTACGTTGACCACCAAAACTAGGGGAGATACATTTGTCTATAATCCTAAATCTTGTATAACACTTGTTACATAAGCAGGATGTCCATATTTTCCTCCAGAGAGGTTCTCTATCAAATATATAATTTTCAGATAATAATGTATAGGCCTCCTTTAAGGAAAAATTCCCTCTCACATGGTATCTCCATCTCAGTGTGTCTACTTTGTTGTTTAGATGTATTTTCCTTTTCTGAAGCTCTTGGTCTAGCACATCCCATTACACCTCATTGGGGGGGTTTGACCAGTCCTTGCACTTCATCTGTAGAAATTATACAACATATATGTATATCATGGATTCAAACCGATCTAACAATGTACTAAAGCTAGATACTGAATCACTTCTTCAAATCACTTGCGAAAATTAAACACAATCGCTAATTACATGAAGAAAATAAAGAATCAAATCAAACCACAACACCTATAATCAAAACACAACAGCAATATTTCCTCGGGAAATATTGCTGCCCAAAACCCCACTATCTTCTACTGTATATTCCATAAGGAATCACAAAACAATTACATACAACTCTTCTCACAAGAGCCCTTCTATATTCAACTAATTGTATCACACTGATCCAGACAAAATCGGGCCAATACTCAGCCAATTCTCGGCCTGTCTTCAGCCTGCCTTTCTCACACTATTCATAAGGAATGCAATACATATTCACAAGGAATTCTAGCCTTCCTACACTGCGCTGAGTATCATGGGAATCCCATGGTGTTTAAATTACATCTGCACAGTTTTATATAATCAAATTTGATAGTTAACCTCCCTTCCAGCTTAGTCTTAATTTGGTCTCCACTAGAACTGACATGCATGTAGCTAATAATAGTAAATACTCAATTGCATGTGAGATCACTCATTGTGAATTAAATAATATTTAATTCACTTGATCTCTCACTAGTGTATCTAACAGTTACAACTAGCACAAATGAGTTTAACTCACTTAACTGAGTTAAAATGATTACAACCTACACTAACTAATGCACCAATGCACTTCGAGCTTTGTTACAACTAGAATTACTCTGCATGCCTCACCAACTACCCTCAACTCAAAATTCATGAGATAAATGAGTTTATCACACTCAGTTAACTATTACAAGTGTTTTTGAGATAATATTACATTTTATTGTCCATCTTAATTAAGGGATAACTAAAATAGACATGCAACAAATTTAGCCCACACCCGTGTAGGTGCTGCTAAGACCTGTGGTCCCACACATGTGTAGGTGCTGCTTGGACCTCATAGTCCCACACATTTGTAAGTTCTACTTGTTGTTTCCAGATGCCAATTTCAATCTTTCTTGTTGCAAACTTCAACACTCCCTCTCAAAAATAAAGGAATGTCCTTGCATGCAACACTTCTCTAGTGTTTCTCGCACATGAAACACTTCCGAAATTGAATAGCTTCCAAACAAATGAATCAGTATAATGCATCTATCATCAAATTCTTCTGACTGCTGGTACTTAATGTACATGTCTACTGGATCCTCTGCGCTGCTGACATCTGCGTCCATGCACTCTACACTACTTCCAACTCTGATCTATGCTCTAGTATCCGACACTGTCACTTTGATTTCATGTCCTCCTGATATCTAACTACATCAATCTAGATGATCCTGCTACTATTGTACTGTGGGCTCTTCATAGCCAGGTTCGATTCATGAGAGACACACCATCAAAATGAATCCTACCCAAATTTCTTCTCGGGATTATATTCGCACATCGACCCACCTCACACCTGGAGGTATAACTGCATGTACTCCCTCTGCCCATGTGGCTCAAAATTCTCTGGTTGGGTGTTATATGCCACTCCATGATCCTCCACATGTGGTTGCTTCACATCTTGAGGTTTATTCTTTGGAACCAAGTGTTCCTCACCTACGTGCAAATTCAGCTCCCTCTAAAGGGACAATTGCATGGATTTTTCACACTTCCCCATGGTTGGAAGCTCTGTAGAAATTGAATCTACATCAAGTCTATGGAGATTCTTCACACGAATCCCAATCTTCTTGGCTTGTCCTGTTGCTTTGTGTCGAAGGAAATTTTTTCCTTCATTGAAAAAACATCATAGCCTCTATCTTCGAACATTGCGACTGAAACTAAATTTTTCGTTAAGCCTGGTGCATGCATTACATCTTTTAAAAATAAGGGTTTACTTGAATGTCTTTGGAAAGCAATTGTACTAATCCCAGTAGCACTATAAATTTTTTCATCACCCATTTCAAACTGCATATGAAGGTCCTTCTCCTCCAAGCTACTGAAAATTTATTTGTCTCCCGTCATGTCGAAAGATGCACCACTATCCAAGTACCACACTGAACTATGACACCATGCATGAAACAAGCAATAATTCAAGATCAAATTGCGAGGCCAAAGACTCACCAACTTCAGATCTTGAAGCCTTCTTGTTCTTCTTCTTTTTTGGACAAATTGTGGCATAATTTCCATGCTCGTGATAGTGAAAGCACTTGACTTTGGACATGTCGTGCTTGCCTTCTTTACCGGTCTCAGATTTGGAATGAAATTTCTTTCCTTTCCTCTTCTTCACCTTGGTAGCCAAAGAAAAATCTTCTTCATCTTCATTCTTAGATGAAGATACATCTATGATATTCCGTCTAAACTCCTCTTTAACCAAATCTGACCACAGTCATTCCCAATCTGTCAATTTTTCCCTTCCATTGACATAGTCTTCATAACTATGCCAACTCTTGGGAAGTCCTAGAAGACCTAGGCTTACCAAATCATCACCAACAATAGTTATTCGTACACTCCGAAGCTCATCTTGACATTGGACAAACTTTTTTAAGTATATCGGAATAGTGTTGCCCTTTTCCATTTTGATCTTCCTATAGTCACTGCTGCTCTGAAATAGATCTGTCAAAGCCTTCCACATCACATATGGAGTCAATTTTCCATGGAGGCTTGAGGAAATGCAGTCTCTTAATCCCTCCAGTAGGATCCTCCTCGCCCTTGCAACCTTATTTTGCCAGGTATCAATATTTTTAGCATCTGTCACAACGGGTTTGGGAATGTCATTGTCAATGAATTCCTTCAAGCCATTGCCTTCGAGTACTTCCTCCATCCCGTCTTTCCAAGAAATATAGTTAAAGCTACCATGCAATGCATACTCCAATCTCAAGCCATTGAAAGCCATTTCGATCCTGATTCGCCTGTTGCACCAAGAATACCTTTACAAATTTTGAATTCTATTCAGTCACAAACTCAACTTCTTCTTTACTATGGTAATTTATTGTGCTCTGACATGTAGAAATTATACAACATATATTTATATCATGGATTCAAACCGATCTAATAATATACTAAAGCTAGATACTGAATCGCTTCTACAAATCACTTGCAGAAATTAAACACAATCACCAATTACATGGAGCAACGAAAGAATCAAATCAAACCACAACACAGATAATTTCCCGGGGAACGCTTATTGCTCAAAACCCCACTATCTTCTATTGTATATTCCATAAGGAATCATGAAACAATTACATACAACTCTTCTCACAAGAGCCCTCCTGTATTCAGCTAATTGTCTATTCTGATCCAGACAAAATCAGGCCAATACTCATCCAATTCTTAGTTTGTCTTCAACCTGCCCTGCTCACGCAGTTCATGAGGAATTCAATCTCTATTCACAAGGAATTCCAACCTTCCTACACCGCGTTGAGTATCATGGGCATACTGTGGTGTTTAAACTACATCTGCACAGTTTGCTATAATCACAACAAATAGTTAACCTCCCTTTCACCTTAGTCTCAATTGGGTCTCCACTGGAACTGACATGCATGAAACTAATAATAGTAAATCCTCAGTTGCATGTGATATCACTGATTATGAATTAAATAATATTTAATTCACATGATCTCTCACTAGTGTATCTAATAGTTACAACTAACACAACTGAGTTTAACTCACTTAATTGAGTTAAAGTGATTACAACCTGCATTAACTAATGCACCAATGCACTTCGAAATCTATTACAACTAGAATTACTCTACATGCCTCACCAACTACCCTCAAATCAAAATTCATGAGCTAACTAAGTTTATCACACTCAGTTAACTATTACAAATATTTTTGAGATAAGATTACATTTTATTGTCCATCTTAATTAAGGGATAACTAAAATAGACATGCACCAAATTTAGGCCACACAAGTGTATGTTGCAAATTTAGGCCATACTTGTTGTTTCTAGATGCCAATTTCACTCTTTCTTGTTGCAAACTTCAACATCTTCTAGGTTTTCTAGTGTGGCTCTTCTATCCCCTGTTTCCATAATTCCACAACTATAAAGCATCGTTGTTCCATGGTATGAACCATTAATTCTCCCAAATCATTCATGGTGTTGATCTTAGGCATTTTATTCCATGCGTCCAGCTAGAAGCATGGCGTACACCCATTCCTTACCTCCTAGAAAACATGAGTTTAGATTAGACTTATATTATTTTGGCTAGATTCCAAATTGATGAGTTGGAGGGTAGGTTCTCAATCCTTAATTTTTCAACTTGGGAGTGGAGGGTCCCATGCTTTCTATCCCATATCTATTTCCATAGGTTTGTTCCCCCTTCGAGCCATCTCCACCAAAATTTTGTAGCTAGTGCTTTATTCGACAATTTTGGATCACATAACCTCAAGCCTCCTACAAGCTTAGGGATACAAATATTCTTCCAAGAAACCAACACCCATTTCTTAGTTTTTTGAGCCCCTTTCCAAAGAAAATTCCAAAAGAGTGTAGTGATCTAGTTACATGTAGTTTTGGGCACTGCAAACACCAAGAATTGGTACATGGGTATCACTTGTAGAATGGACTTCAACTAGACAAGTTTACTTGCCAAATTTAAAGGTATAAAGGCCTGCTCCTCCAACTTGATAGAGATTTTTTGAATGACTTCACGCCAAATATATGAATTATTATTTTAATTTATATATTAAAATGAATTTTAATTTATAGCAATTATATATGTGTGTGTGTGTTTGTTTATATTTTTTATTAATAAAATGTTACAATATAACAATTTCACTTATATTTATTTAATCTTTTATTACTTTTAATTAAATTGATATTAAATAAATTGATATATAGCTTGAGTGGGCCTAATGGTTAAGAGCATGTGTTTCCTTATTAGAGGTCACGGGTTCAAAACTAGAGGGGTGTAGAGTATGTATGCCTTCTTAGACTTGAGAACACTCCATCTTCTTATTATTAATAATAGATGAATTTTGATAATAAAAATATATATAATTTTTAATTATACTTTTATATTAAAATATAATATTAATCCATGTAAATAAAATACTAGTATTTATTTATTAATTTGTTTTTAAATAAAAATATTTAATTTAAAATAATATAATAAAATAAATATAAATTATTTAAATTTAATATAAATTTTTTATTTAAAAATTAATTTAATATTAATAACAAATTGTATTATTTTTTATATTTCTTATTTGACAATAAAATATTCAAAAATAATTTCCAATCATAAAATAAGATTGAAGAGTATATATATATATATATATATATATATATATATATATATATATATATATATATATATATATATATATATATATATATATATATATATATATATATATATATATATATATATTATATATATATATATAGAGTCTTTTAATCCTTTAGAGTGTACTTTTTGAAATGTGAGGTAATGTATGCCCCTCTCTCTCTCTCTCTCTCTCTCTCTCTCTATATATATATATATATATAGGAATTCCTTTTAACAAAGACTTTACTAGAGTTAATTTGCCTCCCTTACAAAGTTAATTATTAGATCAAGGATGAATTCTCTTTTCAATCTTACTTAGTAATTAGGTTCAATTATTTTCTCCATATCCATTATATTTAATAGTAAATCTAAGGTACTTGAACCCATCTTGTAACTTCAAGTTTATTAATAGAAATAAGCGATGTTCATCTACTTCACTCAAAACCAATTTCAAATAATTTATTTCCATTCTTATAACCTTATAATATGATTGTATAATTTTATGTATTTTCATACCTTCACCTTTATACATTTGAACAAAAGTAGTACGCCTTGCACAAGGAGTAAATGAGTAAGAGATTAATGACCACCCACACAAACTCCTTGTAGGGATTTTCTTATCCTAGTCTATGCATTGGACCTTTACAAACAACACGAATACATATTGGGATAGGGGATATCATTGTCTCAAACCTTTCATTTTAGTAAAATAAGATGCCACTTCATTTATCCAAATAAAAAAGAAACAAATGTCTCACATCCCATAATTCAATTCATCACAGGAAGGAAAACCCCCATATTAGTCAACAACCACCTCAGAGATAACCAACATGTCCTAACATAAGCTCTAGACATGTTTATTTTACAACGATAGTAGACATATTTTTTATTCTAATAATATGTAACTCCTCTTGAGTAGAACCAATGATGAAATGAATCTGTCTCCCTTTCAAAAAACCATATTGATTTAGTGAGATTATCTTCGAAAGTACCATTTTTAAACTCTTAGTTAAAACTTTTGAAATGACATTATATAAATAAAGTTGCATAAAGCAATATGCCTGAATCTTCATATGATTGGATTATCACTTTTGTGGATGAGAATAATAAATGATGAATCAAAGAACCCCAAAACAATACCTATCAATCTCACATCCTTGATAACCTTGAGAAGGTCATCCCCCAACAAATCAAAAACCCCCAAACAAAACTCAATGGTCCATCAATCTAGACATCAGATCTTGTATTTTTTAAATGAAGATAAAATTGACAAGACCCCATATTTTTGTATCTTTGCATAAATTTCTTGATTGTCCTATGCAACTAGTTATGCAAATTATGAAGCCATTTTTATAGTTTTATTAGTCTTTTCACCTTTAGGTTCCTTGTAAATGGATCTAAAATGTTGTATGCCTGACTCTAATGAGTCCTTATAATTTAAAGCTACAATAATTTCACCATTCCTCATTTCCCATATGGTATTATAATTTTTCCTATAGATTGTATACTTGTGGAAAATTTTAGTGTTGTATCCAACCATATTTCCCTATTCTTCAATGTGAAACCAACTCCATGATCATGCACAAATTTGTTCTTTCTACCTTCACGTTCCTCTAATATTGTCAATTACTCATCATTGAAGAACCCAAGGACATTGACCTTAAATATTCTTTTGATATCTATCTCAATATCCTTAAGTAGCATGCCCCTACTCTTGTACCTCTCGATTGTCCAAACTACCACCTTACCTTAATAAATTTTAATGTTTCATTGAATTATCAACTAGTAGGTTTAGTGGGGCAACTTCAAAGATTTTCCAATTGTCTTTGACTAGATTCAAAAAAGACCTTCAAACCAAATTTTATTAATTTTGAAGGGAGGATGAGTTTTCATCCATGTCCTGGAGCCAGAAAAAAGATAGAGATGTGACTTGATATGCCACCTTTCTTAACCTAAGATCTATATATGTTTTCCCTTTGAATTAGATTATATTAAAGAAGAAATATGGGTAAAAATGCGAAGGTGGGTTACACTTTTGTGAGAATCGGGGGCGGAAAAGTTATTTTCCCAACAGCTCGATCGAACATTTTTAAAAGTTCGGCCAAACTATTTTAGATTTCGGCCGAAATTTCGAAATTATTTGGGAGAACTAATTCTACCGTTTACATTGATGGCATATTGACGACATGGGAAAACATATTTTTGGTCGGAGATGGGAAAACAAGCAACAAAAGTTTGGCTGAACTAATAGTCCGGCCGAAATATTAGTTCAGACAAACTTTTAAAATAGTTCGGCAAAACATGTTCTTATAAATATATTAGCCCACAAACCTTAACAGGTTTCGGGCGTATTATCATTGTCTGTTTGTTGTCTTGTGTCTGTGTGTTTGCAGGGGCAATGAGGTGAGGTGAGGTGTTGCTCTGTTGCGTCGTGACAACGAGGTGAGGTGTTGCTCTGTTTGATTTTAATTTTAATCTTTTGTTCCTCCGTTTGTTGCTTTTTTTTATTTTAATTTAATTTTATTTTTTTCTCAGGGAATTTGGCCCGCGTCCTCCAAAACGTCTTCATCGATCTCCCACCTCGTCTTCTCATTGCGGCTTCATCCTCTTGTTATCTACAAATTACCAGGTATGCGTTGTTGTAACCTCTGTTTTTAGCAAGTTAAAAGATAAAATTGGTCATTAAAATTTAAATATGATAATCTTAATGGAAAGATTTCTTGTACAAATGGAAGATTTCATCCTTGTCTCTAGCTGTTAGGTCAAGTGTGCTTGCTAGAAGGTAACCATAAGATTTATAGTAAAAAGAGTACAATAAATTAGAAACACAACCAAATGGATCAACAAACCAACCTAGTATGGGCAGAGAATACCATTTATCTATAGAGATGATATATCATTCTCAACCCGGTAAACTGACATTATTAATCCCCAGAATCAAAGAAAATTTTAACTTCAAAATGATAGGTTGATGATTAAAATTGAGGAAAAGGGATTAGATAATTGAAACTGCATAAGCAATGGAAAATCTATATGTTTACACTTTAACTTTTCCATTCATAATTGTTTGTTAGCCTTAGCAGACAATGACTAAAATTCTGCAGTATGCATATGTATTACCAACAAGAGGCTAAAAACTGAAAAAAATTGTCAATTTATCATATGTTTCATTGTGCTAAGAAGGATGTCAACTTGGCCAGTTATAATTCTTTGTCAGTCCCAGCACAAAGTGATTGAAAGTTTTCATTGTGATGATGTATTGCCATCATGAGATGAAAATGTTGACAATGGTTATCATCTGTTTCATTGGGCTAAGAAGGCCGACAATAGTGAAGATTGAGGGCTGAAAAAGTTGATAGTAGTTGTTATCATTTATATGCGGACAATAGAAACTAGGGACAATACTAACAAACAAGGCTGACAATAGGAATAAATAGAAGAATCTAAATGTTTTATAAAATAGTATTAATAGATAAAACTAAATGTTTGATAAAACAATATTAATAGAAGAAGGGAATCACTCTTTAGTTGTTATCAGAATCACTTTTTATTTTCATAAATTTTAAATTTACTTTAATCTGTTTAAAATAATTTTATACATTTATTTCCTAAAAAACAGTTACACAAACAAAATCCATATGAGGGACGTGTATGAGAAGTATACAGTTGACTAACAAAACACTTAATAATTCTATGAAACATAATGTTGAGATAAAAATACGAAACATATTGTTGAGATCAAAATACTTAAGAAATGAAAGCAGGGAAGGCATTCTTAAAAATATACTCTCTTATAAGGCTTTAATAATGTCAAAAGAAATTCAATAATAAGGAAAATCATATGGGCCATAGGTGATTGAGGCTTAAATCACTCGAGGTCCATTACTCAAAGACAAAAATGATGAGCAAAAATTGTCTGAGTAAAAATGGGTAGCCTAATTATGGAAAATATATATATATATTTAAAGAAATAGATTGTAAATAACATTTTATATATAGAAGAGTAAATATAAAAAGATGATTATTTTTTTCCTTAAAAATTAAAAATTAAGTGTGTGAAAAATATTATGAGAAATATTCTTAAATTAAGTATGTGAAAAATATTATGAGAAATATTCTTTATTTGGATTTTGAGGGCTCTAATTTAGACTTGAAAACCAAGAGAGAATATACAAAAACTAATTGTAAGAATATTTTTGACAATATATGAATATTGTATATCACAAAAATATGAAAGAGAGAGAAAGAAAGTGTTTGAGGAAATTTTTGACCAGACTCCTCAAGACTGGTGTGTTGGTCCAGATCCTCATGGAAAATCTCTGTACATACATCAATGGGAAGTTGGATGGTATAGGTGAATGGGAAGTTGGATATTCACTTGCGAACCTATGTACATACATCAATTGCAGGCTGCCACCAAGAAAGTGTAGCAATAGGGCTCTCACACTAGAAACCGATACACCCACTCGAGAGATCACCAGGCTGCCACCAACAAGCAGTAGCACTAAGGATCTCACACTAGAAAAAAAGTCAGCAACAACAAGAAACCATCTCCACATAATATGCCCTACCCATTACATAAAAGTGAAAGCAGAAAGAATGAGAAACTGAATTCAATCATTGGCCACACATCCAATTTGAAGTCTGATATGGAGAAACAAATTCATAAAACTTGAAGAAGAGATCACATGCATGAAGAAAAAAATCAATGGTAGCATCAGAGAAAGAGAAAATAGTAGTGATAGTGTGACTGCAGAAGATGAGATCTTTGATAAATTAAGGGAGAACTCAGATTTAAAGAGATTACATTTGGTTACCAAAGGCTGTGGATCTCAGAGGCTCTTCAAATCACTACAAAAATTAAGCCTAGATTTAAATACTAACCTACAACACTATTCTATGTGCCTATAGATAAAATTTGTTTACCAAATGAATATATATATGCCTATAAATCAAATTTGTTTAGATTTCACTTTACCAGATGAATATATGCGTCTAGGCATAAAGAAATCCTTCATTATAATTCAAAATTCCCTCTTTCACTTTCTAATGAAACGCTTGGTGTTTTAGTTTCAATGAGGTGAAATATCTCTTTAATAAATTTTAGTGGGTTGTCGATTACAGGTTTGAAAAAGTACCAGATAAAGTAACCGTGAAAGGAAATATTGTTGGGATTTTATTTACACTAGGCACAAAGTTTTCTTGCGAATATACGAGTAAGAAATCCAATATAAAAAATATGATAAAGGTAAATTCATGCGAATTTTAGGATGATGGTATGAATGGAAAGTCATGTAGCTGGAAATTTCAAGGTGTGTAGGAAATACCTTCCTCGGCCAAGTATAAAATATGCTGATGGGCATGAATGTGACTTTACCTTTCTCTGCCCAGTATAAAATATGATGATGGGCATGAATGTGACTTTAACTTCCTTTGCCAACTATAAAATATGATGATGGGAATGAATGGAAAGTCACATAGGGGGGAATTTTAACGTGTGAAGGAAATACCAATACCTTCCTCATTAAGAGTTAGTGTTGGAAATTGGTTTGTTCGGAAGGTATTTTCTAGTGGTGAAAACCCACCAAAAGTTAGTTGGGAAAAGTACCCAAGTGGTTGGGGTTTTTTCTCCAAAGTTGTGGGTTTTGACCCTTGAGTAAATTAATTGTTTATTTGAATTTATGTATGAAGGTTTGAATGGGGAAAACCTTAAAGTAGCAAGGATTCCCCAAGGAAAACTATAAATAGGAGGCCAAAGGAAAAACCTACACATGCAACTGGAGAAGGAAAGGCCAAACAACCCACTAGCAGTTCTACCTTATAGGAGTTGCAATAGCAAGAAGAAAGTCAAATTTGAGAGCTAGAAGGTCATATATGCAAGAAGAAAGTCTGATTGAGTGTTGAAAAGTTAGATCTGCAAGAAGAGAGTTGTTAAGGGTTTGTGCATGTTGTCAACCTATGCATGTTGGGCACCAAGGCCTAGCATGGCAGCAAGGTATACGCCTAGTGATGGACGTATGAGGGAAGTTTTAGTGGGTTGGAATTGGTTTGATCATGAACAAGCAATGTGGTCATGGGTGGAGAGGGGTTGGCCCCAAAGGACAGAGGGAAAATCAATGAGGAGCTGAAGTAGGAGCTGAAGGAGGAGCTGACCCATTCTCCTAGATGTGTTGACCTCCCTCCTCCCTTCAGTGCCTTGGACTCTATGCTTTGACACATCACTAATATTATAGAGCAGTTCGAACAAAATCACCATGATGACCACAATGAGTGAGGCCCAAAGAATAGTGAAATCTAGAAAACCATGTTGTAATGTTTGCATGACCTAATAAAAGCTTTTTGACCAAAAAAAAAATAGTAGATTATGTAGAATTTGGAATCGAATAAAACTAAACAATATGTAAAAACTCATTAATCCACGAGCTTAAATAAACTATATAATATTAGCTTTTTGAATGCCAATAATGTAAATTTACATAATACTAGATTAGATGTTCTTTGCAAATTCACATAATTCTTATGATGTATGCAAATAATAGTGTATTATGTAAAATTTGGAATCTAGCAAAATTAAGCAGTAAATTGTCACTATTAACTTCTCCCTCTAAGCCACTAAGTAAATTATATAATATTATTTTTAGGATGTGAATTTTGTAAATTAAGAAAAAAGTGGGTTGGACATTTTGCAAATTCACACAGTTCATGTAGTTGAGAAATAAAAATGGTCATCAATGTGAAAATTGGAATTTAAGGTTTTTGTAAAGTGTGTGGTGCAAAGTTAGAATCCCTTGAAAGCATTATGGACCTTGTGTAAGAGTGTACATGATAAGTTTAGTTGTAATGATTAGAATCTACCCTGTGTCAAAGTAAATACACATTCACATCCCAATTTCACTACCAACACAATTCTCCTGAACATTATCTCAACCCTAATATCATTTTTGTGTGAACACATTAATTAGGTCTTATCTCAACCCAAATTAGTAATATTAGCAATTAGTGTCACCTTAGTTATAATGATTAGAATCTACCCTGTGTCAAAGTAAATACACATTCACTTCCCAATTTCACTACCAACACAATTCTCCTCAACATTATCTCAACCCTAATATCATTTTTGTGTGAACACATTAACTAGGTCCTATCTCAACCCAAATTAGTAATATTAGTAATTAGAGTCACCTCTTAGGTGAGCACATTAACTAGTTCCTATCTCAACCCAAATTAGTAATTAGAGCCACCTCTGGGGTGAACACATTAACTAGGTCCTATCTCAACCCAAATTAGTAATTAGAGCCACCTATCAGGTGAACAAATTACCTCTCAAGTGAAAAATTAATAGATCCTTGGCATTGTCTGGTCCAAGAAGTTCTCATTCAAGAAAATCAAGAATGTCATTAGCATACTTAGAATTTTCAGGGTTTTCTTCTGCATTGGTGAAACCAAAATCCCCCTCCTGCACCACCCTGCCAACTTCATGCAAAGTAGCCCTATTCTCCATAGTCACTCACTCACTCTCACCAATGCGGACAATGCTAGAAGCTACTGTGTCTCCCAACTGAAAATTTCATATCAAACCTTCTCTTGCAGAGCTTTGCAAGTGCAAAAATGACTTTTATAGGTGTAGAGATGTAGGGGAGAGGGGTCAGTCATTGGAAACCTCAACAATGAATGGCCCCCATGTCACGTAGGATACCTTAGCTCATGTACGAAAAGTGTCGACAACGCGTGCAAGTGTGTGGCGGGTACATGCGACTGGTTGAACCGGTCATAAACCTGCTCCAATGGTCGTCTCCCACCATTAAACAGAGGCTTCTTCGTGAAGCTTCATCTTTTGCTCCAGTTCTAGTTGCTGTTCGATATGCTGTCCGACTGTAGCGCAGAGGAGCATCGATGTCTGACACATCTGCCACCGCCCTCCGCGTGCTTCATTCGTTGTTATGGCACCTGTGCCCTCCTGGCTCGAGCTCTCCTAGTCCTGGTTCGACCGCGTCGACAAAAAAATCTTGTTATACCTCAGATCTGTGGTTGTTATACCTCGGCTCTATGGTTGTTATACCTCGGCTCTGTGTTCGTTAAACCTCGGCTCTGTGGTGGTTATACCTTGGCTCTGTGGTGGTTATACCTTGGCTCTATGTGGTTATACCTCGGCTCTTTGGTGGTTATACTCAACTCTGTGTTTCTTATACTCGTCTTTGTCGTTGTTATACATCGGATTTTTTCATTTTTATACTTGGCTCTGTGGTGGTTTTAATCGGCTCTGTGGTGGTTATACTCGGCTCTGTGGTGGTCATACCTGGGCTCTGTCGTCGTCATACCTCGACTCTGTGGTGGTCATACCTCGGCTCTGTGGTGGTTTTAATCAGCTCTGTGGTGGATATACTTGGTTATGTGGTGGTCATACTCAGCTCTGTGGTGGTCATACCTTGGCTCTGTGGTGGTCATACCTCAGCTCTATGGTGGTCATACCTCAGCTCTGTGGTAGTTTTACCTAGGTCCTGTGGTGGTTTTACCTCAGCTCTGTGGTGGTTTTAATCAGCTCTGTGGTGGATATACTCGGTTATGTGGTGGTCATACTCAGCTCTGTGGTGGTCATACCTTGGCTCTGTGGTGGTCATACCTCAGCTCTATGGTGGTCATACCTCAGCTCCGTGGTAGTTTTACCTAGGTCCTGTGGTGGTTTTACCTCAGCTCTGTGGTGGTTTTATTCAACTCTATGGTGGTTTTACTTGGCCCAGCCTTGTGGTTTTTTTAACTCGGTTTTGTGGTGCTTTTACCTCGGCTCTGTGGTGGTTTTATTCGGCTCTATGGTGGTTTTACTCGGCTTGGCCCTGTGGTGGTTTTAACTTGGCTCTGTGGTGGTTTTACTTGGCTCTGTGGTGGTCATAACGTGGCTCTGTGGTGGTCATACCTCGGCTATGTGGTGCTTTTACCTCGACTCTATGGTGGTTTTACCTTCGTTCGGCTCTGCGTGGATTACAGGTCTAGATGCTTCGAATTGTGTTTTCAGGTGCGTTTTTTAGGTCTGGATGCTGTGAATTGTTCTTTCAGCTGTGTTTTCCTGTTGGTTTTACTTTTTTTTTTAGTGTTTTTTAATTTTTTTTAATTTTTGTGCTCTATGAATGATTGGGTTTTTGCATTGTTTGCAGGTCAATGTAGAATCCAAGGACAATGAAGTTGGCTGGAAAGGCAAGGAGGACAATGCAGTTAGCAAGGAGGAAGGCCAGGAGGGAGACGAAGGTGAGGAGAGAAGTCTTAAGGTAGGACTCTGTCCTACTAGTCATATGTATGTGTTTGTAAACACATTTAACCTGAAGGATATGTTTCTCTATTGAGCTTCTTTACTGTATTTTACTGTGTTTTTAAACACTTGGGTTTTCTGTAAATTGTCTGTTTTTTTGTGTTAATTTAAAGAATTTGTGTAAATTGAGATATAGGGTTTAGGGTTTATGGTTTTCTGTAAATGTTTAAAGTAAATTGTCTGTTTTTTGTGTTAATTAAAATAATATTTGTAAATTGAGATATAAGTTATAGGGTTTATGGTTTTTTCTAAATGTTTAAAGTAAATTGTCTGGTTTTTTATGTTAATTAAAAGAATCTGTGTAAATTGAGATATAGGGTTTAGGGTTTATGGTTTTCTGTAAATGTTTAAAGTAAATTGTCTAGTTTTTGTGTTAATTAAAAGAATATGTGAAAATTGAGATATAGGGTTTAGGGTTTATGGTTTTATGTAAATGTTTAAATATTTTTATCCACCACAGAGCTGAGAGTTGAGGTATAATTGTTTTATATTCTGTACATGTTTTCAATTAATTTGATGTAATTTTTTCATACTATGTTAGTAATGTTGAGGTTTAGGGTAGGGTTTTTGTGTTAAATAGAAGGAATTTGTGTAAATTGAGATACAAGGTTTAGGGTTTATGTCATTTTCTCATACTGTGTTAGTAATGTTGAGGTTTAGGGTAGAGTTTTTATGCTAATTAAAAGCAATATGTGTAAACTGAGATAAAGGGTTTAGGGTTTATGGTCTTCTATAAATTGATATTTTGATGTTTAAATATTGGTATAAGCACCATAGAGCCGAGGTATAACCACCACAGAGCCGAGTATGTTAATAATGTTTTATATTCTGTACATGTTTTCAATTAATTTGATGACATTTTCTCATACTGAATTGTTAATAATGTTGTCTAAATTGTCATACTGTGTTGTTAATAATGTTGAAATTTTCTCATACTATCATAAATTGAGATATAGGGTTTAGGGTTTATGTAATTTTCTCATACTGTGTTAGTAATATTGAGGTTTAGGGTAGGGTTTTTGTGTTAATTAAAAGCAATCTATGTAAATTTAGATATAGGGTTTAGGGTTTATGGTTTTCTGTAAATTGATATTTTGATGTTTAAATATTGGTATAACCACCACAGAGCCGATGTATAACCACCACAGAGTCGAGTATGTTATTAATTTTTTATATTTTGTACATGTTTTCAATTAATTTGATGACATTTTCTCATACTGTGTTGTTAATAATGTTGTCTAAATTCTCATATTGTGTTGTTAATAATGTTGAAAATTTCTCGTACTGTGTTATTTACATTGATATATGCACATGTTTTGACTTGCATGTGAAGTCTCAGTCTTGCATTCTTGCTTCACTCCAAAAAGGTATAACCACCTTTGTTCCTGGTTTCTCTTAAGGTTTTTGACTTGCATGTGAAGTCTCAGTCTTGCATTCATGTGTCATAGAGACAAGGTATTAATTTTACAGTCACTTCCATAGAGGTATTTTACCTTTCTACCTGGTTTCTCTTAAGAGTTTTGACTTGGATGTCGTCTTGGTCTTGCATTCTTATTTCACAGAGTCGAGGTATTGTAGTCACTTCCATAGAGGTATTTTACCTTAGATTTTTTTTTCGTATATGAATTCAATTTCTTTGTTCACACCCTCTGTTGATTGTTCAGGGTATCATTGGTTTGCAGTTATGATTTTTATATTCCACTTCTTTTTAATCAATTAAGAGGCAGGATCATTCAATCAGGGTTGTTCTCATCACAAGACACATTTTTAGAGTGGGGCAATGGGCCAAAATCCAAGTTGGAATTTGGTGTCATAGACCTTTTTTTCTTATGAATTCAGTTTCTTTGTTTAGAGTCTCCTCCTTTATTCTGTGATTTTTATTAATGAAGTTAGCAAGTAATTTTCACCTCCTTTTTATTGAGTGATTTTTATTGATGAAGTCTGCAATGAATTTTCATTGCACCAATATAATGATACAGGTTTGTTTCCCACTGATCTAATTAATTAGAATTTGTTAGCATTATTTATTTTATCTGATTCCCTCACAAAATTTCGTTATATAAGACTGCTGGTTTGCTCCTCGTGTGGATATACTTGTTATTGAACATGATTATTAGTCTCTGTTTCTGTTCATTAAATAACATGTAATGTTCAAGGGATAGTTTGTTTAGATGCAAAATTTATAATAACTATGTTATTAATCACTATTCATAAAGATTATGATTGGCTTCTATCGATGAATGTGGGATGTATTGTCACTCTAAGTAACAAAAATGATGGCACCAACTATCGCTTGTTTGAATGGTGTTATTGATGACTGGTATTATGCCTTTGCAAGTGAGCAAGTTAGACAACGAGGATAAGGCTATAACTTCAACAGCTTAACAAAATTGTAGGAATTAGAAACTGTTTGATATATAGGAATTAGAAAATGTTTGATATGTAGGAATTAGAAACTGTTTGATATATAAATTCATAAAAAATCTGATATAGGCTAAGGATATAACTTCAACATATTAACAAACTTGTAGGAATTAGAAACTGTTTGATATATAATTTCATAAAAAATCTGATATAGCCTAAGGCTATAACTTCAACAGATTAACAAACTTGTAGAAATTAGAAACTGTTTGATATGTAGGAATTAGAAACTATTTGATATATAACTTCATAAAAAATATTATATAGGCTAAGGCTATAACTTCAATAGATTAACAAACTTGTAGGATTTAGACACTGCTTTATACATACTAATTTGAAACTGTTTGTAGCTTCCAAAACATCCATGGATGCTATCCTTAGCAAACCTATTTCATCCTTACCAAAATCACAACATCTTGTGGTTACAAAAATAAAGTCATGGTACCCCTATTCTTGATGGCTTCCATTTCTTGCATTGCCAAAAATTGTTGAGTTGACTTCCTTAGCCAAGTATGATGGACTGCCCAACATTGGATGATTAGGAGGTGCCTGAATCTTGACATATGGTTGACTCCAATTTTCTCCATGTAGCCATGGTGGGACTGAGTAGCCCAAGTTTCCACTTGTGTTACTAACCCCAACACTAACTGCAGGTGTCATATAAACACAATTAGGATTCAAACTTGCACTGGTAGGGGTATAAGAGGTGGGCCTAGTCCCTGCCTTATAGCTGGGGAATTGGATGTTAATCAGGTCTTGGAGTGATGGTGTCTAATCTGCAATGTGGTCCAGGGTGTTAGACATCAACCTATTTGCCTCAAAATGGCTTGAACCATGGTCTTCCCTGCTTGTCACCCCTCCTCCTTTTTTTCAACTCTTGCTGAAACTTTATTTCCTCTCTCTCTTGCCTTGAAAATTGCTTTTGATGTTCATTATCTTCCCTTGATTTTTGTCTTTCCAACCTTTCCTTTTATTGAGCTTCTGCTGTTGCAATCCTTGCAGCCCTCTTTTCATTGGCTAACCCCTTCTTTCTCTTTTTAGCTTCCTAAATTTCATTCTTTTTATGTTTAGACTCGAACATTAAATTCATATAATCTTCAAATGTGAAAAATTGTGAACTCCTACCTAAACGAAGATAATCTTATGTTGAGTTCCTTGATGACACCTTCACTCTCTCTACTGGTAGCTTTAGGAATGCACTAAGTAATCTCTACTTTTTTGTTGTTCCATGCTCCTCCGGACCTGCAACTTGGATTTCATCCTCTGGGACAATTGATTGGCCCCCATTGTTGTCTTCTTCAGGTACTTCATGCTAAATAGGCTCCTCTTTTAGGGATCCATTGTCCACAAAATAATGAACAAGTTCAGTGTTCAACCCTGATGGTTGTGAAGGCATGTCCATGCTTTCCTCCTAATTGGTAGTAGATACATTATTTCCAGTGATATTCATCACGACCTCTTCCAACCATGATGGTGCATTTACTTGAGTTGGCATGGTGAATTGCTCATTGTCATCTACATCATTGGGTGTCACAACCTCATTGATATTGTTAGTTGGTTCATGACTGAACTGTGTCTCACTGACATGCTCAACGTCATCACCACCACAAAACAACCCTTCAGAAAGGGACATTATACCTTCAGCAACAGCTATATCTTCTTGGGCACCAACATTCTCTTCTAAGTTCTCTGCTTTTTGACCTTCCACTTCAAATTCTTGGCTACAACTGGTATCATGCATAAGAGCATCAAAATTGAGTGGCCATATACCAGTCCTCCTAAATCTAGACTTGATATTAGAAGGTGTGAGAGCCCTTTTAAATGCTTTACTTGCAAGCTCAGCTAGCTCAAACCTATTTAATTCCACCCCTGGATTCTTTGCCATCCATGAAGCTCTCTCTACCCTAAAATAGTTCTTGAAAGGCCCAAACACGCTCACATCAAGGGGCTGCAATCTGTGAGTGGTATGAGTCGGCAATTTTAACAGGTCAATGCCCAACTTATTGGCCTCCTCGATTGTCTACATAGCCATGTGGCTTCCATGGCCATATAAAATTAGTAAGTGCCTTTTTTTAGGTGATACACCACCCGGTACAGAAGAAGAAAAGTGGAAAAGCCAATTCAGGAACAATTCCTTTGTCATCCATGCATGTGGATGTGCAGCCGTGCATGCTCCTGGTTCACAATTCTGTATATAATTTTTTAGTTGAGTTTTACCTTTAAATAGGTAAAATCCTGGTATTGATGAACCAATTGCATTTACACAGGTAAGAATTGTGATCCACTCCCTGCTCTTAGGCAATATATTAGGCACATTTCTACTCCCTCTCTTGGCAATTACCCGCATACCACAATTTATTCCTTCCTATAAGCATGTTTCATCACAGTTCCATATATGGTCTGGGGCATATGAGTGTTGGTCATATGTAACAGAAGGAGTGTTATAGAACTTGGAAACAATTGCAGGGCGTATATTTAAAGCCCAATCTTTGTCAAGGCCCTCCATTGTATGTAACACAAGGTCTGGATGCCTCTTTTTAAACCCACTCCACCATGACTTTCCAGGAAAACCATCTTTAAAGGGGTTTGGCCTCCCTTGACAGATTTTAGCTACAGTGGATTTAAGTTGTATAAGCTCTAACCCATGTCCCATTTGGGCCATCTCCTTACACCACTTGACCACCTCATCCTCCTCCTCTTCAGTCATAACTGTAACAGACCCTATACACTTTGTATTAGTCAACCCATTTATCCAATAATGTATGTTAGAGGAAAAAATACCATGTTTTTTTGCATATGCATGGATTGAATATCCCTTAAACTCGATGTCATCAATTGCATCGAGCATGTCTTGCTTTGTCTAGCCTCTGATGGCACTGATTTTCTTTGTTGAACTTGCGCCTTGCATTGTGGTTGAAGGTGGCTTTATGACTGATGGTGGGTTGCGATGGCCTGCTACCACAGAGTCCTTTTCAACGACATTGCTGGGAGAATTGGGAGCATTGATATCCTCATCTGATGAACTGATCCACATTTGGCCCCCCCTTCTCCCTCGCCTCCAATTCCTTATCCAATTTGCCATAGAAACTCTTGGCATGGATCCAAAAACCTGCAAATTTACCATGAAATTCTGATTTAAAATTGTATTCGAGTACAACATGGGTAAGAAATTTGATAAGTATTACAGAACAAATGTATAGAGTAAACTATATTTATGTATGAATTCAAATATTACTACTAACAACATGGAATCTTCAGTTGTTTGTTGTGAATTAATTGACATTGAAGTGGAACAGACTTGGTTTACCTGAACAATTGAATTTGGATTACATTGTTACTTTGAATTATTCAATGATTTCATTATATTGTATTTCAATTATTTGTGACTTGTAATATTAGCATGAGAAAGATATGTGATACCGACATGGCTGTTAGCTACATGGCTATTAAGCTGCATGGATGTTAAGCTACATGGCTGTTAAGCTACATGGTTGTAAGAAAAATGGCTGTTAAGCTACATGGCTGTAAGCTACATGGCTGTAAGCAACATGGTTGTAAGTTAACAGGGCATCTTCCTTTCATGTCGAAGTAGTCCCAAGCAAATTCACCATACTGTTAATAGGACATTTAACAGGACATTCATAGTTAAGTGAATACTTTCTACCACCTATTTTTGTTTTTCTGTACTTAAGTATATACCTATGCAGAGTATTTTTCGAGAGCTAATTTCAACAAGTTTAGCAAACAGTTCCTTGTTTCCACCTATGGATGGAAATTCCCTATTGACTATTGGTGCTTCTGATTAAACTCTTGGTGTTGGAACCACTGCTCTTGTCTTTGCTATTTTTTTAGGTTGTTAACATGGCCAGACTCTAAGTTTCTTGTTAAGTGTATGCAAGTTTCAAGACGAAGTCATAATTTTTGTGCTGGTGTACAGGTATTGACTAATAGGAAATGGACTTATCTACCTAGTGCGTATATGCTCAACAAATATGTGTCAATGTTTCCTGTTTGTTTAGAACAAAATAGATACAACAATAATAGGACATTCATGGTTTCTTGTTAACATGACATGGAATTATCTACCTAGTGCGTATATGCTCAACAAAATTGTGTTAATGTTTCCTGTTTGTTTAGAACAAAATAGATACAACAATTTATTATATTTAGCTAAGCTTGTGATCCAACTAGCTGTAGTTCAACTTGTTGCTCTTAGCTTGAGCTAAGAAACAATTTAGAAGGTGCAGTTAAGAAGGAAGCTATAGTGAAACTTCCATGAGCCTTATAATTAGCTGTATTTCAACTCTTGCAATCTCTCTAACTCCTATGTAGTTAGTAGCTTTCCGGGTCGTGTCTTAGTAAGCTAGTTTTAACATGGACTTATCTTTGGACATGGAATTCTCTACCTAGTGCGTATATGCTCAACAAATATGTGTTAATGTTTCCAGTTTTTTTAGAAAAAAACAGATACAACAATTTATTGTATTTTGCTAAGCCTGTGATCCAACTAGCTGTAGTTCAATTTGTTGCTCTTAGCTTGAGCTAAGCATCAATTCAGAAGCAGTAGTTAAGAAGGAAGCTGTAGTGAAACTTAAGAAGGAAGCTAAGCAACAGTTCAGAAGCAGTAGTTAAGAAGGAAGTTGTAGTGACAATTAAGAAGGAAGCTAAGCAACAATTCAAAAGAAGTAGTTAAGAAGGAAGCTATAGTGAAACTTAATAAGGAAGCTGTAGTGAAACTTCCATGAGACTTCTAATTATTTGTATTTCCACTCTTGCAATATCTCTAACTCCTATGTAGTTATTGGCTTTATGTTCCTATAAATTTTGAAGGGCATTGTTTTTAGGGGACTGTGTGTTGGAACTATTTCTTGAAAGATTTTACTCAATACTGAACTTAAAGGTTTAGAAAAATTCCAACTTGAAATTTGGAGTAGCTAATTTGTAGTGTCTTAGTAAGCTAGTTTGAATACTCATAGCTTATTTAATATACGTGATTTTATTATAAACATAACTCTCAATACTTATAAGCTTAACATAGTTTCTCAACTAAAATAATGATAAAGTACTCAATATAATAAATAACATTATTCAAGAACAACTAAAGACCTGTATGTCTCCAGCAACGCTCCAGCAACCGATGAAGAGAATGAATGTAACACTGTGCACACACTCTGTTTGGAATGTAACACTGGGCGCACACTAAGCACACTCTATCTGGATGAAGAGAATGAATGTAACACTGTGCACACACTTTGTCTGGAATGTAACACTGAGCACACTCTGTCTGTATGTCTGGAACACTGTCTGAAAATGATTGTATGTCTGCAAAATGGAAACTCACTGTCTGAAAACTCACTTTCTGAAAACGATTATATGTCTACAAAATGAATGGAACACTGTCTGAAAATTCTGAATGTATGTCAATAGTAGCTTAAGATTATAATGAATGCTTCAAATGTAGTAAGGGTTGATGTTTTATAGTTTTATGATCTAGAATTTAATTGATAGGGAAGATTGGCATGGATTTCCATCTCCCAAATTTAATTCTTTGTTGTGGATTGATTTTTACATGATCCAATGGCTAATAGGCTTTCATGGTTGATTCTTTTGCTTTCCTAAATTTAATTCCTGAATTGAAATGCTTTCCTGAATTGAAAGGGTTGTTGTGTTTAATTCTTGAAATGAAAGTTTGGGTGAACGATTTCCTGAATTGAATGGTGTGATTTAATGTCTTCAATAGGCTGAATGGTTAAACATACGTGTACATATGGTTGCCACACATTTCACCTATTTTTGTGCAGGTGTTACCCAATCCTTGTGCAGGTGTTACTCAACAATGGGATCTATTGCCCCAATGCAAAATCAATGGGTGACTGTTTGATGGGATAACTTTACTTTTCGATGAAAAGAATTGTAATGTTTTGTAGTGAATTTTGACTTAGTTGGTAATTCATAACTGGAGGTACTTGAGACAAAAGGTCTTTTCAACTTGTGATTTTAAGACTTGGTGTATGACAGTTGTTGGTCTAATAAAAAACTAGGCCCATTTTGGACATATTTATATAAATTATATAAGTTAATATAAAGTATTTCTATGCATATTTTAGTGAGTTTGTGATTTTTGTTTGATGGATGTGTGGGACCAATACTATAACTATTACTGGTCCTTACACAACAATAGAAGCCTCTCCCCTAGTCAATCCCCCGGATAGTCGGAAATTTTTCCGTAAGCAACGACGAATAGAAATGGAGCATTCACGAGCAAATCGAAAAGTGGCCCTGGGCTTCGATCCCGATGCGTCGGAAGCCACAAAGCCATTTATTGTAGAATGTTGGCCAACCATGCAAGGGGTTATGTTAGTTAATATTTATATATATTTTTAAGTCATTTCAATGAGTTATCAATTTATCATGGTTTTTAAAATATATTTGTCTGCGTTTTTTGTATTTAAAAAATCTTTTTACATTAATTAGCACTTGCATTGATCATTTTAATAAAGAGTATTAGTGGAGAGGAAATTTCCAAGATGAGTAAATTACACCTTAACAAATAATTTGTTGGGTAAATTACTCATCAAATTCCATCCTGATTTCAATAAGATCCAATTTGGGGTTTTTATAAGACCTAATTCCAAAACCAACTTTACATTCAAACATGATGATCAGGAAATAAAATATAATTAATTTTTGTTAGAAAAAACTCATTAAATAGAATGTTTGTGTAATGAAATGTAATTAATTTTAACCATCTAAATTCCTTAAATATTGAGCAACGATTAGAAAAAAAAATATAATTAATTTTGACTTGACAAAATTCATTAAATGAAATACTGGGTAATGAGATATAATTAATTTTGACCATCTAAATTCAGTAAATAATAAATTAGTGTTTACCCAAAACATTGGACACCTCAACATATCACACATTATTCCAAAACTTTACATTGTTAAAATATTTTTTTATATATAAAATCTAGTTAAATTTAACTTATAAAATAATTTTCCAGCTTTTTAAAATATTTATTAATTTTAATTATTTAAAAAATGATACATCAAAATTACAATGTATTTACTGGTTATTTTTTTTTCCCAGAAGAAAAATCGAAACTTTTTATTAGCTATAAAAAGTTTACAAAGTAAATGCTGAAGCATTCTATCTTATTTGTCTCTTTGAAAGAACCAAGTGCAAATCCATACGACAAATCTGAAATCCGCCCAAGTCTGTTGAAATTCGCAGAAAAAGAAAATTCCTGCCATACATAAGCTCTAATAAGCTATCGGTCTTTTTGCAGCCCATTTCCATCGTTGGGGCTCCTTCGAGGAAGAAAGACACCCCAGGAATGAAGTTGTAATAAAAGAACCACCAGCCATAGGAATCTGAGTTCCCTCTTAGGAGGACGAACTCAAACACATTCCGCTTCCAGCCCAAAAATTAAGTGAGTCTGTCTCAATAGTTAATACATGTTCATAGTAACTGCAAATAAATAAGAACATATAGAATGAAAAAAGGGAAGTACAGAAACCAAAAGCTCTACTATCTTGAGCCAGCCAAGCACAGGTAAAAAAAAGGGAGCTCAGACCAACACCTCCAGTCCCTCAGCTTCAAAATATTTTATTTTCCAGCATCCCAGAACTTGCTGTATGCCCTCTTTAGAAAGGAGGTCTGCAGCAACGTTCCTTTCCCTGTAAATGTGAGATACATAAATGTAAGAAAATATATTTTTGAGAAGCCAAATTTCTTCAAGGATGGGCAATAAAAGATAACTTTGACAGATGAATTCCTTGTTAATCCATTTAATAAAATTTAAAGAGTCCCTGAAAAACTGCTTAGAACTAACACCCAACCAAACAAGCCAACTCATAAGAAGATGTAGCACCTTTATTTCTGCGAAGTTATTCGTTCTTGCCCCCAAACCCACAAAGACTTCTCTGAAACCATTTGCGCTAAGATGGAGCACAAATCTAGCCCTACACCTATCCTCCCTATTCAAGGCTCCATTGAAAAATTCCCATGGAATTTTCTCGATGATGACCTCAGGGGCAGCCGTCCTTCCAATTGTTTTCGGGATGGAGACAGGCATGCTTACAAGAATAGCCATGCCTTCCACCGCTATGAATTAGAAGTTGGCTTCTATATTCTTGAAGATGGATCGGTTCCTCATAAACTAGATACGCCATGAAAGGATCAAGGGTAGAGCTTTCCAGTTTTCCTCAAAACTTGCCTGCCACCACTACTCCCATGCTTCCCAATCGTTTTTACCTCCCACCTCTGTTGTTTTAATGCTAATGCCATCGCCTCCTCCCACACTGGCCAACTAAAAGGACAACCCAGAAAAAGATGATGGAGTTTTTCCAAGTCAAGTTTGCATAGAGGACAACGACTCGACCCAACTTTATTACTTTTCATCAAGTTATCCCATGTAGGAACTTTATTATTTAGAATGCACCAGAAGAAAACCCTATTTTTTTCCATCTGAAAATTGTATCCAAGTTTAGGCGTGTACTTCACAGTAGGGCTAGGGGCCCATCTTAAATCATCCTCCGTGTCCCAGATCTGAACATGGGTGCGATCCAATTCCCCAATGTAATTTTTCCAATCTTCGTGCCATTCCGGATCCAAGTTCAGGTCCTCTCCATTCTTCCATCCTTGGGACCAACACGAAGAGGCTTCTTCCTTAACTATATGATTTAGGAAACATATCCCCTTATCCTTAAGGCTGTCCCTCAGAGCTAGAGGAAATACAAACAAATCCTTACTTCCCACCCATGGATCGATCCCGATCCTCACCTGCTCCCCATTCCCCACCTGCCAAATTAGTCCCTCATCAATTAAATGAATGGATTCTAGAATCACCTTCCACACCATAGAAGAATTGTTATTTTTTTCCCCACTGTTCGAAGCCAATCTGAAATCTCCATAGGGTCTATATATTTCCTCTTTATAACCTGCGACCAGAGAGAGTCTTTATAAAGAATCCTCTAGCCCATTTTTGCCACCAAAGAAGTCGCAAAAGATGAAATATCTTTAATGCTCCACCCCCCAAGGATTTTTGCCTCGCTATTTTGTCCCAAGCCACCCACAGCAAGACCTTTTCCTCCTTTGATCCTACCCATAAGAATTTGCTGCACATTTTTTGCACCCTTTATAAGATATTCCTGGGGACCCATGCCAACATGGTCCAATAAACTGGAAAGTCCATCAACATCAATCTTCCTGCTCTAGATAACCAGCGGAAACTCCAGTGAGCGATGCACTTTTAAATTTTAGATACGAGAAATAGACAGTCCACCGTTTTATAGTTGTTAGGCTTAATGAAGAACCCCACATATTTCAGGTTTCCTTCTAGCGATTTGACCTGAAATGGAAGTTCCTCCATGATAATTCTGGCTTCTTCTCCCGAGATACCTTCAATAATAATAACAGATTTTGCATAGTTGATGTTCATCCCTGTTGCTTTCAGAAAGAGATCAAGAATCTTCTTAAGAGTCTGTGACTCACTTCGTATCCCACTGCAGAACACAAGGATGTCATCAAAAAACAAGAGGTGTGTTATCTGGAGGTTGATGGCCACGTCAATTCCTTTGAACACCTCCCTCCTCTTTGCATCCACAATCATCTGGCTCAATCCCTCTACTGTAAGGAGAAAAATCAGAGGTGATAAAGGACATCCCTGTCTTAGTCCCATTTAACTCTTAAAAAACAGTGATGCGGCCCCATTAATGAGAACAACAAAATTGGCATTTTTTATATAACCCATTACCTAATTTATGAAGCAAATATCAAAAACAAGGTGAGGTAGCAAGAGTCTCAGGTACATCCAGCTGATTTTATCATAATCTTTAGCTAGATCGATATTAATAATCATGCCCTTCCTTATGTCTTTCTTATTGCTATGAAGGGTCTCCTGAGCCACCCCAATGGCTTCGTGAATTTGCCTCCCTTCCAAGAACCCAAATTGCTCCTTAGATACATTCCTTGAGAGGACCGGCTTTAGACGCACAACAATCAATTCGAAATGATCTTATATAAAATGTTGCAAAGGGATATAGGCCTAAAGTCATTGAATGAGCCTGGCTCATCTTTCTTCGGAATAAGTGCTATGAAGGTGGAATTCAATGGTTCCAAGATGGCTCCATTCTGACGAGATTCCTCCACCACTACCATAAGCTCACTCCCCATCTCTTCAAAAAAGTGATGGAAGAATTCTATAGTCCATTTGTCCGAGCCTGAGCTTTTCTCCCTCTGCATTGACTTCAGATTCCCTTCCACTTCTTCCTTGGTCACTTCCCTTGTTAGTACTAGATTTTCCTCTGCATCCACATACCCCTGAAAAAATTGAGCCACCCTTACTACCTAAGCTATTGTCACTTTTGGGGGGGCCTTGAAGAGTTTACTAAAGTCCTCTTTTCTCATATTTTCCAGTTCTGAGAAGGAATTTTCCATCCCTACGTCCTCTTTCCTCATCCCCCAAATAGTGTTTGCATTCCTCCTCCCTTTTGCAAAATTGTGGAATTTTTTTGAGTTTTCGTTTCCTGCCTCTAGCCAAATTGCCTGACTTTTCAATCTCCACTGTTCTTCTCTATCCAGAAAAATATTTCTCCTTTCCTTTTCCAACATTAGGATTTCATCCCTCTTCCTCTTTGATTCATAGCTATCCCACTCCGGACTTTCCAATCTTTCCAACTCTGCTTCTATCCTCTTCAGTTTTTCCTCGTGCTCTTCTTTCCTTAACTTAGCCGAACCAATAGTTTCATTTTTCATGGATTTAAGGTTTTCCCAAAAGTGACTCGCTTTCGACTGCGGCTCAGATCCCCCCAATGCCTCCAAGTATAATTAAAAAGCTCCCTGTACGAGTCTTCTTTTAGCCACCCCGAATTGAACTCTAAAGGAGCCCATGGTTTCTCCTGACAACCTTTAATTTCTAGTAGGATAGGATGGTGATCAGAGTCCTCCCCCCCTCTCCTATCCATTGACGAAAATCCTAGAATCTCTCCAACAGCTCTTCTCTCAAGACAAATATATCCAGAGGTTTTGCCACTCTTGCCTCCCCAATCCTTTTGTTCCGCCAAGTGGGTCCAAGATTAACCAGGTTTATGTCAACAAACTATCCCTCTATCAGTTTTAGCTTAAAAAAGTTGGACAAAGGATCAGCCCTTACATTCGACCCCCAAGCTTCGACTTGCCCCAAAGAGAAGCTTAAGTCTCCTCCAATAATTAATCTAGGGTCCTTCATAAAGGGTCCTTTCAACAGTTTATTCCAGAAGCTTTCCCTTTCCAAGCAAGGCCCATAAATATTCAGGAGAAGAAAATAGGTACTTAGCTCCAAAGAGAAAATTTCAGTAGCTAGGACATGATTTCTCCCCCATGAATTTAGGAGTTTGATCTTGCTAGATTTAGATCCAAATGCCAATCCCCCGGATCTGTTGCAGGCATCCAAACCCGTAAAATACCAGCCTGGGCACAAACCTTGTAGCACCCCAACCACTTCATCCCCAGCTCCCAGGGTTTCCTGTAGGAATATGACATCCAGGCTGTATTCAGAAAATAAAGCCCGTAAAGATAGCTTTTTTGGCTTGCTAGCTAAGCCCCTACAGTTAAAGGAAAGAACAATCATTTGATAACCTGGCCCAGGGTATTCACAGCTCTAAGTTCCCCTTTTAAATATTTTTGCTTCCCATCCACTATATCTATCTTGGATTTATTCTGTTCTTTTGACAAGTTTGATTTACGCCCTCTCTGCTTGGGCCTTGATAAGGAAACTGATAGATTCCCAACTCTCCTACCAAGTCCAGGAGGAATTTGGTTTTCCTCTCCCCCCCTGTGGTCTTAGATTATATGGACCGTGAGCTTTAGAGACCAAAACTTCAAAAGGAGCTAACGGGGGCATTGACTCCAATGGAGAAGATAGAGAGGGAATAGAGGTAATAACACTAGCTGATGCATTCTCAACCAAGGCAGGAAAATCTGAAGATCTAATCATTTGACTCAGCCTGGAAGGACCAGGCTCTGAAACCACACTAAAAAAGTGATGATCAAGACAAGCAGAAAGGGGGGAAGAGAAAGAAGTACCCGCCCGAGGAGGTAATTTGACATCCTTGGCTTCAGTCTGGAGCTCTCTATTCCAGCCTGATTCCACATCCATCTGATCACCCAGATCTTCCGCTCTTTGCTTTTCTGCTACCTCCTCTGTATCAGCCTTTTCTAACACCGGTGCCTGTGAAGGGAAGGATCCTTCCTTCAAACCCTGACCCAAATCCCCGGGCACAGTCCCTGCTTTCCTTCCTATCGGGCTTGTAGTATTCCCTTTGAACGATTTCTTCTTCCTCCTATTCCCCAAAGCGCACTCTTTTTCCAAGTGACCATACAGGTGACATTAGTGGCACTGAAAAGGGATCTTCTCATAGTCCAGAGATTAAATATATGACCACTCCCTGTAGTGTAGCTGGATCGCCTCCAGCAAGACTTCTTTGGGTTTTAAGAATACTAGAATCCTTGCAGTCCCTAAGTCGTGAGATTGTTGAAATGACATATTAGCTTCCAAGAAATGGCCGAAAACATTCCCTATATCTCTAAAGACATTTGTTGTCCATAGAGGCTCGATGAGTCCCGGTAGCTTGACCCAAATAGGGATTTCTTCTAATTTTTCTTTCTTTGCATCGAACAAAGGATGCCAATGCTCGAAAATAATTGGTGCCCAATCGAAACCCCAATTCTGCTCCACTACCCAAGTTGCCATCTCCTTGCTATTGAAACGGGCCATAAATTAGGCATTTTCTAAAAGCCGAACTTCAAACCTTGGATATGGGCCGGCCTGCCATGATTCCTGCGCCCAATTTTTCAAAAAGAGGGGTGTGACCTTCTTACCTTTTTCCTTCCCCACAATTGTGCGCTCATTAGTATCCATAGCTTCATCTATGGAAATATCAATGCCTAGAACTAAATTCAGCACTTTATCAGTCCTTCTTACTGCTCGAGCCTTCTTTCGTGATGGGTCTGAGGTCTCCGGGTCACTATCCGAGATGATATCAGTAATGTTAGCCTTCAGTATGTTTTTTGATCTTGCCTCTCCCAAGTCTACACCTCAATCCTTCGGATTCCTCGAACCTTTTCCAATTTGATCAACTCCCTTATCTCTACTTTCCTCTCCAGATCTCCCGAATCCTTTTTTACCAGGTTCTCCATCTTGAGCTGTAGCCCTTGTTGCTTATGTATCTAACAAGATTTGTCTCACACCTCTTCTCGGATCCTATACCCTTAGACCAACACCTGCTGCTTTAGGGCTCAAGGCACTTCTTCGATATTTTTTTGTTCATGCAGTCGCCTTTGAACTTTGCATCTCAGCTTCAAACCCCAGAATTCCTTGTAACCCCAAAAACTCCCTTCCTTCGATGGAAAACTTGTATCCCGCCCTCTTAATCGCCTGTTTATCTTCCTCCTTCTTTCGCAATCCACAGCTCGCCACTATGTCTTCCAGGCCTCCAGAAGACTCAAAAGGATATGTTTTGTCTCAAATAAGACCTGTCACCCCAAAATGACTTATGTTCTGTTCCTTATGACCCATAAAAATCAAAACCCAGCAGGTTTTTTTATGGTAGTCTGCTCCCCCCTGCGACCATAACTGTTACCAGGCTCATCGAAAGCCTTGGAGGGCTACCCATTCTACTGCCCAACCCTGTTCCTTCGGACTTGCCAGCAAACCCTAGCTCAGCTCTAGAAAGACCCTTCAAGTTCTTCTCAGAGATCTCCATACCCCACATCGAGAGGAGGTCCTCAGGTTCAGGATCAAGCTCCACCTGTTGCAAGCCTCTTCCCATCCTTGCAAACCCAATATCAATAAAAAAAGTGCCACTACCCACTGCCTTCGTGCTCGACACCGCCTGCCACCTTTAGAATGTCCCTTAATAGCTAAAATGAAAAGTAAGAGTAACCGACAACTATGATACTCCAATCCCTAATTTTCCAGAGGGTAAAGCTCCATGAGGTTACCATCTCCCAAAACCCAGTCACCGCACTGACTCACCCCTCGAGGTCGTTTTCGCTCTGCTGTCCGTGTCGATTACCTGTTGTCACATATTTTGTCTGCTGCCCCTACAGAAAGGCATCTATCTGCCTCCTGGCAGCCTTACATCAACTGTTGACCTAGATTCAGCCCATCAGACCCCTATGGTTTCAATCTCTACCTCCTATCTCCCCGATCTTTTTTTATCTTTTTTCTATCTAAATAGATACATCGATTTACTGGTTATTAAAAATATTGGTTATATGTAATTTTAGGGTTAAATATAGTTTATAAATTGATTTTATTTTTTATTTTTTATTTTTTTATTATATTTTTAGATTGGTTACCTAAGAAAAAATTTACCAAAATTATGGTGGATTTAAATACTAAATTTACTCTAAAATGTTATGAAAAATATTAAGTTTATATACAATTTTAAGATTAAATTTATTCTTTCTGCGGAGTCTTGATGAAGTGGTTTGTCATCACAGGTTCAATTCCTTTCCTCCATCAAGATGATGTATCTGGACATGTTGATAAATATGGAGTAAAAAAATAAAGTGAAACAAGACAAAAAAAAAAAAAAAAAACTAAAAAACATAAAAAAAGAATAAATTTATTTTATGAATTCATTTTCACGATTTTTAAAAATATTTATTAATTTTTAGTTATTTGAAAAATGTTTTTTTTTTAGTGTTTTTAAAAATATTTTTTATTTTTTGATTATTTAGAAAATGATATTTAAGGTTTTTAAAGACATTTATTAATTTTTAGCCCTTTAAAAAATGATTTACCAAAATTACAGTAGATTTAGTTTTTAAAGTTTCTCTAACCTATTATTAAAAACATTAGTTTATATTATTAAAAATATTAAGTTATATATAAAAGTGTAAAATAAAAAATTAAATTTATAATTTTATTTTTTAACTATTAATTTGTATTATTTAAAAAATATTTTTTTGAATAAAAATATTTTTTCAATTTTAAAATACCTCAAAATCTTTAAAAAATAAGTGTGGGTACTTATTTTTTTTTCCTATTACATATTTTTTTATGTATTTACTTGACATATTACCTAGTCTTTTTTTTTCCCTATTACATATTTTTTTATGTATTTACTTGACATATTACCTAGTCTTTACTTATTTACTTAACATATTGTCTTTGGGATCAATGAATTAAAAACATCAACAACATTAATGTACATAAACTATCATATCATTAGTTTTTTTTTTCTAAAGCATATCACTGGAACATTTTATTATTTACATAAACTATTAAATTAAATTATGGATGAAATTGTTAATTAAAGAATTGATTAATTTATGTTTCAATTATTTATAATGGTAGATTTAATTGTTTGATTTAGTTTATGTTATTTTAGTTATTGCATACTTATTGACAATTTTATTATAATGGGTAGAGTTATTGTTAATGAAAAAACTTAGTGTATGCTTTTGATCTTTTTTGATTTGATACTAGTGTAGATCCATTTTAAATTTGAATCTACAAAGCATTGAGATGGATCAAATTTCTTTCACTTTAAGAGAGGTTTGCATGTCAAACATTGAGATGGATCAAATTTCTTTCACTTTAAAAGAGATTTGCATGTCAAGAAATTTGATCCTCATGATACTTGGTAGATACTGAATTAAGATGGATCTTTGTTGGTTTAATTTCCCCATTTAAATAGGCCATATTGCACATGAATACCATGAGGCAACACCATTAATTCTCAATACCACAAGTCATTTTTTTTTTACTATTATTTAATTTTTATTTTTTATTTTATTTTAACCGTGTTAAAATATTTACACTACATTAATATTTTATTTTATTTTAATTTATATATATATATATATATATATATATATATATATTTGTAATTTCACATTTTTATTTTTATTTTAAATGTAATTTGAGTTAGTCAAATGTTAAACATTACATGACCAACATATTTCCTATACTAAACTGGAGCGCCCCTCTCGAAGCAATTACTAAAATTTAGTTATAATTTTTTTTTTGAAATTTCAATTTCAAATTATTCAGATTATTATTTTAACACAAAAATAATTAGCAATTAAAAAACTTCTATTATTATTTGATTTTTCAATTTTAACTATTGATATATGTAATTCTTTTAATTTAAAATAATTCTCCCTAGATTTCAAGTAAAAAGAGCATTAATTTTCCTTTCTTACCATCTTAAAATATTAAAAAAAAATCAACTTTTAAAATGTTTAAGCTATATCATTATTTATTATCTCTGAAATTTTAACACAATATACTTAGGATTATTAATATTTTAACTTAATTAAATTTTAAAAGTTCAAAATGAAATTTTTTAATAGTTATTTTAATAAGTGAATAAATATTATTTAATAAATTAAATAAAAAATAATAATATTTTTTAATTTATTATTTCACTCACCTCATTATAAAATCTAATATTGATAATTTTTCAATAGGTTGTGTTGAGATTATAATAGCATTAACCAACATTCAATAAGCTTGCAAAGAACTTTCAAACAAGTGATATCCTATGGAGGATACCGTATCTCTTTAAGCATAACGTCTAGTTGAGATTATAATAGCATTAACAAGCATTCAATAAGCTTGCAAGGACCTTTCAAACAAGTGATATCCTATGGAGGATACCATATCTATTTAAGCATAGCATCCTCAAACCGTGACAAATAACATATTTTAGACATAAATAATATAACTAGAGATTGCACCGAGAGGTGCAAAAGAACGCTGATGAAAGGAAATAAGTAAGCCAGTTATATGGACAATGAAATACAATAAAAAAGACTAAAGAACTTGTAATGTTTTTTTTTATACAATTGATTTACCTCTTTAGCAACAATACATAAATTTCTTAAAGGTGTAGATACTATAGGCACCAACCTCTCCAAAAAATAACCATGTCATTGAACATCAATTCAACACTATATTAGAAACTAACAAGGTTTAACCAAACAAAACAAAATATGAATTACCACACTAGCATGTATAGTTTATATTCTTAACAAGAGATGATCAGAAACTGAATTGGGGGCAAAAATTTGCTAAAAATTTAAAGTTCTTGGAATCACTCCAAACTAGAATGACCGGATAGGTCTCGTTGCGAGGAATCCGGTGCACTTCATTTCATCAAAAACCAACTCCATAAGTGAAAGTTAGAGCCTGCTGTCTGCTTGACCAAAAATTATCAGATAGGTCTCATTGCGAGGAATCTGGTGCACTTCATTTCATCAAAAACCGACTCCGTATGTGAAAGTTAGAGCCTGCTGTCTGCTTGACCAAATAGACAAATTTAAAAAAAAAAGTCAAATAGGGTCAAAGGGGTCAATTTCTTGGTCAAAAGTGGTTTTCCTCCGCCAATGGTGTGTTTACAAGTGTCAAATGGTGGTTCGTCCAAATTTATGGTTTGTTGGAAGTTTTTGTTTGGTTATGAATAAACCAACGGAATGATGACACGTGGCTAGCCTAGAGGCCGCCATGTATCCCTCCCAAAGGCCAAAGTTTGGTTAGGTTCAATGGCTGAATTTCATTATATATGGTTTGGAAAAATTTTAGGGCAAAGGTTGGGCTCAAGCCCGTGACCTCCCCCACACAAACAACACAACTTACCAACATACCAAGCCATTGTTTCTTACAAATATATGCAAACGAAACATATTTGATTTCATACAAAGGTTGCGGTAGGGGTTAAGAGGGCCAGCCCTTGGTCCACAGGACCACGTAGCCCGTAACCATGGCAGAGCCCAACAAATGTGCAGAGTTAACCATAAACATGGTTTAATTAGCCCATAAACCAATTTTAAATGCGCTTAAAGTTTGGATTAAATTAAGTGCCTGGTTAAATAAGTGTGATTAACAGTGCCTTAACAACACTTACCACTAATTAATCACCAGTTTAACATTAAGTGTGGATTAACACTAATTGGCGGAGTTCACTAAATTCAGTGCTACCCCCACTTTTGTCGGGCTTAAGTGGAGTTTCTCCAAATTTGGAGGGGTTTCTTAGGCCAAAATTAGTGAAACCATAACTAGAGCATTAGTAGACTAAATCAGGCTAAGAAAGAGTCAATCCTAGATGATTTGGATGCTCTGAGCATGATGGTCTAGGTTGCAAAGGCAGAGGAGCACTTCTATACGTGATTTTTCCACTTTGAATATTAAAGAAGCCTAGGGCCATTAGGAGAGGAGGCCATGTCTAGATCACATGAAGACCATTTGCAGAGCCAGAAGAGGCTACCTAAGGGTGTTTGGGTCTTATGAATCCAATGGAGTAGGTTGTAAAGCCATTGGAGCACTCTGAGTGCATGTCATAAGATAATTGACCATTAATCCAAAGAGGGCCAAGCCATTGAAGCAGGTCCATAGAGATGTATCCCAGGAGGGGTGAACTCCGTTATTAGCTCTCTGTTATGTGTTTTTTGTGCATTACATTATCTGTAATTTACTTATTTTGTATGATTTTTTTAAATAAAATTTACTTAATTTATTTCTCATAAAAGACACTTAAACTTGACACATAAATTATTTCATAACTGGCTATTCAAGACAATCCTTAAGAACACTTTAATTTACTGATGAGGAAGATAGCAAACATTAGGGGAATTTTGAGGTCTAAAATGGGCCTCCTAAGGAAAATGTACAATCAAAATTCACTTCATAAGAACCAACCACATTTTAGGGGATGACATCATCCCTAATGGTTGAGGTGGCGTTGCTTGAGTTAAAGGTACTTACTTGTCACATTCTCAATGGTGGATAAAAACTCATGGTTAACCATGATAGTGCTCTAAGTACTTTTAAAGTCATAAAGTAAAGTACTCATAATAAATGTCATTTCACACTTTTTGAATAAAATATTATTATTGTCATTTCATATTTTTTGAAAGAAACAATGCATATCCCTATACAATCTTCATGTACTTACACACTTTTCAATAAACATTATTTTTGTATAATTTCAAATATTTATTTATAAATCAAATCAATTCAATATATAATATAAAATTCATACATAAAACAATATATTATATTATATTATTTTTATATAGTATATTAATTACATGTTATTATATAATTTAAATAATATAAATTTTAATTAATAGTATATTCTATAATTAAGAATTTATGAATTTATATTATATTATATTTTAATTTATTTAAGTACAAAGGAAAAATGCATTAGTTGTACAATGATAATGACTTTCTTGAAAATATCATTCTTATTTATAGTCATATCCATACAATTTTTTTAATATTTTTATGTTGGTACAACTTTTTAATTGAATTTAACCATGGTTACATGGATTTTGGTGCAAAAAGTGAATTGAAAATTCATAAATATTATTTTATTGGTTTATCTATTATTTTATTATTTCCTTAAGAGGCCCATTTTAGACCTCAAAATTCCTTAATGAAAAAACTAGTTTTTCCATATTAATACCAAGTTGGGATCAGAGCACAGTTTAGGTCATTTTATCCCTGAGATGGCTTACCAAGGTTAGCTAGGGAATTAGCTATTGGTTTTGTATTTGGGCAAGGATAATTAAATGTGTGCAAGTTTATGTGTATCTCTTGAGGAGAAGTTCAAGATTGAGGACTCAGCTCTCAAATAACATCAAAGAAGCTTTTTTATATGCATTACAAGTGTGATGACAACTTCATCAAGCACTGCTTCTAATCCATCTTCCTTAGCAAGACTCTTTGATAAAGAGACGTTGCAAAAGCTCTACATCATGAGAGATATGGTGCAAGAGATGTATGAAAATAAGAAGGAGAGCACTATACTTCAAGAGAATTTGATTTCCATGAAGGAGGAGAAGCAAGAGCTTCTTGAAAAGATGCATGAGATGGAGACTCAGCTCCATATTGCAAATGAAACACTAGCCAAGTATGTGCATGAAAAAGAGATATTCAATTCAATTTTATCTTCAATTTCCTCTCAAGATTAATGTTTTGGTGTTTTTGAAACACACGCTAGAGGAATAGGGTCCAAATTATTGATGAATATGGGCTATGAAGGTAAAGGATTGGGAAAACATGCACAAGACATAGTTGAGCCAATTGTTGTTGAGGAAAGGCCTAGGTATTTGGGTCTTGGTTATGTAAAACATGATGGAGAATGCTCCGAAACCAAGGAGGCACATGAAGGTGTTCCAAGAAAGAATTTCGTTACATGTTTATTACCTCAAGCTTATGAAGTTTGTGTTCATGAGGAATGCAAAAGTTTTACACCCACTTTGCAAGAAGTTTCTCATAAGCATGCAACTAATGAGAATGGAAAAAAAGAGGATGTTGAAAGCTCTAAAGTCATTGAAGCCATTGTTGGTATTCCGAAGAGAGCCACTACCTCATCAAATTCACCTCCTCAACAAGGTGACAAAGGTGAATCTGCAAGGTATAAATCTGCCTTTAATCAAGTTGCTTTTAACCATGATAAACATGGAAAATCCCCACATAATATTTGGACAAAATTTACATGTTACTTTTGTGGTTTGAATAACCATATTGTTTCGAGGTGTTGGAAGAAGATTACCATGCACAGGAAAATTTCAAAACAAAGGAGATGAAAAGCCAAAGGTCTAATGGATAAAGAAAACCATGTGGAAAAGAAGATGCAATTATTTTTCACTCATTGCCATAAGTAGGGTCATCTTGTAGACAAGTGTTGGAATTTGTATCCAACAAGTCATCCACGACATTTGAAGGTGGAGAGAGATCTTGAAAAGAATGGAAAAGAATATTCCATAATTGATCTACGTTAGGATGATTCACATGATGAAGTACAACTGAAGGAAGTACCATTGAAGTGGTTTGGAAAGAGATTGTTATATTTATTAACCAATTAAGGCCTTGAATTTATTTTTATGATTGATGACAATCTTGTATTATTGATGCATTTCTTTTCCAATTGAATGTGTTTCTTTTCTTTTGAAAGCATGTTGCATATTGCATGAAGCAAGATGTTGGAAAACTAGAGTTATGTTGACTCAATTAGATGCAACAAAGATTGAAATTTTTGGTTGGAATTTGCATAGAATGCATTTATTTTTCTCTAGAATGCATGTTGCATGTGTACACCAAGAAGTTTTTTGAAAGTGGAGTATGTTGACCAAATTTTCTGCAACAATACCTGTTAGCTCTCTGTAATTTGTAAGATTGGAAAGAACAAATGACATAGGACAACATCAAATCACTTTGGAGTCGAGGACCTAAACTTCCTAGACTCAGAGAGGGCTCTCTTTGCTATTTATGATTTATGATTTAGCTTGATGATTATAATTGTTGATATTAGGATAGTTATAGAGATTATGAGAAATTTTGGTTTTGATTGGTTGGGTGGTTGGACAGACAGAGCTGTGAAGATTAATCCATTGGGCTATGGAGTCATAAGAGGCTGAATTGTGCATCAAATTTTTCAAGGGGGCATTCACAGGGAAAACTAACTATGCAGACTGGATCTTACTGGCAGTGTCAATATGAGATGAAAGAAAGCAATGAGTTCAGTAATAGATAAAGAGTATTTAAGAATTCTTTAACTATACTTCAGAGGAAAACATTAAGATAACAAAAATAGACAAAATTAAGGTGCTCTCTCAGCAAATCTTATCTAAAACTTCTGTTTTGTAATCAGAGCAACTGATGCACATCATGAAAAGATAGAGGAAAACATTAACATAAAGGAAAGAACATCACCATTAACATATCTCATGAATCCTGTGAACGGTCTCTTTGTTATTGATTCCCAACTCAAAGCAGTTACAGTGCTCCAATACAATGATATTTTACCACACTGAGTCTAACAAGGTTCCAACCTTTGATAACGAAAATTTGAGCAGTATTTAACTAAAATTTGAGTAGGTTACCCTAATATACTTGGGTCCAACTTCATTTATTACAAAAGAACTGAAATTAAATAGGCATGGCCACGCAAGGCTTGAGCAAAATATCGCCTATAAAATTAATTTTGAGCAGCTCTTTATGGATCTAAATTCTTTGATGGCTCTGACATATGGTCCTGCTTTTCAAAATATCAGTGTTGGGTAATTAAGTCTAGTGCATCGTTGGTTACTTTCATTTATTGATGTTTGTGCTAATGTGGTTTGCATCCCCTTCAGTCTCTGTTGTTATATCTTTGCATCAATGCCTGACTCGACCCTTTCTGTCTTTTTCCTTGTGACGTTCAACCTTGCCCTGCCTTTTTCCCCTTGTCGGGTCCGACCAGAGTCTTTCTGCCGTGTGTAGCCTATTTCCTCATAAATGGAGCACAGACCTTATATGACTAGTCATGGAGGGATGGAGGTTGGCAGACGTGGATGGAATGGAGGATGGCAGAAACATATTTTCGGAGGGGCCTTAAGTGGTAAGCGAAAATATAGAAGGGGGGTGTGAAATAGCGGAAGGGAAACACCTGGTGGGGAGGGGGTAAGCGATACCACCCATTTCAGACCCCCCCCCAATGGTTAGAGTTGAAAATATGAGAGGAGTGCGAAATGCAACAATGACCGTCATATGAGGAGGGGTTGAGTGGAGATGGAGGAAAGATGGAGGGCAATGAGGAGAAGGAAATGTCATGGCAGGTCAGGTGGGACTGAACCGCAACCCGCAGATCGCAAAACTTAAGGTTTAGCCGTAAGCGAAGGTGGTAAACACTGAAATATGCGAAGTGCGAAGTGTGGGGAGAAGGTGAGTGGCATGGAGGGAAGGTGGGACTCGATCGCATCTCAAGTTAAACAAAATAGGTTGCGAGAATTTCAAATGGTAAGTTAAAAATTGTGCCATGCGATATCCCACATCGGTGATCATAGGTTTTAACGTTTAGTAGAATGGAATGAATTGTAATTTTGAGAAATGCGATGGATAGTGGGAGAAGTGTGACGTAAGGGGGAGAACGGTCCCACTTTAATCACAATCGGGGAATGGGGAAAAGTGGAGATGAGTCAATTATATAGCGTTGAAAAAAGGAAAAGTATAAAGTTAAAGCAGAACGATGGAGAAAGGTAAAGTTTAAGGCGGAAACAAGATTATGCATGCAGTTTCGAAAATGCGATAAGGTATGGCGGGTCCCACTTCATCGCATCGGTGGAAACACAAGGTTTTCCGTAAGTCCTAAGAGGTAAGGTTAGAAACCTACGGGTTGCGAAGTGCGGGAAAAATGTAAGGCTTATCTACGTGCCACGGGTGAACGGGTCCCACTGGCATCGCATCTCACATTTTTCTCATTTTAAGATTTACCCTTGTGCTCATCCTGAAAAATTTTCAATTTGCGATTGCGAATTGAATCTTCGTCATCGATCATTGCTTAGATCCAATGGTCCTCACTGCTTCCTTAATATGGTTTTCCGAACTTACCTCTTTGGTTGCGCTTGACCATTTCTTATTTGTTCGTGGAATAATTGCCTCGTGGTCATGACTTGACCTACTTTAGTGTTCATGACTCGACCTGAACGTGTGCATGAATTGACCTGATCTCATTTAGGACTCTGCCCTTGCTATTTTTTCTAATGGTCTAATGTTGCTTCTTTTTTTGGCTTACTAGCAACATTTTCACCTTCTACTGAACTGAAAAGCATAACAGATTATTTTGAAGCTCTTGACAGTCAGGATTTCCCTTTTCCTAAAAATAAATGATGGCCATGGAATATTATTTTCAGTATAAATATAAGCAATAATCAGTCACCTGGTGATACTGTGAAATACATGAGTCTAACAGTGGCTCTAGCTAGGGATGGCAGCTCCTTCAGGAGGTGTTAAGAACATTGTAGACTAGTGACCTTATCCATTGGGTTGATCCCATCCTGCAACCTAATTTGCTACCATTTATGTGGCTAAAAAAATTCAATTTGAAGTCAAAATTCTCTGCAAACTGGAGTCTGGAACACACAAAAACTGAAAACTAACCTAAAACTAAAAAACTGGAAAAATGCTCAAAGTGTTGAGCTCATTTTCATACCTACCTACCCAATCTATGATTATAATAATTTTATCTCCTTTTTGAATTAATAACTTATCACCTATCTCTTATTCTATTGGAACACCTAATCCGCCATGGGTGGGTGTGGAATGTGAAAGGTCACAATGGAGTCCAAGTGACCTTGGAATGTGAAACCAAGAGTCACACCATTGTACTATAAATGTACATCATGTACAATGGAAAAATAAGAGAGCTACACGCTTATCCTTCATTGTGTGTTGAGTTTCTTGTTGTGTGTGTTTATTCTTCTCCCCACACCATGTGTGTGTTTAACATGGTGTTTAACATAGTATCAGAGTTGAAACGTTCATAATCAACTCAACCTTGAGTGCTCCATTCGTGTTTATGGCCTGTGCATATCTGCAAAAATTCTTGGCATTTTTGCAACACTCAGAGATTGTTGCAGCAGACATTTTTCCACATTCAGGAATTTGTTTTTGAGAAGAGCAGCATTCAGAAATTGGTTTGGAGAAAAGCAGCATTGTGCATATCAAATTCTGCAGGTTTTCTAAATTTCTGTCTATTAATTTCTGCTACTATATTGCCCTCTGCAATTTTCTGAAAAAGTTTCTGGGTTTTTTAATAGAAAAGATTTCTAAGTAATTTTAAATTATGCATTGGAGTGTTACTAAAAATACCATTTTAAAGTGGGTTTCTGAATGAAGAAGAAGTTTCTGGTTTTTTTTACTGGAAAATATTTCTGAGTTTTCACTGAAAAATTTATGAGATTTCTGAGTTTTTTGCAAATTTCTAACTCTGAAAATTCTCCAATTTACCTCTGTTGTGTATCTGTTGTGTACTATTTCTAAAATTCCTGCTGAAATTTCCTTAAATCTGCTCAAATCTGCTGTTAAAAAAAAAAAAAAAAATTGATTCAGGCCCTCGGCCCTTCCTCAAACCTGCAATTTTTTTTATTGCAACTGACCCCCTCATATATGCCCCTCCTATCCAAGCAACACCCCCCTTGGCTCATAGCTACTCCCTCGTTCCTCCTCGCTTCTACGCCCATCCCTCTGCGCACTCGACCACACGCTCAACAACGGCCCTCCCCTACACTCAACCCACCTGCAACCTACCCCCTCCAATCTACCCTGTATCCCCTTATCTCCCTACTCTCAGCCCACGCCGCTTCACACAAACCGCTCCACCTACGTTATCCCTAAAACCCAGCTCTCCCCTCCCTGCGCTCGTCCCAACAACTCCCCGCACTAACGCTCCCTACGCCTCTCCCACGACTCGGCCTTTCAACCCTCTCCCCACCCTCGCATCTCTACCTACTCTAATCGCTCTTCCTCGCCCTTCACACAACATACCCACCCGTCTTCCCTACGCTTCCCATCAACATTCACACTCCCCTCAACACATTAAGCTCCCCTTACCCGCCCTCCCTACAACTTCCACCCGCCCTCTGCTCACACATCACCCATACCCCCTCACCAACACTCAACCCATCCCTTACACCCTCTCCCCTACAAACCGTGGGCTCTAAAGATCCCCTCCCCCTTATCAATCCTCACTACACTTGGCCCTCGACCCTCACGGCCTATTCCCCTCCTTATTCTGCATTCCCTCCTCTTTAAATTTTTTAAATTTCGATTTTTTAATATTTAATTTTTTTTTCCAACCTTCCCATTTCTCTGTTTTAAAATTGTAATTTCAGCCTTTTTTTAGTTAACCAGCTAATACCTCCCTTAGATAAACCTTCCCCAGTATTACCTCCCCTAGTAAAAACCTCTCCCAGTTTTACCTCTGTTTTTCCCCATTTTTTTAATTAATCCCAAAAAAAAAAAAAAAAAATCGGAGAGAGAGGAAGAAAGGAAGTAAAACAGTAGAGAGAGAGGAAGAGGAAATGAACAGCATGAAAGAGGAAATGGCATATGAGTAAATACACATAGAGGAGAAAAGTGAAATTTTCATTATAATTTGTGGCATGGATAGAAGGGTGATTTTCTGAAGAAAATGACATGTGAAGACAAATTGGTCCTCATTTTGAAAACAATAATGACATTCATTATTTGGACACAAAATTTCTGATTTGTGGAGTTTCTCTTAATTTTTATTGCATTCTACAGTATAGCAAGGTCAAGAATCCAAGCTTGTGAACCTCCTCCTTTTTTTGAGTTGAGTTGAGTTGTTTTTAGTGTCAAACAACTCTTTGAAGAAAAAAATCAGCTGCCTTAAAGGCTCATTGCACAAGTATTTTTGCTGCATATTCACAATTTTTTTTTGCAGAGATGTTGTATTGAACTTACATTGTATAGTGAGTGGAATTTTCTTCTTCATTCATAGTTGCAATCAGTAATTTTGAGTTGTTGAAAATTTTTGATGTAAGTCATTGTTGCTTGCCGGTTAGACATCCAAGTCTATACCTTGAGGAGAACATTTTGTACTTTGAGATTTACATAGTTGGAAGTTTTTTGAAGTCATTTGTATTTGTTTGAAAGGAAGTTGAATCACATTGTAAACAGGTGCATTTTCAGTTGAAGCCAGCACCCTTTATTTTGAGCCTAAGTTGTTGAAAATGGCTAAAATCAATGAGGCATTAGAGTTGTTGAATAAATTCATTCATTCCAATGTTGATGATATGATACAAATGAGCAAGGATGCTCTTTGTAACATTCAAAGTTGTTTGCAAGATGCACACAAAAATATTGAGTTTTTGCAGTTGGAATCCCAGCTTTAGCAAAAGAGTCGCCATTCTGAACCTGTTTCTGTTCAGAAGATTGAGAAGGACTCTCATCAGCAGCAAGTTAGTAAAGTTGCAGTTGATTCACATTCAGTTCCTTGCACAAGCACAGATTTACATGCAGATGCAGTAGTTCAACTTGCACTTCTCAAGCCCATCATCAGACCTTGGGAAGAGCTTGTCTACAACAAGCACAAAACTGGTCTTGGATATGACAAGGATGTGTCCTTTCAAATTTCAGACTACACCAAGGCCATCAATTTTAGAGTGCCAGATTCCTGTATGACAGTTCACCTGCAGCTGTTCCATATCCTGCTCCACTTCCACAACAACAACATATTCTAAAATGCCAACACTGTGATCGAGTTGGCCATATGAAATATCACTGTTTTGATCTTCATCCATGTAAGAACTATGGTCGGCACACCCATTCTTCAGATAGATGCTTCAGAAACAAGCCTCCCACAAGAGAAAAGATTCATATTGGATGGATCGCTTCTTGGCAATGGGCATCAACAGCCAAGAAGATGTTTAAGTCACATGTCATAACTTGTTCTCAGATATTGAGCAAACTTGGAGTTTAGTTTTCACCATCATCTCACCTTGTCCCTAACAGGGGGAAAATGGTGGTCATGTACAAGCTTCGATTTCAGATCAAGCGAGCCTGAGCCACAATCTCTCATTCCATGTTTAGAGTTGTAGCTAAATACACAACAGTTCAAGCGAGCCTGAGCCACAATTCGTCATTCTAGATTCAGAGATGTAGCCAGAGACACGGATGCCCATGAGCATGCCTTTGGTTGGTGGACAGCCTTAAACCATCATCTTTGGTTGGTGGACAGCCTTAAACTATCACAGGTTGTAGACCTCCCTTCTTTTAGGTTGAAGGTCTCCCTTTCATATATGAGGGACACTTCCTCTAGCAGAAGCCTTCAGTTTCTTGCCATCTTTGGTTGAGTTCCAGGAAATGCTTCAAGCATTCCAGTGTTGTTGGTAATCCTTAAACCATCACAGGTTGTAGACCTCCCTTCTTTTAGGTTGAAGGTCTCCCTTTTTTATGAGGGACAATTCCTCTAGCAGAAGCTTTCAGCTTCTTGCCAGTTTTGGAAGAGTTCCGGGAACTGCAACAAGTATTGTGTTCCAGTGTTGGTGGTCATCCTTAAAACACCTCTTTTTGCCAACATTTTAGAGAGATGATTAAGCCTAAGGGCTGCCATGCATACATTGCAGCTTTGTATTACAACTCTCTTCTTAGACTCGCATATACCCCTTCGGATTAAGGGGGGGAATGTTGGAACACCTAATCCTCCATGGGTAGGTGTGGAATGCGAAAAGTCACAATGGAGTCCAAGTGACCTTGGAATGTGAAACCAAGAGTCACACCATTGTACTATAAATCTACATCATGTATAATGGAAAAATAAGAGAGCTACACGCTTATCCTTCATTGTGTGTTGAGTTTCTTGTTGTGTGTGTTCATTCTTCTCCCCACACCATGTGTGTGTTTAACATGGTGTTTAACATATTCCTCCTATTGGTTCAGATTAGGTTGTTGAACCAATGTTATTTTCTACCTATCTACCTAATAAGCCAATAGTAAATGGTTTAACAAATCTTCATTTTCTAACCTATCAACAGAAAATTCAAAATTATACAATCATGCTCAAGGTGTATTATTGCACATAACCCTTCAAAAATAGTAGTGGAATTTTGATTTGAAACACTTCTAGAAATATTTTTTTTTTTGTGGGGCTTTCTTTTTGCTTATCATACTAGGCTTATGGCCTTCACTTCAGGCTTCAACCTTGTCCAAAGGATTATTGAAAATTTTAAGGTTATGGTATTCACAATGAGGAAAGTTTAATCTAAGTTCTTAACAGAAATAATGTTTTAGCATCCTGCCATTCACCGGACCCCCAAACAAATCTGTTCCATCCATCTCTTGTAAGAAAAATGCATTATTTCCTCTAGAAGAATGAATAATGTATGGGCCTTTCCACAGGTTGTCAAACTTGCCATGCTTACACTTATCTTCTCTTTTGGAATCTGATTTCAGCACTTTATCTCTGATATTGAAATCATTTTCTTTTGTCCTTTGGTCAAAGATATTTTTCATATTTTCTTGTACCACCTGAGTTCTGTTGTACACCTCTTCTTTGTACTGTTGCAGCTGAATGGTCAAGCTTATTCTTATTTGCACATAATTTTCTTCAACCTTCACCTCTTGAATGAGTTTCATGGCTGGCACTCCTAAGGACGTTGGGGAAAATGCATCCATTCCATAGACTAACTATTATGGTGACATGCCAATTGATTCCTTAGTTGTCACTCTGTCAGCCGATATTGCATGCCCCAATTTGTTATTTTGGGATTTCTTATTGTCTTCCAACAACTTCTTGATGATGTTGACCAGGCTCTTGTTGGAGGATTCAGCTAGTCCATTACCTTGAGAGGAATTAGCTATTGAATGCCCCAAAGAAATGTGATATTTGTGGCAAAAATCCACCATATTCTTGGATTTAAAAGAAACAGCGCTATCTGTAATAATTTTCTGAGGACAACCAAATCTAGACAAGATGTTGGCTTCAAGGAATTTGATAATCACTGAGTCAGTAGTAGTTCTGGAAGGAATGGCCTCTATCCATTTGGTAAAATAGTCTGTAGCAGTAAGGATCCATTTATGTTGGGTAGAGGAGGAAGGGTGAATTTATCCAATGAAGTCAAAACCCCATTGTTGGAAAGGAGCTTCAACAAAGATAGGTTTTAAGGGCAAAGGCAGCGGCTTTCGTTTTCCCTTAAAATTTGGCATTTATGACAGGTAGCTACCATTTTGTGGATGTCTGGGAAAATATTAGGCCAATAGAATCCATCTCTAAGGATATTTTTAACAGTGGTTTTCCAGTAGAGATGGCCTCCAGAATCCCCTTCATGGAATCCTTTCATAACCCTATCTGCATATTCCTTAAGCAAACATTTAAGAAATATGCCCCCAAAATATTTCCAATACAAAATATTTTCTAGGATGCAGAATTTTACAGCTTTCAATTTCAAGAATCTAGCTTTTGTTTTGGACAAACCAGGAGGAGCATTTAAATTAAATAGAGCATATAATGGATCTACATACCAGGGAGAATTTAGGAATGATTCCTCAATAGGTGGTGTCGCCGGCTTCTTTTGTTCATCCAGTGAATGAATCATGTTAATATCTAGTGCTTGAAAATTTGTTTCAACCATCAATTTGGCTAATCCCTTCCCTTTGATTAGTTTGGTGGGTCTAATCTCTAAATCATACTCCAAGATGACAGTAATCCACTTGCCTCTTTTTCCATTAGGATCCTGTGTTAGGATGTTTTTGACAACTGTATTGGGCACAAATGTAATGATGTGTGAATGTAGAATGTAAACTCTGAAATCCTTCAATGCTTTGATGAAGGCCAAAGCCCGCTTTTCCATGGTATTGTACTTCAAAGGTGCATATCTTAAAGCTTGGCTGAAAAAGGCTATGGGCTGCTCTTATCCCTCTTTATTCTTCAGTAGGAATACAATAGAAATTGTGTGCACTAATGCAAAGGAAAAAGTGATGAAATCATTGGTGAAATCAGGGCTGATCAGAACCAGTGCCTTTGTGAGTGCCTGCTTTAACAGGTCAAAATAATGTTTAGCCTCCTTGGTCCACTTGACTCCTAAATATCTCTTAAGCATGTTAGTGATATCCCTTAGGATTTTTGCAAGGTTTGGTATAAAATTTCTTAAAAAGTCTATCTTTCCAATTAAAGATTGCAGCTCCTTGATGTTTATGGGATGACTGATTTGTAGTATGCCCTCAATCCTACTAGGGTCAATCTTGATTCCTTCTTCTGATATGATGTGGCCTAGAATATTTCCTTCTTCAAGACTAAACAATGATTTCCTAGGATTCAAAGATAGACCAAACCTTCTGCATTTTTCAAAAACTCTTCTAAAATGGGCCAAATGTTCTTCATCAGTTTTTGAATATACTGCGATATCATCAAGATATATCATAATGGAAAGACCAATTTCTTCTGAAAAATAAATATCCATTGTTCTTTGAAAAGGGGCACCAAAATTTATTAATCCAAAGGGAATTTTTGTATACATGAAGGTTCCCTCAGGAGTAGTAAAAGTTGTTTTGTGTTGATCATCTGGATGCACCATCACTTGATTGTACCTTGAAAATCCATCTATCAGAGAGATTATTTTGGAGCCAACTACCTTTTGCAATATGTGATCCACCTTTGGTAAAGGGTAGTTGTTCTTAAGAGATGCCTTGTTCATATTTCTCAAGTCAATGCAGAGTTTGATCTCACTTGTCTTCTTTCTCATAGGTACAATATTGGAAACCCACTCGGAGAACCTGACTGGGACTATTATCTTGGCATCATACATTTTGTTGATCTCCTTCTCAGCCAGAGGCATTTAGATAGGATTTATCCTGTGCAGTTTCTGTTTGAAAGGCTTTTGGTTCTCCTTGACTAGAATTTTGTGCTAGATAATATCAATATCATAACATTTCAGGTCTTCATAACTCCAGGAAAACACATCAATAAACTCTTACAAAGAAATGTATTTCTGCTTTATGGATGCTTGCAGTGTATTTGATAAATTTATCATCTTGGGCTCTTGTTCGCTGCCCAAATTGGACTCCTATATATTTTCTTCTGTAGATTCCATTTTTGGTTTCCTAGCGACATCATTGAAATCAAATAGTTCCTCTAGAGGGACAAGTCCTCTAGGCAAGGTGTTTTCCCTGAATTCCATTACTTCAAATTCTTCCTTTTCTAGATCTTCATACATCTCTATCCTGTGTAGATCTTTCTTTGCTAAAAAAATAATATTAGAACTGTGAGGGGGCTCCTCCCTGCACATTTATTCTTTAATGGAGCAGTCTTCTTCACATTCTAGGTTCGAATTGGGATCTTCAAACTCACCTTTAGACTGAAGGAAATTCTCAATCTGTTTGTCACCTCCAAAGACTTGCCAATATTTTATATTGTTAGGAATTGATGGGTGATGTTTGACCTGCACTGTATATTGTTTGTTAGGATGAGGTAATCAAAAAGTGCTGGCTAAAAATGCTAACCCATTAGCTAGAATATTCTGATTTCTTGGGATTGAAGCAAGGTTGTATTCTTAAAATGTTTTTAGGAGGTCAAGGGTAGTGTTCCTATATGCTCTCAATTTGGGAAACTTAGCTGAATATTCTTCCTTGATTTGTTTAATGACCAACTCAGAATCCCCATGAACGAAGATTATTTTGGCTCCTAATTTCTTCAGTAGTTGTAAAACTAACAGGAGTGCCTCGTATTCTGCTATATTGTTGGTACATTAAAATTTTAGCTTGTAATAATGCCCTTATGCGTGGTTATTTTCAGTATTGCATACCCACACCCCTGCTCCTGAGCTAGCTTTGTCACAAGAACCATAAAAAATCATGCTCCAAAAAGGTTCAGGTTTAGACTTGTTTTGCACAATTTCCATTTGGTTTGACTGTTCTCTCTTCTGATCTTATTCTCCTCTAACTACTTGTTCATTAATATTTTCATCATTGTAAAGAATAAATGAATCAAGGTCAGAATGGACAGAGTAAATGGGGAAGTTATGAGGCTTTTATTGATTTCTCACCATGTATTTCATTAAAGTTTCCCTATACAACCTCTATTGTTGGCCGAAAACTGGTATGGTAGCATAAGTCATATCCATTTGGAGGGTGCCTTGAAGCTTGGCTCCCCACGAGCATGATAAAAGCATACCATATTTAGGAGGGATGTCAGCCACCACTATGTCCATCACTAGACTCTTGGCTGGTATCTAGGCTAAAGTAACATAGAGATCTTTGATTAGTCCTAGAAATTTCACTTTGCTAGAGTCAAATGAGTACAGGTCTTTGTAGGGTCTAGTTATCTCTAGGAAAAGACTCTCCATAATTGCCTTTAGGATGAGATTATGAGATGCACCTGAGTCTTACATGGCATTATGGAGGATCTTCTCATGAACATTCAAACTGACATAAAACGGGGGAACACCTCCCTCCTGGAATTTACCCTCTATTTCTGGCCCAAACAAAATTTCAGGTTTGTCATCATTTAGATTAACAGAGTCAGTAATTTCTCCTATATTCAGCTCTTTTAGGACTTGGGATATATAAAAATCATGGTTCACCAATTCAGCGAGAGGGATGGAGATTTTTATTTTGGAAATTTCATTCTCAATGTTGAATGGTATTTGTGTTTTTGGCAGACTTGAATCAGTCTTCTTAGGCACTATTTTTGCAACAAATTCAGCTTGTTGACTCGTATTAGAGATATCAGCCGGAACAGTCTTGTTGGTGCTGCTTTCTAGATCATTCTTTCTAGGGAGCTTAGCAATTTTCTTTAAACTCTCTGTTGTTTTCTTGGGATCAGCTTTAGGGGCCTTTTTAGCAGAGTTTTCAGAATTCTTTCTCTTGGAAATATCTGAATTTTTCTTGCTTCGGAGGTTATATTATTTATGCACCTCCACGATGGCATTCTTGAACCCTTGTTTATAATCTTCAGACACTTTCAATTCTACTTCAGTTTTAGTCAAAGAGAATAAATCTTGTTCTTCTTCGGTAAGGAAAACAATATCTTCGTTAGTAATTTCTATTAGATTAATGTGACTTTCTTCTAGCTCTTCAACTACTCCCTCATTCTCATCAGCATAATTTTCTTGGAATGGAGGCCTCATTTGTTGGTCAGGTACTCTTTGTCCTCTTTGTCTTATTTGAGGGGGGTTTCTTCTAAAGTTTTGGTTTCTATTTTGAGGAGATGGATGATTTTCCCCAGGGACAAATCTCTCATTCAGGTTGATCCTCTCCATCATCCTATCCATGTTTCTAACTAGGATCTCAATATTAGCATTAGATGTGGAGGCTACAAGCTCTTCCCTAATAGTGACTCTCTTCTCATTTCTCATTCTAGGACCTTTTGGAGTCAGATTTGCTTCTACACTTACTGTACCCCTCTGCATGTCTTCTAATGTAGGAGGATCCCTCTCTCTTAGCTTTTAAGCCATCTCTGGGTCGAAACCATCTGGAAAATTCATTAGGGCTAAACCTTGTGGGGGTTTCATGTGAGGAGGGAGGGCATTGTAAACACTATTGAACCTGGTACAGTAATCTTGGACACTCTCTCCAACATTTCTCTTGATGTTTTCATATTCTAACAAGATCTGGAGAGAATTTTTTCGTAACTTTCAATTTATTTATGAATAGATGGTGAAGGGCAGGGAGGTCATGTATACTATTAGGGGTTAAGCCTTTAAACCACTTTCTTACTTCTCCCCCTAAACTTTGAGTAAATATTCTCAATTGAATAGTTTCATCCTCTATCTCTTGGTAGTCAAAAGCATATTTCATTTTTTCCACATGTTGTTGAGTAATTTCACGACCAGTTCCATCAAAATGTGGGATTTTAGATTGATAATCCTGTGGCATAGGCACCATAGGTAGTGGTAGCACTAATGAAGCATACTAGGCTGCCATGATTGGTGGTGGGGGAACCCAAGGAGGGTTGATAAGAGGAGGGTTGACCAAGGGAGGTGGAGGTTTAAATGGAGGAAGGTGGACAATGGATGTATGAGTGGAGGTTTGGGTACTCTGGTGGGAAAGGCTCAAGGAAATGGTAGGGGTTGCAGGTACACGAGCAATTTGATTGAGAATGAGCCGAGTTGGAAATAACAGAAGGAGATGCTGCAGTCAAAGCTGATAATTATAAAAAATGCTGAAAATAAGTATCATCAATAATTGAGGTGAGCTCTGTTACTAGACCTTGAAGAGAGTCAAAGTGTTGGAGAAGTTGAAAGTCAGTTTGAGTGGAGGTAGAGGCTTCCCTAATAGGAATCTGCTGTAAGATGGATGGGTCAAAAAATGTCCGGGCTATCCAATTCTGAGATTTGGTTTTGAACAAGCTTTTCTCAAAGTGTGAGTCAAACTGAATATCCTGCAAGGTTTAAGGTTTTCAGGGAGGGAACTTGCTTTATGAATAGTCTTTCTAATAGTTGGATTCTCAGATTTGGGAGTTTTTCTTAGGGTTTTCTCTAGATTTTTAACTATTGCAGGGGGCTTTGGGTTAGGATAGGATCTGATAATGATTCTTTTGGAAGAAAGAATTAAGGCACAAATAGGCTAAATATTTTTACAAAAACCAATCTGTAGAAAATACTTAAATCACACAGTGTTTCAATTGGGGTTTCTGAGTTCTAATGAATAATGATCTTTTCAATAAGTCCCCACTATGGTCTCCACTATGTTAGCTCTCCATAATTTGTAAGATCGGCAAGAAAAAATGATAGAGGACAACATCAAACCACTTTGGAGTCCGAGACCTAGCCTTCCTAGACTTAGAGAGGGCCCTCTCTTTTCTTTATGATTTGCGATTTAGCTTGATGATTATAATTGCTGATATTAGGCTAGTTATACAGATTATGAGAATTGTTGGTTTTGATTGGTTGGGTGGTTGGACAGACAGAGCTGTGAAGCTTAATCCATTGGGCTATGGAGTCATAAAAGGTTGAATTGTGCATCAAATTTTTTAAGGGGGCATTCACAGGGTAAGCTAACTATGTATATTGGATGTTACTAGGAGTGTGAATACAAGACAAAAGAAAGCAGTGAGTTTAGTAATAGCTAAAGAGTAGTTAGGAATTATTTAACTATACTTAAGTGGACAACATTAAGATAACAAAAACAAACAAAATTAAGGTGCTCTCTCAGCAAATATTAATATAAAACTTTTTTTTTTAATCAGAGAAATTGATGCACAACATGAAAAGACAGAGGTAAATATTAACACAGAGGAAAGAACATCACCATTAACATAGCTCATGAATCCTGTGAATAGTCTCTTTTTTATTGATGCCCAACTCAAAACAGTTACAATTCTCCAATACAATGATCTTTTACCACACCTAGTCTAACAAGGTTTCAACCTTTGATAATGAAAATTCGAGCAGTATTTAACTAAAACTTGAGTCGGTTTCTCTAATCTACTTGGGTCAAACTTCATTTATTACAAAACAACTAAAATTAAACATGCATGGCTATGCAAGGCTTGAGAAAAAGATATCTAACAACATATCGCCTGTAATATCAATTTTGAGCAGCTCTTTATGGATCTAGACACTTTGATGGCTCTGACATATGGTCCTGCTTTTTAAAAGATCGGTGTTGGGTAATTAAGTCTGGTGAAAAACTAGATACTTTAATTTATTGATGCTGGTGCTGATGTGATTTGCAACCCCTTCAGTCTCTACTATTATATTTCTGCATCAACGCATGACTCGACCCTTTCTGTCTTTTTCCTTGTGATGTTCAGCCTCACCCTGCCTTTTTCCGATTGTCGGGTCCGACCCAATTATTTCTTCCGTGTGTAGCCTATTCAATCATAAATGGCGCACAAACCTTATATGCCCGGTCATGGAGGGATGGCATTTGGCGGACATGGATGGAATGAAGGATGGCGGAAACAAATTTTTAGAGGTGCCTCAAGTGGTAAGAGAAAATATAGAAGGGGGGGTGTGAAATAGTGGAAGGGCGACACGTAGCAGGGAGGGGGTAAGTGATACCACCCATTTCAGACGCCCCCCTACCCCCCCCCATGGTTAAAGTTCGAAAGATGAGGGGAGTGAAAAATGAAACAAGGACCATCAGATGAGGAGGGGTTGAGTGGAGATGGAGGAAAGATGGAGGGCAATGAAGAGAAGGAAACGACGTGGCAGGTTAGGTGGGACCAGACCACAGCCTACAGATCAAAAAACTTAAGATTTAGCCATAAGCGAAGGTGGTAAACACTAAAACATGCGAAGTGCGAAGTGCGGGGAGAAGGTGAGTGGCATGGAGGGAAGGTGGGACTCGATCGCATCACAAGTTAAACATAATAGGTTGCGGGCATTTCAAATGATAAATTAAAAACTATGCGATGCAATATCACACATCAGCGATTGCTAGTTTTAATGTTTAGAAGAATGGAATGAATTGTAATTTTGTGAAATGCAATGGATATTGGGGGAAGGTGAAATGTCGGGGAGAATGGTTCAACTTTAATCGAAATTGGGGAATGGGGAAAAGTGGAGATGAAACAATGATATAGCAGTGAAAAAAGGAAAAGTATAAAGATAAAGTGGAACGACAGAGAAAGGTAAAGTTTAAGGCGGAAATAAGATTTTCATGCGGTTTCAAAAATGAAATAAGGTATGGTAGGTCTTGCTTCATCGCATCGGTGGAAAAAGAAGGTTTGGCGTAAGTCTTAAGAGGTAATATTAGAAACCTACAAGCTGTGAAGTGTGAGCAATAGGTAATGCTTATCTGCACGCCACGGGTGAATGAGTCCCACCCATTAGGGAAATTTTGAGGTATAAAATGGGCCTCCTAAGAAAAATGTACAACTAAATAAAATTTATAAGAACCAATAGGATTCAAGATGATGATGTCAACCATGGGGGATGATTCACCATTTTTGGAGTAAAAGTGTTAGAATATTAAAAAATAATAAAATAATAAAACTACTTTTTCAACTCGTATTTGAACTTATCTTTCCAAGGGTTTACTCAAATTTCGAGTGGAAATACTTGTTAGATGAAAAATTTAATTCCTCATCAAAGGAGTACTCATGTTGCATACTTTTGATGGACCTTGCTACACAAAAAATGAGAAAAACATAAAAAATGTGATTTTAATCACATTTTTTTATTATGTATTTCTCATTTTTCATGTACCAAAGTCCATCAAAAGTATGCAACATGGGTACTCCTTGCATGAGGAATTAAAATTTTCATCCAAAAATTATTCCCGCTCGAAATTTGAGTAAACCCTTTGGGAGATAAGTTCAAAATACGAGTTGAAAAAGTAGTTTTTTTCCCCTCTAAAATTTGATGATGTAATCAAATCTTGTGTTATTATTTCCACTATTATTTTATAATTTACTTAGGAGGCCCATTTTAGACCTCAAAATTCACCTAATGTCATCGCATCTCGCATTTCACTTATTTTAAGATTTACCCTTGTGCCCATCCTGAAAAATTTGCGATCTGCGATTGCGATTTGAATCTCCATCGTTGATCATTGCTTAGATCCAACGATCCTCGCTACTCCCATATTGTGGTTTGGTGACCTTGTCTCTTGGGTTGCACCCAGTCATTTCTTATTTCTTCGTGGAATACTTGCCCCGTGTTCATGACTTGACCTGAACGTGTGCACGAATTGACTTGATCTCGTTCAGGACTCTGCCGTTGTTGTTTTTGTTAATTGTTTAATGCTTCTCCCTTTTTTGGTTTACCAACAACATTTTCACCTTTCACTGAACTGAAAAGCATAATAGATTCTTTTGAAGCTCTTTACAGTTAGGATTTCCCATTTTGCTGATAATAAATAATGGCCATGGAATATTATTTTCAATATGGAAATCTAAGCAATAACGAGTCACCTTGTGATACTATAAAATATAGGAGTCTAAAAATACCAAAGGTTGAATTGGGTCAAAATTTGATCTTTTCGGCTCTTTAAGTACTCGTACATACCAATGGTATTCTTGTACTTGTGATTGTACTTGCGAGAGAGTTGAGCATTGTATACATGCATGAGAGGCTGTGTGTGTGAATAGTGGAATTTTTTATATTTTCTTTGTGCTTGAACATGCATGAGTGATTGACTTGTGTTGGTCAATTGATTGTTACATGTATGTCTTATCGACTTGGAAGAGTTGATTTTGTCTCCAAATATGAAAGGGAGATGTTGACGAATTGTTTCATGAGATGTGAAATTCTTGTTGTTTTGGGAGAAGAATCATCAAGTTGTTGTACATGCTTTTGTTTGACTTGAGATTCAGTTGCTTGAAGAGGCATGTTTTGTCAACTTGTGTTTGGTCGATGAGTTCTTACACCAAGATGTAAGCATACATGGCGATGTTCACAAGATGTGACATTTGTTGCTTTGAAGGAGAAAAAGAAAGAGGTCATCAAGTTGTGTTGTTGCATGATGTGTTTTTCATATTAATGGTTGTTCTTGTGACAAGATGTCGCAGGATTTTGGAAGGTCCACTCTTGAGCGAGAGGCTCATGATTAGCCTTCATTATCAAATCATGGAATGAGCGGCATTTCAATAATTGGGGATGATGGAATCAAGAAGCGGAAACTGGACAAGATGCCAAAAGGATTGCAACACAAACAACAACCATTGTAGACCATTTGATGCGTTGATGCCAAGAAGAAAAATAGATGGTGAATGCATTCCTCTAGATGTGGAATTTGGACATGAAGTTCTCAGAATTCATGCCCTACACCTGATCATGAAATAGTATAGGTGGTGTTTCAGTAGATCTACTTTGTAAGGGTGAATTCTCACTCTTACATGTCTTCCCACTCTTTTTTGGAGGTGTTAAATGTTCTATATATTTTGTGCATTTACATGTCTTATAACTCTTACATGTCTTCCTACTCTTTTTGGGAGGTGCCTCATCAGGAAAATTGAGTTTGGCTTTCTTTCCTATGAGCTTGCTAGCTTATGCATCATATGCTCTCGCAACTTCTAATGGTGAAGCAAAGGTACCAGTCCAAACATACTTTCCTGTGTTGGGATCCTTGACTTGTGCAGCCATTTTCCCTTATGTTTTTTTACACCTCTGTATGGGCTGTGCTTTTTTACACCTCTCTTTGGCTGCTTCTTGTTGACTGTCTCGGCTTCTCTTGCAAGGCTTCCTGCAAAGAACAACAAATTTAGAAGCACATTATAAATTGTATGAATCTAAAACTTAATATAAATGTCTCAAAATTGCTGTAGGGAACTCTCCAACCTGTGTGGAAGTATGTTTCTTCTATACATTTTATTTACTCAAATAACAAAAAAAAATAAAAGAAAAAAGTAATAGTTATGTTTTAAATAAAAATAAAAATAACATTATATTAAAAATAATAATTTTAAACTAAAATAATAAGGCCAATTTGATTTGGCCAAATTATTGGTAGTTTTTAAGTACCTGGTTTATGAAAATCTATGGTATTGACCCATGGTATTCATATGGAATGTAGCTTATTTAAAGGAATGAATTAAACCAGTCTAGATTCATCTTAACTTGGTATCCACCAAATTTTTAGAGGGATAAAATATTTTTTCACTATAGAAGAAAAAGCGATGATCATGCACTTGCAATTAAATATGCATCACAACATGAAATTAGGTACAAGATATTTGGTTCATGATTAATACAGAAAGAACATAACAAATTTATAATCAACGTTATAAATTTTTAGCGATCCATGCACTCTCGAGAAACCCTTCCAAATTCATGAGATGGTATATGATTACCTATTCTTCATAATGATATTGCTGATTGAAATTTTATATAATAAGATCTAAGATTTTTTAAGGTAAATATTATAGCAGCGTTTTAATGAAATTTGTAAAAATCAATGGTTTAATATATCAAAAGGCCATAGAATAGGTTATTGAGAAAATGTGGTTTGTAAAGTAGACTACAAATATAAGTGTTTGTTAGGTGAATTTTATTTTTTAAAAGATTTAAGGTTGTTAAATCAATAGTTGTGGTTTGGGACATTTGGTGTTGGTGACCTATGGTATTAAACTCATGGTATTACATGTAACCAAGACTTGGCTAAAGGTATTACATGTGACCAAGCCTTGGCTCATGGTATTGAGCCCATGGTATTACATGTAACCATACCTTGGGACCCATGGTATTACATGTAACTATACCTTTAAAAGGCTTGGATATTATCCATTATAATGTATTGGTGACCTATGGTATTGAACCTGTGGTATTACATGTCACCAAGCCCTAGCCCATGGTATTACATGTGACTAAACCTTGACCCATGGTATTACATGTGACCAAGATTTTAAAAGACTTGGGACCCATGCTATTACATATAACCCATGTATTGAGCTCATGATATTACATGTAGCTTTGTATTTTTGTATACTATATATACTAGATGTATTAGTGAATTGAAGGGCCATGATCCCTGGTCAGAGAGAGTTAATGATTCTTTATTGATAGACTAATAAAGAATCAGGGCCTAATGGTTAAGAGAATTTTTTTCCTCCTAATAGGTCATAGGTTCAAAACGAGAGGGGGGTAGAGTATGTATGCCTTTGTAGACTTAACAGTCGGAGGTGGGTCCCTTGTACCACAAACAAGGGGGTCTCATACACCAATGTGGTGTCTAGCTTGGCTGTGTTGGGTTCAATAGATTTTTTTACTTTATTGATTTATTTGGGGTCCCTTGTCCCACAAACAAGGGGGTCTCATACACCAATTTGGTGTCTGGCTTGGCTGTGTTGGGTTCAATAGATTTGTTTACTCTATTGATTTATTTCGGGGTCCCTTGTACAAAAAAAAAGGGGGTCTCATATGCCAATTTGGTGTCTGGCTTGGCTATGTTGGGTTTAATAGATTTGTTTACTTTATTGATTTATTTTGGGGCCCCTTTTCCCATAAACAAGGGGGTCTCATACACCAATTTGGTGTCTGGCTTGGTTGTGTTGGGTTCAATAGATTTGTTTAATTTATTGATTTATTTCAATTATATTGTTGTTGGGCTAAGTGCTTCTATAAATTAGTGTGGATGGATTCAAGGAGGGAAATTAAAGTGGCCAATGGAGGTTGTGAAGGCTCAAGGGGAGTCTAGCTTCAAAGGGAGACTACAAAGGAAAGTCATAAACCTATTGAAAGTTTGAATCTTCAGGTTCAAAAGAGAGTGGATTTTTAAACCCATGTAAGGGCATTCACTAACCATGTGAGAACACTCATGGCACTGTAAGGAAAATTCATGTTGCGTGCAAGGAAAATCATGCACCATTCAAAATAAATCTTGGCCAAGTATAAAATATGACGCAGCACATGCGAGGATAGTCATGACTCATGTGAGGAAATGATGGGCATGGATGGAAAGTCACAGAGCTCTAAATTTAAAGGTGTGAAGTAAATACCTTCCTCATTAAGAGGGAGTGTTGGAAATTGGGTAGCTTGGAAGGTATTCTCTAGTGGTGAAAACCCACCAAAAGTTAGTTGGGAAAAATACCCAAGTGGTTGGGTTTTTTCCCCAAAGTTGTGGGTTTTGACACTTGAGTCAATGAATTGTTTATTTGAATTTATGGTTGAAGGTTTGAGTGGGAAAAACCTTAAAGGAGAAAGGATTTCCTAAATAACTTAAAGGAAAACTATAAATAGGAGGCCAAAGGAAAATCCTAGACACACAGGTAGAGAAGGAAAGGCTAAAGAAACCAGTCGTAGATCTACCTTAGAGGAGTTGCAATAGCAAGAAGAAAGTCAAATTTGAGAGCTAGAAGGTCATATATGAAAGAAGAAAGTATGATTTGAGTGCTAGAAGGTCAAACATGCAAGAAAAAAGTCAGTTTTGAGTGTTGAAAGTTTAGATCTACAAGAAGAAAGTTGTTATGGGTTTGTGCAAGTCATCAAACTATGCATGCTGGGCACTAGCGCCTAGTGTGGTAGCAAGGTGTGCTCCTAGTGATGGATGTACGACAGAATTTTTAGCAGGTTGGAATTGGTGTGATCATGAACAAGCAGTGTGGTGTGCATGGAGAGGGGTTGGCCCCAAAGGATAGAGGTAAAATCACTGAGGGGAAGAAAAGGATTGGAGAGAGAAGTTGGGATGGTAGAGGAGTTGGAGGAGGAGGTGACCCATTCTCCTAGATGTGTTGACCTCCATCCTCCCTTCAGTGCCTTGGAATCTATGCTTCCACACATCACTAATATTATAGAGGAGTTGGGACACAATCACAATGATGACCACAATGAGTGAGGCCCAAAGAATAATGAAATCTAGAAAACCATGTTGTAATGTTTGCATGACCTAATAGAAGATTTTTGATCAACAAAAAAATAGTAGATTATGTAGAATTTGGAATCTAATAAAACTAAGAAAGATGTAAAAAATCATTAATCCACGAGCTTAAATAAACTATATAATATCAGTTTTTTGGATGTGATTAATGTAAATTTATGTAGTACTAGATTAGATGTTTTTTGCAAATTCACATAGTTATTAGGCTATATGAAAATAATAGTATATTATGTAAAATTTGGAATCCAACAAAACTAAGAAATTTCACTATTCACTTCTCCCTCTAAGCCACTAAGTAAATGATATAATATTATTTTTAGGATGTGAATTTTGTAAATTAAGAAAAAAGTGGGTTGGACATTTTGCAAATTCACACAGTTCATGTAGTTGAGAAATAAAAGTGGTCATCAATGTGAAATTTGGAATTTAAGGTTTTTGTAAAGTGTGTGGTGCAAAGTTAGAATCCCTTGAAAGCCTTATGGACCTTTCCTAGGAGTGCACATGATACATTTAGTTGTATTGATTAGAATCTACCTTGTGTCAAAGTAAATACACATTCACTTCCCAATTTAAATACCAATACAATTATCCTGAACATTATCTCAACCCTAATATCATTTTTGTGTGAACACATTAACTAGGTCCTATCTCAATCCAAATTAGTAATATTGGTAATTAGAGTCACCTCTGAGGTGAACAAATTAACCAAGTCATATCTCAACCCAAATTAGTAATTAGAGCCACATCTCTTGTGAACACATTAAATAGGTCCTATCTCAACCCAAATTAGTAATTAGAGTCACCGCTCTGGTGAAAAAATTAACTAGGTCCTCTCTCTGCACCCAAATTAGTAATTAGAGCCACGTAATTAGAGTCACCTCTCTGGTGAAGACATTAACTAGGTCCTCTCTCTGCACCCAAATTAGTAATTAGAGCCACCTCTCAGGTGACAACATTAACTAGGTCATATTTCAACCCAAAATTAAAGTAATTAGAACCACCTTTTCAGTGAACACATTAACTAGATCCTATCTCAACCCAAAATAGTAATTAGAGCCACCTCTGTCATGAACACATTAACTAGGTCATATTGAAACCAAAATTAGTAGTTTTAATTATTATTGACTATTACTGTCACAGGGAGAGAACAGAGAGAACAAAGAGAATGAAGAACGACAGGGTTTGGGGAATCGTAGGGTTTAGGTAACCTGCAAATTGTTAGGTAGAATCCAAGGGGGGAACATTATTGCACAACCGCTAGTAGAGTAATGGTTGTCGTGTCAAGGGGGAGGTTATCCCCTCCTACCGAAATGTTACGGTAGGAGAACAAAGTAGTAAACAAGCAAGGCCACATGGAGGATCCATGCATAATGCTGGATTGATATTGGGGGTAGAATGGAAATAAAAAACAAGAGGAAAATGTCTGCCACGAGCACTGAAAAAATCGAGATTCATTGTTACGATGTAGAAATTTGATAACAGATATGTTATACACCGAGATTCTCCTGATCACACACTATTTTAACTTCATGCACAATACAAAATCTCTTCTACCATTGATCATTAATTGCAGAAATAAAAACAATTGCATGCGCACATTAAAACCATAAGAAATCACACATATGAACACAATATTTTATGGGAAAGCTTAAAGCTGAAAACCCCCAACTCTCTGTATATTATATGTCATAGAGATCATGTAACAATCATTATACAAAGCTCCTCACAAAGCTCTCAGTACAATCTCCAATTGCTACACACTAATCAAGCCCGATCTAGCAAATCACATGCTCCAATCTCTGCCACCTGATAGCATACCTCTACTGCGCAATCACTGCTGAAGAATGGCTTTGAATGAACTTGAATTGGTCCAGCCTTGCTCACACAATCCTCATTTGCATCTCCAATCATTGGTTGTTGCAAATCATGCAACAATATAGTCACAACTGATAGTCACACTGCTCTTTCACCTACCTCTTCACCGGTCTCCACTGAAATTGTCCATGAATTATAGTTAAATGATGTATTATTAGGTTGATTAATGAGTTAATAATTAGTGAATTAATTAATAATTAATTCACACCACTCTCACTAGTGTATCAATCAATTAGACTAGATACAACTAGCTCAACTATGTTTAACTTAGTTAAACTGAACACAACTCCATCAACTACCTCAATAACTCGACCAAACTTTGTCACATGAGTTCTAACTGAAGTATCCATGCAATAGCTCAACTTAACCCTTAGGAATAGCTTAATTCCTTCTGTCAGCTCCTGTGCCACATCTGTGCACTTAACTGAAGTGCTCCAAGAGAATAAGATAATGTTTATAGTCCAAATATTATTAAGAGCTAATAATATTCGACATATCTATTTTTAGACTGGCAATCTAAAAATAGATTCCGCCCAATATGTCTAAAAATAGAAGTCCATATATTTTTTCTGACTTGACCAACCATCCACAAATAGCATCCTGCAACTCATATAATATGATTGACATGTCTAAAAATAGACTTGCGCCAAAAATAGCCTATGGGCCCACTTAGTGAAGGCGACTTCTTTCCACTAAGCTCATCATATTTTTGAAATCTCAACATCCAAAAAATAAATTAGATGAGTACAGGAGCTACATGAAATACCATGCATTAATATGTAAATTTATAGGTATTTGGGCAACTGAAAAATATTTACTCAAATGGATACAAGCAAAATGGAAACCCAAGGGCCACATCGACTTAAAATTTGATCCCAGAGGGTTCTTTATAGTAATATTCACCAATATTATTGATAAATAAAGGATCTTTGAGGGAGGTCCTTACTTTTATTACAATGCAGGTTTAATTTTGCGGCAATGGTAGGAATCCTATAACCCAGATCAGGAACACTTCTTGGTGGCATTGGTTTGGGTTAGGCTCTTCACACTTCCAATGGATTTCTGGGATCCCAAAATTTTAGAAGGTATTGGAAACTCTCTCGGTAGCTTTGTTAACATTGCTGAAACAATGCATCAAGGTCAGTATACATCTTTTTCCTATATATGTGTCTATATGAATATTTATGAACTGCTTCTGGAGTCAATAGGACTTGAATATGACGGAAAAATCTGGCATCAACTTTTGGATTACGATCATATACCATTTCTTTTCCGTAGATGCCATGAATATGAGCATATTTATAAAATTTTCTCATTGAATAAACCTAAATAGATGCAAGGAAAATTAGTGGAGGAAACCGAAGGGTCACCTAAAAAAGATGATGGATTCAAAACTGTTACAAGAAAAAAGAAGAACAATAAACATCAATGAAACCAGAACAATAAATCAAGACAAAAGAATGCACAAAATAGATATGATATATTACAATAACAGGGGGAAAGCTCCAAGGAGAGAGAAGAAAGTCCTGCTGAAGGACATGGAATGGCCCCGCAAAAAATGCAGAAAGCTAAATGAAAGGCACCGCAGGAATCAAATGATGTAGAAGAGCCAGACCAACCAGTCGAACAGTCACCAATGGAAATATAACAGAATAGAGAGGATTTAAGTTCAGAAGAGGTTGTTTTAAAAATAATACTGCAATAATGGTGAAGTCTTGATGATCGCTTCATCCCAGAGGATGAGAAGAAAATATACAAGGAAACATTTGAGCAGTACTTGACATCCCAATCTCAAAAATAGATGTTCTCCCTAGAAAACCCTCTTGTTAAGGAAACCAACATCCAATGTAAAGGAAGTAAAAAGAAAGGGAGAAATAATCTCCATGACTCTATCCAAATGGTAAGTGAAATGTTAGTTAACTCAAGAAAGGTAATATTGTTAACAATGGTATTCCAACAACTTCAAAAAGTTCATCAATGAAAGTGATCTCCCGGAATGTAAGAGGTCTAAATAGCAAAGGAAAACAGAGATATCTTAAAGACAGGTTAAGAATAGAAAAACCTCAAGTTATGTTCATACAAGAAACAAAAGTATCAGTTCAAAAATTGGAAGATATTCTTAAAACTTCTAAACCTCATTATGATGTAATGGCAATAGATTCATGCGGTAGTGTAGGGGGAATAACTGTCATGTGGAATTGTGCTTAGATTATGGAAGATTCCTGTATTGGCCTACCCATATCCTCGCAGGTATTTTTAGACAAATTGGAATGAAGGAAACGATCTTGATTTCCTCTGTATATGGGCCTCATATTCCAGGAGAAAGAGAGGTATTCCTAAACAGTATACGAATGCTAAATATCATGCATAGTGATAAATATTGGTTGTTGGGAGGGGATTATAATATGATTATGAATCTAACAGAAAATAAAGGAGGAATACGGAGAGAGGAGCCATAAATGGAAGTATTTAGGGACTTACTCATAGACTTAAGGGTAGTCGATATCCTTATGGTGAATGGTAAGTTTACTTGGAATAAAAGAAGAGGGGCTGCCCATCAAGTAACCAAAAGATTGGATAGATTCATAGCCTATGAAGCTCTGGTGAGCGTGGATGTATTATATGAAGCAACCATCCTCCCTACCTTAGGGTCATATCATTGGCCGATAAGCATTGAGGTTGATATGAAGGAATGCCATAATAAACATCCATTTCGATTTTAAGCCTTCTGGCTAAGAGATCTAAATTTTATTGAAAAATCTAAAGGATGGTGGGAGGAAAATCAAATTCAAGGTAGGAACAAGATGCACTCTTTTCAGTTAAGGTTGAAAAACATAAAATAGGAGGTTAAAAAATGGAGTAAAAATGAGTTCGGAAACGTCCACCAGGAAAAGGAAATGCTGTGGGGAGAAATGAAGCGAGTGTAGCAGAAGATGATTTTAAATGGAAGGTATGAAGAATTAGTCCTCCAGTAAGGAAATATTCTAAACCAATTAGAAGAACACAGAAAACAAGAAGAGGTGTTATGGAAACAAAAATCCCAGGTTCAGTGACTCAAAGAAGGGGATAAAAATACAATTTTTTTCATAAGGTAATGATCAAGAGAAGACATTATAATCAGATATTTTCCCTTAAAAGGACCCAGTAGAAAATTGAGTTCTCCAATATAATAAGATGGAAACCTTGCTGGTCAACCATTTTAGAGAGATACTCACAGAACTGGATCACAATAGAGCAACAACTATTGACCACATCACGAGAAATATACCAACTCTTGTCACTAGAGGTCAAAACCTAGTTCTCCTCAGGGAAATCACTTATGAATAGGTGGAAGAGGTAGTGAGGAATCTGCCCAAAAATAAAGCCCCCTGCCCAGATGGTTTTACTGCATAATCTTTTCAAGTAGCCTAGTATTTTATTGGAATAGACATATGGGCAATGGTGGAGGAATCTTGACAATCACGTCAGGTCTATCCAGCCCTTAACTCAACCTTTATCTCTCTAATTCCCAAGCATGAAAACACAAATGTCTTAACAGGTTTTAGACCCATAGCCTTATGTAATGTGATTTATAGGATTCTATCGACAATCATGGTAAACATTTTGAAACCCATTCTCCCGAACGTTATCCCTTTGAAACAAAATGGTTTTGTGAATGGAAGACAGATTTTGGATGGGATAGTCACGGCGTAAGAAGCTATACACTCTCTCCAAACTATTAAAGCTAAAGGTATGATGATAAAACACGATCTTTTTAAATACTATGATTGTTTAAGTTGGTCTTATCTTAAGACAGTGCTTGAAGCCTTTGGCTTCGATAGAAGATGGATTCTATAGATAATGTCTTTCATTTCCTCCCCTAATTTCTCAATCCCTCTAAATGGCATCCATTTTGATCCTCTCAATGTCACCCAGGGACTTCACCAAGGTGATCCTTATCCCCTTCTCTTTTCATTATATCCACTGAAGGCCTTGGTTGTCATAGTAAATCAAAGATTCATGGAGGTAAATTTAAGGGGCTGAACGTTTGGGGACCTAATGTCACCCTATCCCATCAAAAATTTGTTGATGACATTATGCTCTTTTGTCAAGAAACCTTGCAAGAATCCAAAGCCATTATATATGTTCTAAATGATTTCAAGGAGGCCTCTAGCACTGTTATCAACAATGATAAATCTAATGTTTACTTTTTCAATACTAATGTTGTATCCCAGATATTCTTGTCTCACAATTTGGGATTCAAGTTAGGTTCCCTTCGCATTAATTATTTAGGAATACCCCTCAATAGTAATTCCCTCAGAGTATTGGGTTGGAAGGACCTCTTGAACCGTATTTAGAGTTGTCTCTAGAATTGGGCTTTCAGGGTTCTTAATGCCCCTATTAGGGTGGTCCTATTACAACCAGTTCTACAATCTATCGCTATTTACCAGTTATCTGGGCTGGCTGCCCCTAAAAAAATATGCTCTAATATAGTCAATATTTGTAAAAAAAAATTGTGGCAGGGCTCTCAACAAAACCGCAAGTGTGTACTCCTCTCCCGGGAAAAGCTCACGAACCTCAAAAAAATAGGGGGCTTGGGTTTACGAGACCCATATATCTTGAATCAAGTGATGGGAGCTAGATTGTGGTGGAGATGGCTCCAAGGAGGTCCAGACTTATGGAAATTTATATGGGAGAGGAAATATGAAATGCCTGGTACTATAGCTTCCAAAATCAAACTCAGTGCAATGCCAAAAGGGTCCAACATATGCAACTTAGCAGCCGGAAATAGAGACCTTATATGTGAGCATAGGTTTTGGGAAATTAGAGGAAGCACCACAACCCTCTTTTGGGAAGACTCCTGGCAACACCGAGAATAATTATTCAGCCACCTAGACTTGGGGAAAATCTTCTTATTCACCATCCAACCAAATATTCAGTTTGTAGCAAATTGTTGGAGTGGGGAGATGGAAAAGCAATGGAGACAATGGAAATTTAAGCCTCAATGGCCAAATGCTCCAGAAACCCATCAATGGAATAACTACGAAAAAGAAATGAAAACAAGAAAACTGATGGCAGCTACAAGAGAAGAAATTCTACGATGGGGATATCGAACTAAAGGAATGTTCATAATATAAGAAGGTTATTATATTAAATCTAACAATCTACACAACATTTTAGTACCAATATGTCAAAAAATCTGGGCTGTTAAACACTGGCCGAAAATAGAATACTTTCTATGGCTTGTAAGTCATAATAAAATCCTTACCTGGGATCAATTACAAAAAAAAGGTATGCAAAGGCCTTCTCAGTGCACAATGTGTAGTAAACATACTGAAAGTATCGAACACGTTTTGAATACCTATGCTGCGGCTGAATCTCTCTGGCTGAACATCTCCATGGTCTTCAAACAAACTTGCAGGGATAACACAAGCATAAACCAAACTATTGTAACTTAGAGGAAAGGGGGATATACCTGTGAAGTCCTAAACAGAGTAATCGAATTAAGTTTTAGTTAAATACGGCTTGCATTTGCAGTATGAAAGAGGGAATTGAAGGGAAGAACCATTGTAAAGGCTAATCTAGTTGCAAACATTTTTTTTGGATGAATCAAAGGACACTGATGTTTTTATATTCTTGTGTTATGATATGTGGTGAAGTGCTTTCTCCATGTAATTTGTCATCCTCTTGTGTTGGAACAGGGTCTCCTACGAGCTGCGAAACTGGTCCGATTTGTATATTTTTTATTATATTTAGTCTAGCACAGGGGTTTTGGGGTGAAGCCTCGAAAGCATTGTAATGGGAAAAAGGGTAAACCTCGGGTCTGAAAACCACGGTTTTCAGACCATAGGAAAGTTTAAGCTACATTTTTATAAATAGAGGAAAATTTTGAATTGTAAGGTAGAGAAAAATGAGGAGATATTGATGAAAATTGTGGTTTAGGGAATCTATTTTCGTATTTGGGGAAGGACTCCTATTGGCTGTGTGCGTGGAGATCTAGACTCCTACTATGTGCGGACCCTACTACTGTGTGCGCAGGCTGGGACGATTATTGTAAGAGGGAATTGATGAATTGATGAATAAGAAAGGCTATTGAGAACTGAATCTATGTATACTGTTTATGCAAATCATTAGTAATTTCTGTATTATGCATATTCTGTATTTAGCTGCGAAAGTTCTGTGTAAGTGTTTCACTGCATCTAGATCTGTTTTGTTCTTTTTTATGCAATATTGAGCTACTGTATTGGAAGTATATGATTGTTGAGCACCATACCATAATTGACCGTGCGCACTTGAAATTATCTACCTTTAAAGGTGCGAGAGATGAGGACATGGACCGATTTTGGTTTGTTGCAGACTCGGTATGGACTGCACAAGGTGTGGTGAGCAATATTGTGAAAAGGGCGTAGCTGTCCCTGGCGTTTGAAGAAATAACATTGGACTAGTACATGCGATACATCTCTCAGAACGAGAGTGCATCTATTCAAGATATTAAGGACGCTCTAAAGCAACAATTCTGGAAGCCAAAATCTTACTCTCAGTTGGTAGCAGAAGTGAAGGACTTCAAGCAAGGTGTGTTTGAGTCTGCATGGGAGGCTGATCAATGATTGAAGAAAGAAATTAGAGAGGGAGGATTTAATTATGACGATAGACAGCATACCGAATGGTTCATTGCTATGCTGCTACCTCACTTGCATATACCTATGGGCTACTAGACCTTCGAATCACAGGAAAAAGCCTTGGAAGCTGCCATGAAACTAGAAGCTGCGCCCAGAGAAGACAATTTGGGAGGAGTATAACAAATTTAGGAGCAGCTTGGGGATGTGCACATGGAGATCCAAAACCTCTAGAAGGAACGAGGAAAAGGAGATAGTGTAGACCTGTGGTGCATACGATGTCAGACGTCTAGACATACGAGGGATCAGTGCCCACTACTAGTAGATTACATGTAGGCCCTAGTCCGCTACGTCTAGGCTAAAGCAGGTCTACGTTATGGTGTGATGACTGCCGGGTGGCAGGACTACATGATACAACCCAGTTCCCTTGTCTAAGTACAGGAAAACTAAAGCAACAATGGTGTAGATTCTGTCGGTTAGTAGGACATGAAGAGCAGAACTGTCGCACTTATGAGCTGGTGATACATTGAGGAATATTGTATAGGGTACAATCAGACCCTGCATCACCTAGATCCCCCGTGAGCTTTGGTGGCTCCCCAACAAGGGGCAGGGGAGGTCGGGGGGGGGGGGAAGCGCAGGACGAGGACGTGGGAAGCTACTCTGTTATAACTGTAAGGAGTTAGGACACTTTCAAAGAGACTACCCAAACCCTACTCGACAATCCTGTAAATATTTCCGGCAGCTAGACCATGAGAAAATCTTGATAACAAAAATGCGAGAGAAACAACCAACACCAACGCAGAATGTAAAAAGAGTTAAGGCCGGACTACGAGATAGAAATTCAAGTGCAACACGCAGTACGATGGTCACGAAGGGGAATGCATGGGGTCCTCCGAGCCAACAAGCATCTGAAAAACAAGAAATATTGGACCACGAACCAGGACATGAAACAATCCACCAGGACAGTACTAAGACAAGAAACTCTACTCTACGGACTATGTAGAAACCTGCACACCTAGGAGCGGATGACGAGGTGAGATCCTTATTGAAAGCATGTATAAATCTATTACGCCACCCGCGGGATGAAGAAAACCTTCATGAAATAATAGATAGCTGTGCAGGGCAGTCCCCCCTATCTCCAGAAGTTCGAGACATACACAAGTTAGGAAGATATAGGAAACTTACCGGTAGGGAGATGAGATTAACTGCCCAAATCGGTAATTATGAAATGGATCAGGTTGTCTTAGACTTAGGGTAAAATGCAAACGTGCTACCTAAGAAAACTTGGTAGCGAATGGGAGAACCCAAATTGGAGGTCTAATATTCAACTGTGTATGGCCAACCAGAAAAAGGTTATACCTTTGGGAAGAATATCAAAACTCATGGTAGATATCGATGGGGTTAAGGCCCATGCTGATTTCGAAGTAATTCAGATTGTAGAAGATGCAGACCCATACCCTGCGCTCATTAGGACTTGACTGGGCTATAGATATGGGTGGTATTGTCAACCTCAGGAAAAGAAGCATGGTATTTGAAAATAACGGAACAAGGGTGACAGTACCATTAGATCCCACGGAAGGAGAACACCACACAGAGCCAGTACATAGTAATAAAGAAGTAGATCAAATTTACAAGTTGACTGCGCAAAATGAAGATTGGATCAATCCCACAGTGAAGGGGGTACTTTGCTAGGAAGCAAACAACAAATACTTCTCTGACTCTAACGAGGAGATGGAGAATTGGAAAAACCAGTTGCATAATGTCTCGTCACCACGATGCCCTCGGGTCACGAGGGACCTCTACTAAATTTCTTCAGAGGTAAGAGTTCTACCCCATTTTGATGAGTCTGGTAGCATCTAAGAATTCCTGAGAACTCTAGAAGCCATGATTCCACGAGAACAACGACTCTGTGTTGTGTAACCAGCTCCAAAAATAGAAGAAAAGAGATATCAACGCCTTAGAAATAAGCCACTTCGAGGGGGAAACCTCCAATACATTACATAAATGAACAATTATTGGATGATACAATTTACAAAACCTCCTTTCTCTCTATAGAGTCCAAGCCATAATGCAATCCTAGTGGGCCACAATGTAATCCTATCCGATTCCAACAATAATAATTTAAGGGCACAATAATAATAAGGGGTTACACTAACAATAATAAGGGACTATACTATAATGTAGGGACTCAGCATGCCTTCCTTCAAAAAAGTGTCATCTCAACGCTAAGTAGCTCAGCCAGAGAAATTCTCATCCTCCCATGTAGAATCTTCAGTGTGTAAGTTCTTCCACTTGATGAGATACTCCGAAATTGATCGATTCCGTAGCTATCGAGTTTTTATTTTCATGACCGCTTTAGGTTCCAATATGATTTCTCCTTCCTCATCAAGTTCTAGCAATATTGTTTGAACTGGAAGATTTTCACCTATAACCTTCTTTAAGCATGAAACATGGAAAACTGGATGCACTCGTGAAGAAGCAGGAAGCTCCAATTTGTATGCCATAGTACCAATCTTTTGCAACACCTTGCAAGGACCATAGTACTTTGGTGATAATTTATTATCCTTCTTAGCTTGCTTGAGGGACATTTGTTTGTATGGTTGTAGCCGTAAAAATACCCAGTCTCCTACATCAAAACTTCTCTTGCTACGATGTTGATCTGCCTGTTGTTTCATTCGATTTTGTGCCAAATTTAGGTTATCCTTTAAGAGTTGGAGAACTTCTTGCTGATACTTGATGTGATCTTCCACTGCTTGAACCTTCGAGTTTTCCCTTAAAGATGATGTGATGGATGGTGGATGATATCCATAAAGTTCCATAAATGGGGTCATTTTTGCTGCAGTATGGAAGGAAGTGTTATACCACCATTCAGCAAGAGGTAAACACTTGACCCATTGTGTTTGTTTATCAGATACAAAATAACGAAGATGTCCTTCCAAACATTTATTTACTATCTCAGTTTGACCATCAGATTGAGGATGATAAGATGAGCTATGAGCTAATTGAGTACCCAAACAAGAAAATAACTCCGTCCAAAAATTTCCAGTAAAAATGGGATCTTTGTCGCTCACAATAACCCTTGGGCTTCCATGTAGCTTTTGAATTGTGTCCATAAATTTAGCAACAACTTTACTTGCTTTAAATGGATGAGATAATGCACAAAAGTGTGCATACTTGGCAAGTCTATCAACTACCACCATGATGACACTCTTTTCTTCGGACTTAGGTAAACCTGTGATAAAATCCATTGAAATATCCTCCTAACGTTGACTTCGAATGGATAAAGGTTGTAGAAGTCACGGGGTCTTAATTGTCTCAACTTTATTCTGCTAGCAAACGAAACATTCCGCCAAAAAATTTTGAATATCAGTTTTAAGGCCATCCCAAAAAAATTATTTCTTCACCTTGTGGTAATTTTTTAAAAATCCTGAGTGTCCTCCTAAAGGAGAAGTGTGCAATTCCAAAAGAATATTTTGTTTTAGTTGGGAATTCTTACAAAGATATAAGCGATATTTGTACCATAAGGAATCATTTTTCCAACTAAATTTATCATATGTACTAGGATCTTGCTGCAACTTTTGAATGAGTGTCCATACATATTTTTCCTTCTTCCATTCATCTCTTGCTTCGGTTATCCAATCTGGTTGGATAATAGAAATGGCACAAAGAAATGCTTCCACATCTTCATTCTTTCTTGAGAGTGCATCTACAAAAACATTAAACTTTCCTTTTTTGTAGATTATTTCAAAGTCATAACCCAACATCTTTGTGACCCATTTTTGCTGCTCTTTTGAAGATAGTCTTTGTTCCAAAAAGTGTTTAAGACTATCATGATCAGTTTTTACCTTGAAGTGTCTTCCCATTAGGTAAGTTCATCATTTCTTTAGTGCATGCAGTATTGCTAACATTTCCTTCTCATAAATAGGCTTTTTTAAATACTTTCCTTTGATTGGACGAATTTCAAAAGAAATGGGTCTTCCTTCCTGCATTAAAGCAACACCAATTCCATTTCCAGAGGCGTCACATTCCACAATAAATGTTTTTGTGAAGTCTGGCGTAGCTAAGGCCGGTGCTAGGCACATTGCCTCTTTAAGATGTTCAAAGGCCTTAGTTTCTTCAGGAGTCCATGAAAATGCATCTTTCTTCAATAATTTTGTTATAGGTGCTGCTATTCTCCCATAATTCTTAACAAACTTGCGATAATACCCTGTTAACCCCAGAAATCCTCACAATTTCTTTATGGTTGTGGGCACTTTCCATTCCTTAATGGCTTTAATTTTGTTAGGGTCTACCATAACACCCTCTTGAGATACAATATGACCTAGATATTCCACCTCTTGTACTCCAAAGAAACATTTGGATGTTTTTTCATATAATTTTTTCTCCTGCAATAGTTTGAGCACCCTGTCAACATGTTCAACATGATCCTTCCAAGACCTGCTGTAGATTAGTATATCATCAAAAAATACTAGCACAAATTTTCTAAGGAAGGGTTTGCAAATGGAATTCATCAACCCTTGAAATGTAGACGGTGCATTGGTAAGGCCAAAAGGCATGAAAAAAACTTCATAATGACCCTCATGAGTTCGAAATGCTGTTTTTGGAATATCTTCAATCTTCATTCTAATTTGATGATATCCTGAACGAAGATCCAACTTGGTAAAATAAATTGCTCCATGTAATTCATCCAATAATTCATCAATCACAGGAATGGGAAATTTATCTTTAATGGTGAGCTTATTGAGCTCCCTATAATACGGACACATTCGCCATGATCCATCCTTCTTGTGTACCAATACTATAGGAGCAGAGAAAGAACTTTGACTAGGTTGAATTATACCCTCCTCTAACATTTCTGCAATCATACGTTCAATTTCGCTCTTTTGGAAGTAAGGATATCTATAAGGCCTGATGTTTGGAGGAACACTTCCTGGAATCAAATGAATAGCATGATCATGATCATGAATAGGTGGGAGTCCCTTGGGAGTTTCAAACACCTTGGAATGATTGTCCAAGACTTGTTGGAGATCTGCAGAAATAGATGATTTTGATGTTGGAACTTCTAGTGAGCATAATTGTGCAATTATGCCTCATTTTTCTTTCTTTAGAAGCTTTGTCATGACATTAGAGCTTATTATCTTTCTCGGCTTCCCTGCAATACCCCGTAATTCGACTTCCTTTCCTTCTGAAAAAAAATTTCAAGAAAAGTTCTTGAAAATTAAAAGCTACCGTCCCCAAAGATTGTAACCATTGTACTCCTAGTACAACATAATCACCTCCCAGAGGAATGGAAAGAATTGGACTATTCAACACATACCCCCCCGATGGTTAGCTTGATATTATGGAATTTTCAAGATAAATTTATAGTTCCTCCATTTGCAACCATCGCTTGACATTCTGGTGCTGGGTATAGGAAACAATTTAATTCCTTGGCTACCTTACAATGAATAAAATTATGGGTGCTACCTGAATCAATCAACACTATTACCTTTTTCTTCTTGATATGTCCTTCTATCTTGAGAGTTTGAGGAGTGGTGATTCCTGCCAGTGCATTACACGATATGGTCGGATTCATTTCTTCCTCTTCTAGGGCTGGTTCCTGGTGTATATCCTCTTCTTGTTCATTTTCTTCTTCCTCTTCACAATCTATGTAAAATAATTTCTTCTCAACACACTTATGACTTTTAGTGTATTTGCTATCACAACTGTAGCAAAGCCCTTTTGCTCTTTTTTCTTCCAATTTTTGTGGTGTCAACCTTGTAGGTTGTGGAAATCTAGGAGTAGCAACACTTCAATCTTTATAGAAGTGAGTGGTAGGCTTCCTTGTCGCCATAATTTTACATTCAATTTTTATTGCCAACCTGAATGCCTTCTCCAATGAATCAGGTTCCAAAACGCGAACTTCATGTTGGATGTTATCCTTTAAAGTGCCTATGAAGAGATCAATCCTGTGTTCCTCTGGAATATCAGTTACCCTTATATTCAATTGTTGGAAGTCCTCAATGTGCTGCCCCACTAAACCCTTTTGTTTGAGATTTATCAATTGGCTAAAGAAGGTGTTGCTCTTTGTATCCTCATAATGTGCTATCATTTCCTCAGTAAAAATTGACCAAGTGACAATTTTTTTACGGGAGCAAAGCCATCGATACCATACAAATGTATTTTGTTCTAAATGTAAAGTTGCAATGCGTACCTTTTGTGTGTTTTGCACATTATGGAGATCAAATTATTGCTCCATCTGTAGTATCCATGTTACAGGATCCTTTCCATCAAACTTCCTCATATCCATTTTTGGAATATGGTGGTTCTTCCTGCCAACATTAGAGTTTATGAAATCATGATTAACATTTATTTTGTTCTCATCATGAGTTTCCTCTAATATATTTTCACCATTAGGAAACATTTCTTGTATCAACTTTGTCAAACCTTCCATGTCTGCTTTTAGATCATTCTTCATGTTTTCAATTTTAGCTTCCATGTCTTCCATCTTAGATTCCATGCCAGTTTCCATGCCATCTATCCTAAATTCCACGCCTTTCTTCAAACCATCCATATTATTATTCAAACCATCATTATTATTCTTCACATCATCCATCTTCGCTTCCATGCCTTTTTTCAAAACTTCCATTTCATTTTTTGCTGCTCTTTGTGAGAGAAAAATTTGGTGCACTTGCTCTTGTAATTTTGATAGATCATGTTGCAATTCTTCATCTTCATGAGTCATAGTAGAGCCTTCTGAAGGCTTAGTGGGTGTTGAATTATTTTTACAGGGCATTTTTTAGAACCCAATACTGATATCTATTCTACAATATGCCCTTGGAATCAATTCAAATTGATTCTTCAAACAAGAATTATGCAATTCGGAAAAAAAATAAACACCTTTTTATTGCTTTTGAGGAGCTCGATATTGAAATTGGATTATCTCTGTGATTACGGTTCTTCAATAACTGAAATTCAGCACTAAAGTAGCCCTCTGAATTCTATTTTAAATGCCACAAGTCTGACCTGATTTGGATTCTCCAAGGCAAAGTTATGTCCAATCTCCCACAATGACCTAATTATGGATTGGTTGAGTAGAGCGAACTTATACGAGTTGCCATGTGTCACTGTTTCATCCTTTGGATCTGAAATTGATACCCAGGAAACTAAAGTCCATGTACTTGCGACCACTTTTTATGACACTCCAATCCGATGCTTAGAGAGAGAGTTATGAAACTCTTCCCACGATCACCTCTTTGAGATAAAATTCGAGAGCCTGAAAAACACTACCTTCCATAGATCATATCTCCTAAAATATTGCGAAATCAAGCCTAAAGTTTTGATTATTTCCTCAGGATTTCGGCTTCGCACCCTAAAAATTTCAGCTTCTGAAACTTCGTAGAAAAAAGTTATAGCGAAAATGCCACGATGACCTGTTTGGAGCAGCGAAACCCTAGAATCCCAAGGCTCTGATACCAAATGTTGTGTAACCAGCTCCAAAAATAGAAGAAAAGAGATATCCACGCCTTAGAAATAAGCCACTTCGAGGGGGAAACCTCCAATACATTACATAAATGAACAATTCTTGGATGATACAATTTACAAACCTCCTTTCTATATATAGGAGTCCATGGGGCCATAATGTAATCCTAGTGGGCCACAATGTAATCCTAGCCGACCTAACAATAATAATTTAAGGGCACAATAATAACAATAAGGGGGTTACACTAACAATAATAAGGGACTATACTAGTAATATAGGGACCTAACACTCTGGACCCTTAATCTAGCTATGCGTGGGACGCTTGCGCAATGGTGGGGCACCCACAAAGAAGCATTCCAAGACTCGGAAATGTGTCGGGATATGATGATCCTGCAGTTCGCACCCCCGACTGACATATGTACCAAGATGTTCCTCAGACCTGGAGATCCTCGTGTGCATCTGCTCACCAGGATGGACAAATGGCTTGATGAATCTATAGAAGAGTGGGTTCATCTATTTATCCATGCCTTGGGCCCTATCCCCGTCGCATGGTATTTATATTCGGAGCTACATCAGTGCACCTGCCACTGGGAAATACTAAAATATGACTTTAT